>VDFB02273303.1:0-347684 GCA_007258455.2 Sequoia sempervirens | reverse complement strand
TAACTCACAACAACTAGAGAGTTATTATCACTCATATTTGAATTTTGAATTTAAAAGTTGAAGGTTCAAATGGGCATACACGTAATTAATATGGGTCAATTTTATATTTGTAGATATGGGTTGGAGAGCTACTGCTAAGCATAGAAGACTCAAAAAATCTTTAAATAGCTAGCTTGTATGTGGTCACTATCTTGTTGCTACCAATCCCCATGACCTTTTTCTCCAACAATCTATCACTGAATACTGAACATCAACTCAAAAAATTGGTTGTTTACAAAGGCAAAGGTGTGTAGGTTTGCGCTCATCTTTAATGGATCAAGAATGGTGATTGTGGGTCAAAATTCTTTCAATATATGAAACATAAACATAAAAAAGAACATATTCCAGTCATTAAATCTATTGATGGCACTTTGCAAACCAGCCATTCAGGCATCATGCAAACCTTTTTTGAATATTATAAACACCTTTCATTGATGAAACTACAAATGACCCCTTGATTTCCATTATTGATGAAAGCATAGCTATATTTATTCCACGTAAAATCAATGTTGAATACAAAAACTTTCTTGATAGACCTGGGTATGTGCAGGATCATCATGGAAAAAACAGGCCCTTAAGTAGTACTTAGATTTCAAGGAAAAAATAAGTAGGTGTCTGTCTGACCACCCTAACCATAATAAAATGATAATATTTTTTTTAAGATTTTAGATATAAGTAGAGGACTCATGTCCGGATGTGATGCATATTTTTTTCCAAGTAAATAATTAATTATGAATTTTTTATTACAACTTTTAAAAAATATAAAAACTCATATGTCTGACCACCTTAACTTGGTCAAAACTTCATGAAATTCATTTTTTTTTAATCCTATAGTATGCGAAGCATAGAATGTGACACATGTTTTGGATTCAAAAAAATTTATACTATTTGAAAGCTATAGATGTTTTTCAATCAGCCTATCAATCAGGACTTTAGTCGTAATTCTAATAGAAAATGAATAATAATTAGTTATTAGATTCAAAGTAAAGTATAATTTATATTGGTAGAAATCTGAGAAGCTTCTTTACAAACCCTTTTCGTTTCATCAATTTTGGGTAAAAAAAAGTTGCCAGCCACATGGGCGAAGTCTGGAAAAGCAAGGTAAGTTGTTAAACACGTTTTTTGTGTTAACTTCTTAGGATTGGTAGGTCCAAACCAAATTCGAAAGAAAGCCTGAGGCTAGTCCCTAGGCATTAAATTTTGTGTCAAACATATCAAATATCCGATTTGAATCCGATATTCGATATGTTTTAGATATGAGTTTTAAAAATGTTATACAATTTATAATATATGATTTAAAAAATGCAATAAAGTTTATAATTTAATATATAATATACAATATAGTTTATAATGTGATATATAATATACAATTTATGATAATATCTTACCGAATTATGTATTTAATATATAATATATTATATTATTATCTATAATATTTCAATATTGTTTCAATATTTTAGTTAATGTATAAATATTTGTATATATATTACTAATATATAAAATATTTAAATATTAATCTCTTTCCCTCTCTTTCACTAACTCCTTATATATCTCTCCCCTCTATCCTTAACCCTTAAACCCTCTACCCTCTACTCTCTCTCTCAAGTATCTCTCTCCTAACCCCCTCTCCCTCTCTTAGGACTCTCTCTCTCTCACTCACTCCCTCTATATCTCTCCCTCTGCCCTTATCCTAAACCCTAAACCCTTGACCCTCTAACATTATATATATACCATCCTCTCTCTCCCACTCCTCTTAGTCCCTCCTACACCCCTCTCCCTCTCTCGGTCTCTCTCCTGAGTCCCTCCCTCTATCTCTTTCCCTCTACCCTTAACCCTTAAACCCTCACCCTCCATAGCTTCCTCTCTCCTCTTCTCTCTCTCTCTCTCTCTCTCTCTCTCTCTCTCTCTCTCTCTGCCTCTCTCTCTCTCTCTCTCTCTCTCTCTCTCAAGTCTCTCTCACTCACTCACTCCCTCTATATCTCTCCCTCTACCCTTAATGCTAAACCCTAAACCCTTAACCCTTAAACCTTCTACCCTCTACCATTAATCCTATATACCCTCCATGTCTATCCCACTTGCTTTTCTCTCTCAAGCTTCTACATCCTACCCCCTCTCCCTCTCTTAGGTCTCTCTCTTAGAGTCACTCCCTCTATCTCTTTCCCCTCTACCCTCTGTCTCTCTCCCTCCTACCCCCCCTCTCTCTCTCTCTCTCTCTCTCTCTCACACACACACACACACACTCTCTCTCTCTCTCTCTCTCTCTCTCCTCTCTCAATCCCACTCCTCTATGTCTCTCCCTCCACCTTAACCTTAAACCCTAAACCCTTAGCAAACCCTCTACCCTCTACCATTAACCCTATATACCCTGTATCTCTCTCCCACTCCCTCTCTCTCTCAATTCTCTCCCTCCTACCCCCTCTCCCTCTCTTAGGTCTCTCTCTCAAAGCCACTCCCTTTATCTCTTTCCCTTCTACTCTTAACCCTTAAACCCTAAGCCCTTAAACCCTCTACCCTCTACCCTTAACCCTCTACCCTCTCTCTCTCTCTCTCTTCCTCCTACAAGCCCTCTCCCTCTCTTAGGTCTCTCTCTCTCACTCACTCACTTTGTCTATCTCTTTCACCTCTACCATTAACCCTACACCCTAAACCCTTATAACACTCTACCCTCTACCATCAACCCTATACCCTCTATCTCTCTCCCACTCCCTCTCTCTCTCTCAAGTCTCTCACTCAATAACTCATATCTCTCTCCCCTCTACCCTTAACCCTCTACCCTCTCTCTCTCTCAAGTCTCTCCCTCATAACCCCTCTGCCTCTCTTAGGTCTTTCTCTCTCAATCACTCTCTTTATCTATCTCCCCTCTACCCTTAACCATTAAAACCTAAACCCTTAAACCCTTAGGCCCTCTGCCCTTAAATGGCCCTCTACCCATAGCCTCTACCCTCTCTCTCTCTCAAGTCTCTCTCCTCGTGCCCCCTCTCCTCTCTTAGGTCTCTCTGGGTCACTCCTCTATCTCTCCCTCTACCCTTAACCCTAGAGCCATGGCCTTAGGCCCTCTACCCTCTACCATTAACCCTCCCTTCCTTTATCTTTCTCCCACTCCCTCCCTCCCTCTATCTCTCAAGTCTCCCTCTATCTCTCTCTCAAGTCTCCCCTATCTCTCTCTCAAGTCTCTCTATCTCTCTCTCACTCACTCCCTCTATTCCTCTCCCCTCTACCCTTAACCCTCTACCCTCTACCCTCTATCTCTCTCCCACTCCCTCCCTCCCTCTCTTTGATTGACTCCCTCTATCTTTCTCCCCTCTACCCTTAACTCTATATTTTCAACCCTCAACACTCTCTCTCTCTCTCCCCCTCTTCCCCTCTTACCCTCTCCCTTCCCCCTCCTAATTCTCTCTCTCTCTCCCTCTTTCTATCTCTCTCTATCTCTCCATTTCCCTCTCTATCTTTGTCTCTATCTCTCCCTTTCCCTCCCTCTGTCTATGTCTCTCCCTTTCCCTCTCTCTCCCTTCCCCCTCCTAATTCTATCTCTCTCTCTCTCTCTCTCCCTTTCCCACTCTCCCCCTCTTTGTCTCTCCCTTTCCCTCTACCCTCCACTCTCTCTATCTCACTTTCCCACCCTTCGCCTCCTAATTAATCTTAGGTCTATGTGTGCACAAATCGGATATTCTATTTGCAGCACTAAAATCCTACCATTAAAAAACATTTTAAAATGTTTTTCAAATAAGATATCGGATTTTTGGGCCATAGAAAAACCCCATGTGGGTCATTTTTTGCATCCCAACGGACCCTACATTATTTTTGCAAGCTTTGTAGGTGACAAATGGATGATTTCAAATAGGAAGAGACAAAGATCAACTTTTTCGAGCATCTTCTACTCAAATTTTTCATAAGCAATGATTTTTTAGCATCTTTTATGAGGTATAATGGGGAGTAGTAGTCGTCGAAAGCAAAAATGTAAGAAAAAGATTGCAAAATAAAAAATTGAAGCATATGGAAAAAGAGATAGAGAAGTTCATAGGAAGAAAAGACAAGGTATTTTAAATATTGGTGAACCTGAGCCCTATGGTCTTTCAAGTGAAGAGGAAATTGAATATGTTCAAGGTGAAAATGTTGAACATGATATTGAAATTAGAAAATTCCTCCAAGATAGAAAAAATTGAGAGAGTTTATTGTAGATGGTCCCATCACGATCTCGTAGCCTCAGACAGAGAGTCTATAAGGGTCATAGTTTCTGAGAAATAGCCCTTCAAAGATTGTTTTCTTTTAGCACTTTGGACTCTTAAGGGAAATCGTTGGTCCAATGTAGCTCAAAGTGATTCAGCATATTTGGGTAAAAAAGAGGACCATCCATAGCATAAATTTAATCATACAGATGTGTTGGAACAATTTGGTTGGTCGTACGAGTTGTAGAACGAAAGTTACACCACTTTGCAACTTTACACTGCTCACATTTGGCAACTTTTCCCTCAACTAAAAACTCATCATCATGAGAAAACGCCTCTGAGATAGAAAAACCTAAGAGAGGTTATTTTATATGGTCCCAACATGATCCCATAGCCTTAAACGGAGAGTTTAAGCATCATTGTTTCTGAGAAATAGCCATTATAAGATTGTTTCCTTTTAGCACTTTGGACTCTTAAGAGAAATCGTCAATCCAATGTAGCTCATAGTGGTTCAACATATTTGGGTACAAAATAGGACCATCCCTAGCATAAACGTACCCATCTGGATGTGTTGGAACAATCCATTTAGTCATATGAGTTGCAGAATGAAAGTTGCACCACTTTGCAACTTTACACTGCTTGCATTTGGCAACGTTTTCCTCAACTGAAAACTCGTCACCACAGGAAAACGCCTTTGAGATAGAAAAATCAAGAGAGGCTATTATAGAGGGGCCCAATAAAATATCGTAGCCTTAGACAAAAAAAATTTAGGCATCACAGTTTCTGAGTAACAATCCGTCAAAGATTGTTGCCCTTCTGCACTTTAGACTCTTAAGGGATTTTGCCAATTGAACGTAGCTCAGATTGCTTCGGCCTAATTGGGTGAAAAATGTGACCATACCTAACTTAATAATACCCATCTAGATGTGATGGAATAGATGGTTTGGTCATATGAGTTGTAGAACAAGATTTATTTATATCCTTACAAGTAGTTTTCATCCTCCAACCGAACTTCGATGTTGATTTTCATGCGAAAAAAAGCCATGAGAGCATATCTTGTTGCTTTATTTTTAATGGAAAATATTGGGCAGTAGAGTTAAATTCTTCAAAAACTTGGTTTGAAGTAATTTCATTCATTTTTGTGCATTTAAGAGGCATTTTACTAGAGGTCAGTCTATGAGCCATGTTCCAAGGGTTTAAGTGCATTTAAAATGGAGTTTTAAGCCTTCCACCCACTATATGATGCTATAACTTAGTGGATAGGATTATTTAGGATAGATAAACATTTTTTCATTGTTTCTTGTGTAGGGGAGGTCAGCAATATGATTTTTGGTGATGCCCTAGATGGCATTTGGGGTGTTTTTGCATGAAAAAGTGAGGTTGAAGAGGGTAAAAGTGGGAATTTTTTGAGGGAAGCCACTTTTCTTGTTCTTTTAAGCTTTTGCAAGGTTATTCAAGGGTGTTGGAGTTTGTGGTAAATTCTTTGGAATTCTACAAGTAGGTTTTTCAATAAACCCTTGCCAAATTTGAGCAATTTGAGGGTTTTGTGGAATAGGGTCTTAGAGGGTGAGTTCCAGATGATAAAATGGAAAATTTGAGGTTTTTTCATCTATTTAGTGTTTTTCCAACAATTTTTATGGTCTATGAAGTGTTCCAAGGGTGGTTGCTTTGGAAATTTGACCTATTTGGCTAGGTTGAGCAACATAGTTTGCAAGATTCATGAAAGTTGTTCCAAAGGAGTTCTATGTGAGTTGGAAGTATGTTGAAGGGGACTAAAATGGGTGTCTAGAATGATGATTATTTGTAGGATTTGTTAAATATATCTGAGATTTAAGTTGAGAAAGGTGTTTAGGAATCCCTTGTATTGTGAAAGTGGTTTGCCATCCTTGGTTGCATCAACTAATCATTAACTAGTCATCTATTTCCAAGGTGCTCCTGCACCATTTTCCAAGTATCCATATAGCTTGTTTGAAAGCACCTGTTTTAGGCTTTCATCCATAGCAGCAAGGCAGTGAACTGTTTGATAAAATGCTTTGGTAGACATACGAAAAATGTGGTAGCATATACAAGGCAGTGAACTGTTTGAAAAAATGCCTCAAAAAAATATGGTGATGGAATGCCATGACAATCTATAGAAATTTTCTTGTCATGGCATTCCATCACCATGAGACCACATTTCTTTGGGAATTTTCTTTAAACAGTTCATTACCTTGTCTATATTATTCCTTACTATTATGCTTTGTTAGATTCTTTCCAAGCATCCATAGCTTGTTTGAAAGCACTTGTTTTAGGATTTTAGCCATAGCAGCAAAGCAATTAAATGTTTGATAGAATGCTTTGATATACATGTATGAAAAATGTGGTGGCATAGACAAGGTAGTGAAATTGAAGTAATTGCATAACTGCTTAGGTTGACTTTGTAAAAACTATATTGTAATTGAAATTTTTTCATCTATCAACATCTAGTTGTTAGTTATGCAATGTGAAGTAATGCTTTGAGTTTGAAAGATGTGCAATTCAATGTAATTGGCGATATGAATATAAACTGCATAATATAACCATTCTTTTTTATGCTATTGTACATTGATATTTAACCATTGCTCAAGATTAAATTTTCAAAGAGTTTAATCATGCACATGAGGAACAAATTAAATTTCGATTATCAACTTCTATATATCAAATTATCCAATAATCAAGTGTTTTTCCATATACAAAAATGGCATTGATGCCAACTCAAACAAAGTTTTATAAAATGTGGCATATGCCATCTCGATATCTATTCAAAATTTACATGCCAAAATGTCTATCTCATCCTAAACTACTAGTGGATCATCAAAATGGAGCCTCTTTGAAACACTCTTTGGCTCTGAAGGTAGCTGCACAAGAAAAATTCAAACCACAATTGAGATTAGTTATACTATATAATTTAAAATTGAATAATTAACATTAAAATCAATATACATTGAATTTTAATTAAACTCTAAAATTGAAATCTTGATTACCTAAAATACATGTCTCTTCAAAGGGTCAAGATTCCTAGAATATGCTCCTCTCAAAGAACAAACCAAACCAACTTTTGAAATGTCAATCTATATATGTGAACAAAAACATAAAATTGATCCAAGTTAGCATACAACTCTCAGTAATAGGAACATATTTACCAAACACAAAATAAAATAAATGCACCTCTTTAGGCTGATCTTTTTCTTTATCTCCTTCAGGTGTTTTGACACCTCCTCCTTGAGGTGTTTCAACACCTACTCCTTGAAGTGTTCCAATACCTACTCCTTCAAGCGTTGTGACACTTGTCAACAATGATGTATAGCTCATAACTTCATGTACATAAAAATGACGAGTACATATGAAACTACCAATCTATGTCAATATATGTATAATTAATATAAGATCTTAAAAATCTTAATTCAATCAAATTTGAGTTCAATTACCTTCCACTTATCTAACATTGCACCTCCATAGTCTAGATAGGGATGCACCTCGCTCGCACTAGGTATTTCCTACAAGAGGAAAATAAGATAAACATATAAGTTATTATATAATTTCATTAATGACAATTCAAATGACAAGCAAGTATATAATAAAAAAATGTAAACGAGTGAGTGTGAAAATATTTACTGTGTGCATGTCAAGGCCAAATGAAATGGCCTTAAGGGTGCTATCAGTCACCTATGTGAGCTCCCCCTCAAACATCAACTATTAAATAGACCATGTAAATAAATATTAGTACTTGATACTATCTCTTATTAATATTCATTTAAAAACAAATGCAAGTTATGAATTTACAACTTAAATCTTACCTGTGTAACTATTCCAACATCCCCCTCTCTAGCAGGAGAGGACTTTGTAGGGTTAGTTCCACTCCCCTGCATCTGATCTCCTATAATGTCCACATCATGGAGGTCATAATTAGAAGTGTCCAAGGGATGCTCAGTGGGTTGTACAAGAGGACCCAAGCATATCTAGTGCACATAGTGCAAGTATGTGGCACACAAATATGTGGACCTGAGGAGGATGATGCAGCAGCACTAGATCCATCACCAACATCATCAGAATGTGGTTGAGCTACTATAGAAGTATGGGAAACCAAAAGACCACTCAAAGAGTGAATAGCCTGAATAGTCTGTGTGGCTGCATACTCGATAATATTTGGATGATGTATTGGAGGTGGTGGAGGAAGGGGAGGAGTGGGAACATATGGGCACTAGACTGCACTGGACTACTCTAACTGCCCCTAGTCTATCCTAGGGCATACCTCCACTGACACCCTGGAAGGGTTTAATGTCAAAGTAATTGATATGATGCCCTAACACAAACTCAACGTATAATTTTTTAATAAATTAAAATGGTATATCACTATTGGTTTTGGGTGGTTTATCAAAAAGCATACACCAACAATCCCAAAATTTATCTACAATGTCCTTATTCGTGCACCATTTTATAGAAAGTTTTGGTTTATTAACATTAATTGGAAAAACAGTGCGGGGGTTAACAAATAAATAGGCTATTTGGGCTTTTTTTATTTGGAGATCTTTCACATCATCATAAGAAAATCCATAGGAGTAATATTCCCTCATGGTTTCTCACCACGAAAGAAAGGCACTATGTCGGGTGGAGAGGGTTTCTATATTTCTAATTATTTCCTGCAATGTGTTTGTCATCTAGGATAATCAAAGGATAGTCTTATAAACATCACAAATGCCCCTCAATTGCTCCAATTTTTCACCAATTAAGTCTTCAATTGATGGGCACGGAGGTGTTGGAGCGTTTGGAATTTGTGCATTTTCATTCTCAACCATAATACCTGATTAAAGTTAAAAACTAATTAATCTAATTGAAAATACACAATATAAATGAAATTATTGTAAAAAACCCTAGTTTTTAATAAAAATCCAAAAAAAAACCTACTTTTTAACAAAAATCCATGGAAAACTCTAGTTTTTAATAAAAATCCATAAACAACACTAGTTTTTAATAAAAATCCATAAAAAAATATTAGTTTTTAATAAAAATCCATTATAAACTCTGGTTTTTAATAAAAATCAATAAAAAAACCCTACTTTTTAATAAAAATCCATAAAAAAATACTTCAAATTATACAAAACTAATAGAAAAATTGATTAAAACAAAAATAAAACCAAAAACTTACCCTAGAAATTGGATATTTGCTTGAAAACAAAAATCTAATCTGCAAACGTCTCTCTCACTGCCCGCACTTAGCTTTAAAATGTTTCAAATGATTTTAAAACCCCACTGATATCTATTTATACCCAATCCAAATCAGATATCCAATATGTGATTTTTGCCTTGGGCATTGCTTTAGAGCAATTTATTGACACCCAAGCTAGAAAAAATTCAACTTGGGATTTTTCGCATTTTTTGGTTGATGCAAAAGCAACTTTCTTCACATCGCTGCTTTTTGGCCCATCATGATCCTGCACATACCCACCTCTCACTATGGAATAAATTGATGAGGCCCTTTTAGCATGGCTATTGAAAAAGGCCCAGGTATAGATTTTCTTCCCATTGAGTTCTATATAGCTTGGTGGCCTTACATTCAAGAAGATCTCTACTATGTTTACCTCAAAGGAATTGAAACTAGGACCTTGGGACCATCCATTAACCAAGGCCTCATCAAAATCATCCCTAAAGGAAAAGACAAGGAAACTATGGTTGGTTGGAGACCAATTACATTGTTGAATATATCCTCCAAAATTATAGCTAAAGCCTTGGCTCGTAGAATCAAACCTATCACCCAAATGATTATACTACCTGAACAAACAAGGTTCTTAGGAGGAAGATTTATCCTTGAAAACCTTTTGCTAGCATGGGAAATAATTGAATGGGTTCAACAAATTTCCCAAGATGCTCTTATTATCAAGTTGTATTTTGACAAAGCTTATAACCGCATTCAATGGCCTTTCATCCTTAACATGATGCAATGGTTGGGATTTGGTCTTAAAATCTATGATCACATCAAAATTATTTTCATGGATGCTAATGCTAGAATATTTGTTAATGGTGCTCTTTCTCCTCAATTCTGTCTTCAGAGATCTATCTGCCAAGGTTGTCTCCTTGCCCTTGTTGCGAAAATGTGTCTCAACCTTGCAATGATATATGGTTTATTATTGATATGTGGCAACTAATCATGCAAATACCGTACACTTGTAAAAAGATATGGGGTTTGGGGCATTGCCCCAAAAAAAAATTTGTTGACATGTCAAGGTTTTCTAGTTGAAACGTCAAGGCTTTCTCATTGACACGTCAAGGTTTTTTTCTTGTTGACACATCAAGGTTTTTTCCTGCTAACATGTCAAGGTTTTTCTGTTAGCATGTCAAATGAAAAATGACCTTGTAAAAACCCTAATTCTAGAAGGTTCCAAAAATCTTGTTATAATCGGATGGGTTGTATATAGACGGGGGTGTATTCTGAAAGTCTGATAGTGGTTGTGTTGTCTCTTGATCTCTGGTGGTGATACTCCAATGAAAAGCTTGCTCTAAAAGTATATTGTAATCTTTTGATTTCTGAATAATATATTGGGTGGCTTTTGGAGTGTGGGGTTTTTCTCCTGAAATGGTTTTCCCCATGTAAATCATTATGTTGTGGTATGCATGATATTTGTTTTTATTTTTGTTTAATTTTTTGTAACTGTTAAAGATCCGTAAAATTTTTACATTATTCTCCTCTCAAGGTTAGTTTAGGAAGTT
Source organism: Sequoia sempervirens (assembly GCA_007258455.2). NCBI lineage: Eukaryota > Viridiplantae > Streptophyta > Pinopsida > Cupressales > Cupressaceae > Sequoia > Sequoia sempervirens. Next base: position 336,756 of record VDFB02273303.1, on the reverse strand, counting down.
ATTATGCTACCTTAGCTTCCTTACAAGTGGTATCAGAGCTTGATCACCTTTGGTTTTAGTTGTGGGTTGTTGGGTTTTTTGAACTAATCCAGATTTGAGTGGGAGCTTGTGCAAAAGACACTTTGTGATCTTGTTGCAGGAATTTTCAGATGGAAAGTTCATTAGGGAGAATAGAGGTGGAAAATTTTTCTAGAAATAATTTTGAGATGTAGAAGCTAAAGACAGAGGATTTGTTGATAGATCAAGATTTGTGGGATGCTATTGATGAGAATGTTTCAAGGCCTACAAATCCTACTCATGTTGTTTAATATGATTTTATGGACTTAAAGCCAAGGGTCTAATTAGATTGTGCTTGGAAGACTCTGTTTTAATTAATGTCCATGAAGAGACCTCTACAAAAACTATGGAAGAAGCTTGGTGAGATGTATCAATCCAAATCTCCAGTGAACAAGATTTTCTTGAGGAAGAATTTGCATTCCTTGAGAATGGAAGAGGGTGGACAAATCACAGACCACCTAAAAGCATCCAATATGTTGGTGGCTCAATTTGCATCAGTTGGTGTCAAAATGGATGAGGAGGAGAAATGTCAGATCTTTCTTTGTTCTTTTTCTTATTAATGGGATTCTCTTGTTATGGCTATTGGGAGTACTTCTATTATATTGAAGACTAAATATGTGGTGGGTTCTTTTCTTTTTGAAGAGATGAGGAAGGTATCCATCACTTCCAAGGAGGCCCTAAATTTTTGTGGAAGACCTAAGGAAAAAGGTAAGAAGAATGAGAAGAATGAAAAATCCAAGTAAAAGGGAAAATCTAAATCTCTTGGAAATTCCAAAGTTAAATTTGTTGGAACTATGATAAGCCCAAACATGTTCGTAAGGAATGTAAAGAAAAAAATAAGAAGAAAAAGAAGAAATTTGATTTTGATTCTGAGTTCGAGAAGGAAGATGGTGATGCATTCATTGCAGCTTTGGCAACTTGTGCAAGTAATGATGCATGGTTAATTGACTCAAGTGCATCTTTTCATATGATCTTTAATAGAGATTGGTTTTGTGAATATAAAGAATTTGATGAAGGTAAGGTGTACTTGGGTGATGATTCTCATTTAGATATTGTCAGATGTGGTAAATTTAAAATCATGTTTCCTGATGGTAGAATAAAAAGGATTAATGGTGTGTTGCATATCCCTGGATTAGCACAAAATTTTTTATCTATGAGCAAACTAATAGATGTGGGTGTGTAGGTAGTATTTTATGATGTAGGATGCAAGATGGTTAGAGGTGCTATGGTGATTGCTAGAGGTGTCAGATATGGGACATTGTATAAGCTTGATGCATGCACTATTGAGTGCAATATTACTTCTATGAAAAGAAATTTTGTAGATGAAGTGAGGGTTTCACCTTCAATAGACGGTCATGGATTTTAGGTACCCAAGGATGCTTTTTCTTCTAAGACAAAGTTACCTGCAAAGAAAAATATGTTATGGCACTAGAGACTTGGCCACATTGGAGAAAAGGGTCTAAGGACCTTGAAAAATAAAAACCTTGTTGAAGGTTTGTCTGATTGTAATCTTGACTTCAATTTCTATGAGCATTGCATTTATGGAAAAAAAACCACATTCAATTTTACTCAAGTTCTCATAAATCTTGTGGTGTATTGGATCTTATTTATTTTGATGTATTTGGTCTTGTAGATGTTCTTTCAATTGGTAAATCCACATATTATGTTTCATTTATTGATGATTATAGTAGAAGGACATGGGTATATTTTGTAAAGAGTAAATCTAAAGTTTTCAATCGATTTAAAGAATTTAAAGCAATGGTTGAGTTGTAGATTGGAAAGAGAATAAAATGTTTGAGGACCGATAATGGAGGTGAATTTTTCTCTAATGATTTTGATAGATTTTGTAAAGATTGTGGTATTCATAGACAAAAGAAAATTATGTATTCTCCACAATAGAATGGAGTTGTAGAAAGAATGAATAGGACGCTGATGGAGAAGGCTAGGAGTATGTTGAGTGGTGTTGGTCTGGAAAAAGGTTTTGGGTTGAAGTCATTGCCACTACCTATTACGTGATTACAGGTCTCTTACATCATCTCTTGTTGATAAGATGCCTATAGAGGCATGGTCGGGTCACAAGCCTTCATTAAGACATCTTAGAGTTTTTGGTTGTGAGGCATATGCATATGTGCCAAAGGAGAAGCAAAAAAAAGTTGGAGAAAAAGGCTTTGAAATATATCTTCATTGGATATAGTTATCATGTGAAAGGATACAATTTTTGGGATCCTATTGCACAGAAGGTAATACATAGTAGAAGTGTTATTTTTAGATAAACTAAGCCTTCTTCCGTTACATTGTAGTTAGAAAAAATTAAACAAGAAGATGTGATTCGATTTCCTTCTACACTTGAGAAAGTTGAATTGAGGCCCAAGGATAGAAAAGAAGTTGAGGAGAGCTCATCTAGCTCTGGGTCTTCAAAAGAGGAGGAAGAACCTCCAACTCAGCTTTTCATAGGTCTACAAGGCATAGAAAACCACCTGAAAGGTATTCACTTGATGATTGGAGATTTATTTTTACTTTGAATACTAACATGGATGAACCTAGATCTGTAGAAGAGTCACTAGGTATGAATGATACAAAATCCTAGAAGATTGTTATGGATGAATAAATGGAATCATTGAAAAATAATGATGCATGGGATCTTGTACCATTTCTTGAAGGATGAAAACTTGTTGGTTTTAAATGGGTGTTCAATAAAAATATTGGTTTAGATGGAGGTATTGAGAAGTACAAAGTAAGGTTGGTTGCGAAGAGTTACTCTCAAGTTGAAGGTGTTGATTATGGTGAGATATTTTCTCTTGTTGCAAAAATGGCATCCATTAGATTTTTTGTTTATATTGTTGTTTCTTATGATTTAGAGGTTGAGGCAATGGGTTTGAAATTTTCTTTCCTTCATGGTGATTTGGAGGAGGATATTTACATGACATAGCCAGAGCACTATGTGGGGAAAAGTAAAAGTAAGTTGGTTTGCAAATTGAAGAAATATTTGTATGGCTTAAAATAGAGTCCTAGGATGTGGTACCAGAAATTTGATACATGTGTGTTGAGTTTGGGATTTGAGCATTCTAAATCAGATCATTGTAATTATTATAAAATTGATGGTGATTGTTTCCTTTTTATTGCATTATATGTTGATGATATGTTATTTATTGGTAGAGGGAAAGGTATGATTTTAAAACTCAAATATTAGCCTGTTGCTAAATTTGAAATGAAAGATATTGGTACAGCAAAACACATTCTTGGGATGGAAATTAAAAGAGATAGAGTGAACATAAAGCTATGGCTTGGCCAAAGTAAGTATGTCAACTCAATTTTACAGAGGTTTGATATGCAGGATTGTAGACCATTGTGTGTTCCTGTTTTAGTTGGAACAAAGTTATCTATTTCAGATTATCCAACATCTCCATCAAAGATGGAAGACATGAGCAGAGTGCCTTACCAGAGTGCAGTTGGAAGTTTGTGATGTATGCTATGGTTTGTACTAGACTAGACATTACTCAAGAAGTGGGAGATCTTTCCAGATATATGTCTAATCCTAGTAGAGTTCATTGGGATGCAATTAAAAGAGTCTTCAAATATTTGTGGGGTACCTGAGATTATTCCTTATGTTATCATAGTAATATGACTGGAGACGATATTTCCATTGATATTCATGGTTATATGGATTCAGACTGGGAAGGTGATGTTGATAGCAGAAAATCCACCAGTGCTTATGGTTTTATGTTATTTGGTGGTGCAATTAGTTGGATGAGTAAGTGACAGGCTGTGGTTACTTTGTCCACTACTAAAGCAGAGTATATGGAAGCTACTCATGCTTGTAAAGAATCCATTTGGCTTAAGAGACTATGTTTAGATATTAGAATAAAACAAGGTGTAGTGAAAATTTATTGTGACAGTTAGAGTGTGATATGTCTAGCCAAGAACCCGACACTTCATGCCAAGACCAAGCACATTGATGTATAGTATCATTTTGTTAGAGATATGGTTGAAGATGGCAGGGTGAAGTTGGTTAAGGTAGATACTTTGATTAATGTTGTTGATTCTTTAACTAAGCCCATGAGCATAGAGAAGTTTAAATTTTTTTCATAGACTATGGGCCTCTCGTCCCCTAGCAATTAAAGAGATGATGGTTACACCCTCACATTACTCTTGTAAGGTGTTCGACAAGTGGGATATTTTTTGGGAAAATGTGTCTCAACCTTGCAATTATATACAATTTATTGTTGATATGTGGTGATTGATCATGCAAATATTGTACACTCGTAACAAGATATGGGGTTCAAGGCATTGCCCCAATTTTTTTTTTTTGCTGGCACATCAAGGTTTTCCTACTGACACATCAAAGTTTTTTCCCATTGATACATCAAATTTTTTTCCCACTGACATGTCAAGGTTTTTCCATTAACACATCAAATGAAAAATGAGGGTAAGTGCAAAAAGATAGTTCCCAAAAAGGGGGCTTAAGTGGCCACTTTTTTTTTGAAATTAGGAAATACTAACCTTGGACGTGAAATTGAGGATAGTTACACTCAAAATTTTGAGATGGAACAAAAACAAGGATCGAAGTGCTCTGAGTCTACTTTCTAAAATACTAATTTATTTTTAAAATGGTTGAGATTAAGGGGTTGAAAAGAGGGACGTACACAAATTGGTGTTTTTTTTGTCAGAAAACATAACATAGCAACTCTTGTACGACCCTAGCATGGTGAAATTTTTTTTTAGTATTTTTAAAATCACTATAGTCAAAAGTTAGCTAATGGTATGTAGTTGATGCATGATTTTTCTAATAATTTTTTAATGAATATTTGATTTTTTACTAATTTTCTAAGTGGACACTTCCTAGAAAATAGAATTTTGGTCATGCTACCTACAAATTTTGGAAACTAATTGATTTTTTTTAAATTGTAGAATGGAGGTAATTTATTTGAAATTTCGATGAATGGTTAATTTATAACGAAAAAAAATACAAAACACTACTTTTTTCCAAAAAAGAGACACGCAAAAAAAATAAATTATGGATGAAAGGCTTAATATTGTCCAAAAGTGAAAATAATTATATCGTTGGATGGCTAAGAGAGAACCTAACATTACCTAGATGTTCGATTTGTTTGATATTGAACCATGTGCAATCCTGATGATGAGCACAAACCCGATTATGTGAAATATTGTAGAATTTTCAAAAACATGTCTTTGGTCATTGGGAATTCCCTCCAAGCCTTTGGGTTGGTATTCCAAGGAAAATATCAATCCCAAGGTGTGGTGATTCCCAAAGCAAGATACAACATGCGCACATTATAACGCACTCATGTTATATCTCAGTTTTGACATGGTTTTTTGTGTTTGTGGGGAACATGTCTAGCAAGACATAAGGCGGGTGCAGTATAACATGCTCGCATTATGTCTTGATTTATGTTAAATGCTACTCTATTGAATGTATGTTTATATGATTGTATGTACATGTATGCTTGTATGACATGTATGTATGTATGTATGTATGTTTGTTTGTTTGTATGTATGTATGTATGTATGCTTGTATGTATCAATGCATGTATATTGTATGTATGCCTATGTGTATGTAATATTGTATCTACAAATTTACATGTATTCTTTTATGTATGTAGGATTGTATGTACATATGTATTATGATTGTATGTATGTAAATATGTATTCATTTATGTATGTCTTTAGAGGGAGGGAGAATTTTAAGAGAGAGAGAGAGAGAGTTTTCTAGGTAGGGTGGGAGGGAGAGACAGAGAGAGGGGGGGTAGAAGTGAGATTTTAAGAGAGAGGGAGTGGAAGAGAAGGGGTTGGAGGAGAGGGAGAGAGAGAGAGAGTTGAGAGAGAGGGAGAGAGAGAGAGGGGGGAGAGAGAGATAGAGAGAAAGAGAGAGTTATGTAGGTAGGGTGCCAAAGGGAGAGACTTGAGAATGTGAGGGGGGTTGAGAGGGAGAGACTTGAGAGATAGGTAGTGAGAGGGAGTGCTAGAGAGAGGAAGTGGGAAAGAGAGGGAGTGTGAGTGAGAGACCTAAGAGAGGGATAGGGTGTGGGAGGGAGTAACTTGAGAGAGGGAGAGAAAGAGGGGGGTGGATTGAGAGGGACTTATGTAGGTAGGGTGGGAGGGAGAGAGAGTTACCTAGGTAGGTTGCTAGAGGGAGAAACCCGAGAGAGAGGGGGTGGGAGTGAGATACCTAAGAGAGAGGGGGTGGGAGAGAGTGGGAGGGGGATAGAGATAGATAGATAAAGGGAGTGAGAGAGGGCTAGTAGGGATTGATTGAACGAGAGGTACGTAGAAAGAGGGAGAGGGTAGATAGAGACAATTAGAGAGGGTAGGAGAGAGGGAGGGAGGGAGAAGTGAGATGTATAGAAAGAGAGAAAGCAATGGGGGTTTAAGGTATAGGTTTGAGGGATTATGGTGGAGGACCTATAGAGTTGATGGTTTCTAGGGTATTAGGGTTTAAGGGTTGAGGGTTGAGGGATTAGGGTCAATGGTAGAGGGTATTGGGTTGAGGGTATAGGGTAGAAGGTTTAAGGGTTTAGGGTTAAGGGTTTAGGGTTGAGGGTAGAGAGTTTAGGGTATAGGTTTGAGGGTATATGGTTGAAGGATTAGGTTAAGGGTCCAATTTAAAGGGTAGAGGGTATAGGGGTTGAGGGTTTATGGTTTAAGGATTGAGGGTTAAGGGATTAAGGGTTGAGGGTTGAGAATTGAGGGTAGAGTGTAGAGTGTAGATGATTTAAGGGTTTAGGGTTTAGGGTTTAGAGTTTAAGGTTGAGGCTTGAGGGTTGAGGGTTGAGGGCAGAGGGCTGATGGTAGAGGGCTGAGGGTATAGGCAAGGTGGGCTGATGGACAGGCTGGGAGGGGTCCAATATATAGGGTAGAGAGTTTTCTTCGATTTAAGGGTTTAAGGGTTGAGGGATTAGGGTTTAGGGTAGAGGGTATTGTATTGAGGGTAGAGGGTAGAGGGTAGAGGGTTTAAGGGTTGAGGGTTGAGGGTTTAGGGTTTAGGTTGAGTGTTTAAAGGTTTAAGGGTTGAGGGTTTAGGGTTGAGGGATTAGGGTAGAGAGGGAGGGATGGATAGATAGAGATATGGAGGGAGAAGTGAGATAGAGAGGAGATAAGAGGAGGGAGGGACATAGATATATGAGGGTTGAGGATCCAATGTATAGGGTTGAGGGTTGAGAATAGAGGGTATAGGGTTGACGAGCTATAGGGTTGAGGGATTAGGGTATTGGGTTGATGGTATAGGGTTGAGGGATTAGGGTTGAGGGTTGAGGGTACATATGGTTGAAGGATTGGAGTTGAGAGTCTAATGTATAGTGTATAGGGTATCGGGGTTGAGGTTTTAGGTTTGTGGGTTGAGGATTGAGAGATTAAGGTTTGAGGGCTGAGAATTGAGGGTTGAGGGTTTAATGTATAGGGTATAGGGTAGAAGGTAGAGGGTTTAAGGTTTCAGGGTTGAGGGTAGAGGATTGAGGGTATAGTGTTGGGGGATTAGGCTGGAGGGGTCCAATGTATAAGGAGGGTATATGGTTGAGGGATTAGGTTTTAAGTGATTGGAGGGATTAAAATAAGAGGGTTGGAGGGATTAGGGTAGAGTTGCATTAAATGTGTGAAAATGGTTATGGGGTAGAGGGGTGGAGGGTAGAGGATTGGAGGGTATAGGTGGAGGAAGGAGGGAAGAGGCTTAAGTGGTTGGTGGAGGGAGGTAGAGGGACAGGGGATAGTTCAATGAAGGATGGACAGAAGGAAGGTTGGAGGGTGGTGGAGGATGGAGGAAGAAAGGAAGGGAAGGAGTGGACAGGGGGGAGGGGTGAATGGAGGGGATGCAGGAAGGGTGGATATGGTGGAATTCTAGGCCTATGGCTGAGGGTTGAGGGTATAGGGTTGGAGGATTAGGTTTGAGGGTCCAATGTATAGGGTAGAAGGTATAGGGGTTGAGGAATTATGGTAGAGAGTTTGTTAAGTGGGTTTAAGGGTTGAGGGATTAGGGTTGAGGGTAGAGGGTATTGGGTTGAGGGTAGACAATAGATGGTTTAAGGGATTAGGGTTTAAGGGTTGAGGATTGAGGGTTTAGGGTTTAGGGTTGAGTGTTTAAGGGTTTAAGGGTTGAGGGTTGAGGGTTGAGGGATTATCATTGAGGGTAATAGGGTTTAAGGGTTGAGGTTTGAGGGTATAGGGTATAATATTTAAGGGTTGAGGGTAGAGGGTTTAGGGTATAGGTTTGAGGGTATATGGTTTAAGTATTAGGTTTGAGGGTATATGGTTGAAGGATTAGGTAGAGGGTAGAGGTTTTAAGGGTAGAGGGATTAAGGGTTGTGGGTTGAGGGTTTAGGGTTGAAAGTAGCGGGTTTAGGTTTTAGGGTAGAAGGTTTAAGGGTTTAATGGTAGAGGTTAGAGTATTTAATTGTTAAGGGTAGATGGTAGACGATTAATGGTAGAGGGGGGAGAGATAGGAGTGAGTGAGTGAGTGAAAGAAAATTGAGGGTATAGGGTTGAGGACCTATAGGGTTTATGGTTTAGTGTATTGGGTTGAGAGTAGAGGGTATATGGTTTAAGGGTTTAGGGTGTAATGGTTTAGGGTCGATATTTTAGGGTTGAGGGTAGAGGGTTTAGGGTTTAGGTTTTAGGGTTGAGTGTTTAAGGGTTTAAGGGTTGAGGGTTTATCGTTGAGGGATTAGGGTAGAGGGATTATGGTAGAGAGGGAGGGATGGATGGATAGAGAGATGGAGGGAGAACTGAGATAGAGAGAAGGAGAGAAGAGGACAAAGGGATAGAGATATATGAGGGTTGAGGATCCAATTTATAGGATAGAGGTTTGAGAATTGAGGGTATAGGGTTGATGACCTGTAGGATTGTGGTATTAGGGTATTGGGTTGAGGGTACATATGGTTGAAGGATTGGGGTTGAGAGTCCTATGTATAGGGTGAGTGAGTGAGAGAGAGAATTGAGGGTATAGGGTTGATGGTTTAGGGCATTAGGTTGAGGGTAGAGGGTAGATGGTTTAAGGGTTTAGGGTGTAAGGGCTTATGGCTGATGGTTTAGGGTTGAGGGTAGAGGGATTAGGCCTAGGCAATGGCCATGGGCAATTTGGCTGAAGGTTTAGCTAAGGTCCCAAATGGGGTAGGAGGGTATAGGCTGAGGGCTGAGGGATTAAGGGCTGAGGGTTGAGAATTGAGGGCTGAGGGTTTAAGGGTTTAGGCTGAAGAGCTGAGGGTTGAGGGTTTGTTGAGGGGAGGAATATAATCTAATCCCAGGTTGGTCCAAGAAAATGGGTTCTCCGATGATGTATCAATCGGGAGACCCCATTCTCGGACCCATTTTCTTAAACATGCCAAGTTAGGTTGCCAATTTCACCCACTAGCTTCTCAATTTGGTGAAATTGGCAATTTAGTGGCTTGTTTGAAAAAATGGGCCCAAGAAATGGGGTCTCCCGATGATGTGAATCACAGGGAGACCCCATTTCTTGGGCCCATTTTTTCAAACAGGCCAAGTTAGGATGCCAATTTCACCCACTAGTTTTCCAATTCAGTGAAATTGGCAATGTAGTGGCCTGTTTGAAAAAATGGGTCCAAGAAATGGGGTCTCCCAGTGATGTAAATTTCTTGGACCCATTTTTCAAATAGGGCAAGTTAGGATGCCAATTTCACCCTCTAGTTTTCCAATTCGGTGAAATTGGCAACCTAACTTGAGAGGGATAGGAGTGAGTGAGTGAGAGATACTTTAGAGAGGGAGAGGGGGTAAGGGTAGAGGGTAGAGGGGAGAGAGATAGGAGTGAGTGAGTGAGAGAGAGAGAGACTTGAGAGAGGGAGAGAGGCTAGGAGGGAGAGACTTGAGAGAGAGGGAGGGAGGAAATGGGAGAGAGATAGAGGGTATAAGGGTTAAGGGAAGAGGGTAGAGTAGAGAGATAGGAGTGAGTGAGTGAGTGAGAGAGAGAGAGACTTGAGAGAGGGAGAGGGGGTTGAGAGAGAGAGGGAGGGAGTGGGAGAGAGATAGAGGGTAGAGGGGAGAGAGATAGAATTATGGTATAAGGGTTGAGGGTATAAGGGTTAAGGGTAGAGGATAGAGGGGAGAGAGACAAAATGAGTGAGTGAGTGAGATGGAGAGAGTTGAGAGAGGGAGAGGGGGTAGGAGGGAGAGACTTTAGATAGAGAGAGAGACAGAGGGAATGGGAGAGAGATGGAGGGTAGAGGATAGAGGGTATAAGGGTTAAGGGTAGAGGGTAGAGGGGAGAGATAGAATTAGGGTATAAGGGTTGAGGGTATAAGGGTTGAGGGTAGAGGGTAGAGGGGAGAGAGACAGAAGGAGTGAGTGATTGAGAAAGAGAGTTGAGAGAGGGAGAGTGATGGAAATCATTGTACACAACGAAAATCAAAACATATTCTAAGCACACTACAAATTTATAAAGCAGAGCAAACGAAAATAAAATATGAACAAATCCCCTGAAGGAGAAATCTTTATTACAAACCATACCAAAATGTCCTCTATAGTATACATAAGGTCCCTTTATAGTTGTAGGTGACCATAACAAATAACTCATAATTAGATATTAGTTTAAACTGTTTCCTCAAACATCTCCAATAACATCTCCCTAACTATCTCCCATGATTTCTTAAGATATCTCCATGATTCTCTCAACAATCTCTATCCCTTCTTTCACTCATCTCTCATTCCTACGTAGACTTCTAGAATTAGTCTACAATACTATATTATTAGAATGCTATATTATTAAACATTATAAAACATGAAATATTCTCACACACTCCCTTTTAACAATGATTTGTAATTCACATTTTTATCTTTGGTCCCTTAGCTTTTGTGTTTGTGTCTCCTCATGTCATGCTCCTACATCAGACTCCCAAAGAACAAAAAAACTTCTCATGGACTCCTGGATCCCAAACTTTCTTTTGTCATTGTCCACTTTCCTTACTATCATGAACATGTATGTTCAACAACTTTCATTCTGTTATTCAATCTTTTCATCAACTTTTTCCTCTTCTTGTCTTGTAGCTATGGATACGCTGCTACTCTCCTCAATCTTCCAGGTTTCCATACTTTACTTTGCAATCCTCCACTTTCCCTACTAATTTATTCTCTTGAGATCAATTGATTTCTGTTGTTGACTATCTTCTTCTCTTTAGTATGCCTTCTCTTAGGCAATTTCTTCATTAGCATACATAACTTCTCAATCTCAATATTTAGCATACTCCTTCTCTATTCCATGCTTATGCTACTGCTCCATTGCAATTTTGTTTCAAAATTTAAAAATTTTATGGCCTCCATTGCCATTTCATTATTCAACTTCCATTCTTCATCGCCAGACATTTTCTCAAAAATGTTTAAGCTACTTTGTTTCCTCCCCCATGGATGTTTTACGAAAGATTGGCTTTCATTGTCTAACTTCTCACTTTTACCTGCATTTGCACATGGAATAAACTTTTTACAATAAAAATTAAATTTCCAAAAATCACTAACAATAATAATAATGATTGATTCCTTCTTTTCACTGCTATCTATGTAGTATGTTATCCCTCCATATGCATTTTCCTCTCTTTGAACCTTTGATTCCTCTTTTATAGTATGTTGATGTCATTTTCTTCTTTCTTCTTCTTCATGCTTCCTTTTCGCAACCTCTTTGAAGTCCTCCTTGATCTCTGAATTGACTAGCCATTCTTTTGAAATTCTTAATTCTGCATTTCTAAGCTTGTCATTCTCCACTCCACATTCTAGAATCTTTTCATTTTCATCACCATCCTCTTGTGTTGAATGAAATAAAATTTCATTCTTAGGTTCTCTCACCAATCTCTCTAGCAATTTTATTTTCTCATCAGATTTCATTAGCCTTGTACCTGAATGTTTCTCTTTATCTCCTTGATCCTTCTTTTGATTGTCTTCATAAACCAACATGACCATGTTCACTGTAATAACAAATTCTTCCATAACTGAATTTGTCCATTGTATAGGATTTCTACTTTGATTGTCTTTGTAAGACAATTTTGCCTCTCCTTCTTTGGTAATATGATTTTGATCTTGTTCTACTCTCATGATAGTTTTGAGTAACTTTCCATCATCCTCAACACCTACAAGGCCTGCATGCATACACAAATTATTAGTTTTTAAAACATAAGGCTCTCTAGCCTCATTTGAATCTTCTATCAATTGATCTTCATGTTGATCTAAACTTCCCAAAAAATCCATGAGACTTTCATGAAGTCTCTCATCATCATCCTCTCCAAGGAATGATCCCTACTCTGGTTCATCATAGTGAACTTCTTCCTCAAACTCATTTTCTTTGATTTCTTCCTTTAACTAAGCATTCAACATGTGTCTCAGCTTCTTCCTCAACTTCCTTGCAAACAATTCTTTAATAGGCCATATAAAAAATTTCTTCATTCTCCATCCATATCTCTGGTCTCTCTCACTTTCCTGTAGTAGCATCATCATCATACTAAGTTGTTCCTTCATCTTAGCAATTTTTGTATCAAATTTCTCTTGACTCATTCTCTTCATCTTTATGCCATTTGCTTTGGCATTTTGCTCCATTATGTTGTGGCTTTTACTCAAACCCTTGTCATGACTATTAATATTCATGTTTCTCTCTTCCTCTGTGAGCTTCTCCATGATCACTATGAGATGCAAATAGCCTCTACAGTAACAAGTCTTTTTCACCCTGCTACACAACACCTCACCAAGTTTTACTCTTGAACTTGGCCTTTTGGTATTCCTGGTTCTTTCCTCTAGAACCCTTTGAGCTTCCTCTACTCCTCTAGGCTTTTGCACTTTTGCTCACTTCTCTTGAGAAATTTCTCTACTCCTAACAACTTATGCCCAACCTCAATTGGAAAATTTTCTTCTTTTTGATTAGGGTCTCACCACAAATCCTTTCCTCTTTTAGTCATCTTTATGAAGTCTATAACTTTCTTCTCTTTTTTTTTTTGACTCTGCATCAATCTTGTTTCATCCTTCTTTCACTACATTGGCTTTGTCAATTCCTCTTATTCTTTGTTTTCACCTACAATTATATCCATACCAAAAAAAATTCTTGTTGGGTTCACAATGTCTAACAAGACAACCTATGAACATGGTTTGCAAACTTTTGACACACAATTTACATGACTTAAATTTGACTTTATTAATGACATAACCAGGATCTATAACCCACACTTGGATAAACTCTCAACCTTTCAATTGACTCCCACACTTTACAATGATAGACTTCATTTTGACTTAGACACATAAATTTAACTTGGGTGTTGGGTACCACCGATCATGCACCCTTTACACAAATTTAATGACTCTAACTTCAATGCACTTTTAAATTCATTCATAAGCAAGACTTTGACTAGACTTTCTTAACATCATAACTTTACCAATACTTCAATACACAAAGATGACCTTTGAACTTATCATGTCACTTTTACAAAGAATACTTTGGCCATATTGAAGTCTTACTTTCATGGCTTTTGCTTCTCAAAAGAACCTTCTTAAAGTTTGGACTTGCTTCAAATTTTAAGAACAAAATTACTTAAAAATATATATATAAAATTACCTCAACAAAATGCTGGAATTTTACTTGGTAGATGACATTTATTGCATGGAGCTTTGGCCCAAATTAAATATCTTCACAGGCTTCTTTCAAAGTTGTCTTGAGAGTTGTCAATTTTGCAAGAAAAACCTGTCATACTCTGATCCCAACTGCTCACTAATGAAAATGAATTGTCCAAAATGGTTTCTGGGTTCGGTGCTCCTCATTTCTAGCTTTTTGAAACATTTTAAATTTCTCAATTTCATTGAAAAAGGAGAAAGTTATGAATGTTTTACTGAGACTACTTTTCACAGTGATGACTTCACAATAAACTTGATGATTTCCTCTTTGACTCAACTTTTCCCAAAGTCTATGGCTTCTTCAAAACCAGCAACAATGTGTTCTCCCTCTCTGTTAATGTCGCAACAGAAACTCTTCAACAATTCTTTTGATTTTGTCTCATCCTCTTGGGATCTTCTTCAAATTAACAATGGCTTCTCTGACACCTTAATCTTCTTTGGTGATGGTATGATCACAATTTTGTGCTCTTGCTCCCATGCTAAGCATAAAAAACAATTCTCTTGCAATTTTGGTTGATACGCAAGACATAGAAAGGCCACAACTATAAATGATATGTAGAAGAATAAGGGAAGAAGATACCAGATGATTCAAAGATGGCTCCAACCAATCTCATAGTTGTTGATACATTTCCTCAGTTGAGAGAAGGCTCGATATCTCATGATCTTTACATAATTTCCTTCAATGTTATTTGTTTGGCATCACCTTCAGCAATCTTCTCCAGCACTACCTTTATTCAAATCGATGTCTTCCACTTCAGTTTTGCATGCTCTATACATTAGCAGTCACATGCTCTATGTGTTAGCAGTAAACTGCAAAATTCAATTTTATCATAAAATTGAATTAAGGAAGAAATTGACCCTCCTTTCTCAACACCTGACTAGGAGTAGAACCACGTATGGAGGCATAAATGGCTTCAAACTCCACAATTCTGCTCCTCTCACCAGGCTCTGATACCAAATGATGGAAATCATTATACACAACGGAAATCAAAGCATATTATAAGCACACTACAAATTCATAAAGCAGAGCAAACAAAAATAAAATATGAACAAATCCCCTGAAGGAGAAATCTTTATTACAAACCATACCAGAATGTCCTCTATAGTATACATAAGGTCCCTTTATAGCTATCGGTGACCATAACAAATAACTCATAATTAGATATTAGTTTAAACTGTTTCCTCAAACATCTCCAATAACATCTCCCTAACTATCTCCCATGATTTCTTAAGATATCTCCATGATTCTCTCAACAATCTCTATCCCTTCTTTCACTCATCTCTCATTCCTACGTAGACTTCTAGAATTAGTCTAAAATACTATATTATTAGAATGCTATATTATTAAACATTACAAAATATGAAATATTCTCACACACTCCCTTTTAACAATGATTTGTAATTCACATTTTTATCTTTGGTCCCTTAGCTTTTGTGTTTGTGTCTCCTCATGTCATGCTCCTGCATCAGAGAGGGGGTAGGAGGGAGAGACTTGAGAGACAGACAGACAGACAAACAAAGGGAGTGGGAGAGAGATAGAGGGTAGAGGATAGAGGGTATAAGGGTTAAGGGTAGAGGGTAGAGGGGAGAGATAGAATTAGGGTCTAATGGTAGAAGGGAGAGAGATAGAATTAGGGTATAGCGGGTATAGACAAAAAGAGAAAATAAATCTATAAAAAAACCAACTTTCTCATAATGCGAGCGCATTTTGAAGAAGTAGAGATATGAATGGTTTTAGAAAGAAATAACGTGCTCACATTATAATGTGAGGCATTTTGGCTTACTCTAAAAATTGTAAAAACTAAATATACTTGTGATCTCAAGGCCCACATTCTGCATATTCTCCTGGTTCTGCACGTGCTCCAACAAAAAGTAGCTTTTTGATGATGTTGTGAAGTTTGCATGCATGTTTTCCACATTCCACCACCTTTTTCATGATCTTTCCACCACCTTTGCATAAAATGGTAGATTTTTCACATTGAAAGGCTTATAATATCAATTCAAGTTTGAATTCCATTCAAAAGTGATATACAATTGAATTTTGGGAGGGAACAAGCTTTTGAAAAAGTCAAATTGTTGAGGAGTTTGAAGAAAGAAGAATCAAAGGCTACATAATTGGGTAGAACTCCTCCATTTGAAACTATCTTTTTAGGTATGTGAAGTATTTACACATTTTCTTTCATTCTATTATGGCTTTCTTTCTTTTTTGTTAGTTTGCATATTCCATGTTGACCATTGTTTGTTTGTCATTATAACCTTAGGTTGTCAATGCAAATTTTAAATTACAAAATTCTAGACACTTTCCAATTACATTTTTAAACCACATCTCTTTGAGGAATTTTGTTATTTAACAATTGACTTACCTTGTGTATGCTTCCACATTTTGTATACACATATATATGACATAAGTTTTAAGGAAGTAAAATAAAACATCATTTCTCAATCCTTTATTATGGATGTGCATACCACTCTCCAAAGCTTTCATTGAGGTATTTTGTCAACAGTTATACCAAGCAGTTGATTGCCTTGTCTCTGCTACCAAATTTTCCATACATATCTCTAAAAAATTGGAATATACTCCTCCCACATTGATAGATATTTGAAACTATTTTGGTTTTCATCTCTATTTTTAAATTTACCTCATCACTAAATCTACCTCATCACTTATTTTGTGATATATTTTAAATTTTTCCTTGATTAGTCTACCTACACAAAATTTTAACCCTTCTCTCTAATTTTCAAGACTCTTTATTCAAGGCTAAGTTAGCAACATAGGGAAAGGTGCAGCCTATCTTGCAATCATGGATCAAAATGGAAGCATGGACAAAGCATTTGAATTGTTTGACAATAATTTTTTTGTATAAATGTATGAAAAATGTGGTAGGATTGACAAGCTAGTGAGCTTGGTAAGATAGTGAGCTCACTCACTAGCTTGCCAATGCTCCACTAGCTTGCCAATGCGCTAGGGTTGAGAAGGTAGGGGAAGCATATACCTCATAGAAATGGGGCCTCATGGTGATGAGTAGAGAAGATAGGTGAAGTGTATGCCTCATAGAAATGGGGTCTCATGGTGATGATTATATCACTTGAGACCCCATTTCTATGAGGAATACGCTGCCCCTACCCCCTAAACCATACCGCATTAGTAGGATAGTGAGTGAGACCCAAATGCAATAGGGTTGAGAATGTAGGGGCAGGGTATGCCTCATAGAAATGGGATCTCACAGTGATTTATATCACCATGAGACTCCATTTCTATGAGGCATACACTACCCCTACCATCTCAACCCTACCATAGTGGGAGGCTAGTGAGTGAGACCCCAATGCAGTAGGGTTGAGAAGGTAGGGGCGGTGTATGCCTCATAGAAATGGGGTCTCGCAGTGATGTATATCACCATGAGACCCCATTTCTAGAAGGTCAGGGTAGCATATGCCTCATAGAAATGGGGTCTCATGGTGATGTATATCACCGTGAGACCCCATTTCTATGAGGCATACGTTTCCCCTACCTTGACATCACTGTGAGACCCCATTTCTATGAGGCATACACTACCCCTACCTTTTCAAACCACCATGAGACCCCATTTCTATGAGGCATACACTTCCCCTACCTTCTGAACCCTACTGCATTGGTGGGCTAGTGAGCTCATTAGGAGTCATTGAGTTTATATTGTCACATTTTTGCAAAATTGTCAAAAGTGCAATATTGAAAAGTTGTAAAAGTGCAAAAAAAATGTAAAATTGAGGAAGCCCAACGGTCATGGGCATTCAAAGGGTAGTTAGAATAGTTTTAATAGGTTGGTTAAGGTTTAAAATATGTTGTAAACTCGATGGATGAAGGTTTTTGGAGGTTTTTCTAAAAGATTGAATAATAAAGCTCTTGTTTTCATTGAAATTCTATATCTTTTTTATTGAATATTGTTGTTGCAGAGTAGTTGCATAGCATATACAGCCTAATAGTGACTCCAAATTGATTTGAATTGTTGTTTCAATATACTATCTATCATTTTTACTAAGTTTGAGGCATTCCCATTGGGGTTGTAGAATCTTATTGAGTTTTGCCTGTAGGCGGGTCTGAAACTCCAATTTTAAGGTTTTGAAGACATAAACATGTGATTATGGCCCATTCCATTGATTTTAACTCCTATAGCTGAGTGGAATGGGCCCAATATGGTAGGATTTAGTTTATTTAATTGTTTTGGGAGTAGGAGAGGTCATTTGGGGGTTTGGGCATGATGCCCTAGTTGTGAAATTTGAATGTTTTGAGTGAAATTTGATGGTTAAAGGTGGGTAGGTGAGGAAAAATCTTGGGCAGAAAATTTTGGTGATAGATTAAGCATGCATAGGCCATTTGAAGCATGTTTGATGCATTGGTAAAGTGTAAAAAATTTGGGAAGTGAGATTGTCAGTAAACCCCTTTGTAACTTGCTAAAAATGAGGGTTTTGTATAAAGAGGACTTAGTGAGTGGTTCACTAGCTAAAAGTTGTAGATTTGGTGGTTTTATAGACTGTTAAATGGTTTTCCATAGGTATTTGGGGTTGGAAGATTGTTTAGAGGAGAGTTGCTTTGTAAATTAGGCCTATTTGGCTTAAGGGGACAACGTAGAAGCATTAATTTGAGGGATTTGTTCCAAAAGAGTTATATTAACTTTTGAGATATGTTTTGGTATGCCTTAAAGGGTGTCTAAAAATATAATTGGTTAATGGGTTTGAGAGTGGAGTTGTGAGATAGGTCCAAGAAACTAGGTCTACAAACCTACAAGGCAAATAGTGAAGTGAAGGGAATCACCCTAGTTAGGGTTTTGGAGATTGAAGGTTTGTTGAAATTAGTTGAATTTGTGATTGGTAATTGAAGGCCTCCCTACTTTGCATCACTTCTCTCTTGTTACAATTTTGGGTGGATTATTATTTTCAAAGTATTGGGAATGATTTGCCTATTTTCTAGTTGGCAATTTCCATTATAGAAGGCTCATCTCTTGATATATTTTATACTCATTCTTAATCAATTATCAAGTTAATAATTAGTGCATTTATTTACAGTTAATATTTTATTTTCAATTTGTGCAATTTTGGAATTTGTAACTCTACTAATATTCCTAGAAATATTGAAGTTGTTTAGCATCGACTAATAAAGTTGTTTAGCATCAATCAATTAATATTCAAGACAAACCATGAAGGAAAAGAATGATCAATGCTAGGGCTAACCAATTAATAAGTATACATGTGAATAAGTCAAGCATGTACATGTCAATAAGGGAAGCACAAGTACTCAAAAAAATGTAAGCCTTGAAGTATACACATGAATACATAGTATACACAAATTAATACAAAGTATATGCATGAATACAAGGTATATGCATGAAAACATGTAAGTCACAAAGTATACATTGGAATACATGTAAGTCACAAAGTATGCACGTAAGTTGTAAAGTATACACTTGAATACACGTAACTCATATCTATTAAACCATAGATTTATAATGCAAATATGGACACCATCGATAAAAAGGATTTGTCTTAACCAAATATCCATTTAGGCATACATCAATATATGTCGATATAAGTATAAAATATAGGTACAAAATAGCCATATAGGCTTACAAGAATTCCATATAGGCATACAACAAAGGGCTCTAGAATCAAAAGTCATTGCTCTCCATACTCTCAAAATAAACTCTTTCCCTTGGCTTGTTGATCAAATGGTGATACGTCTGTCACTCGTTTATGCTGCGGTCGAGGAGTGCTCCCAGTGCTCCACCTAGCGTTTAGTTCTTGTTCAAGTAGATTATCTATTACAATAAGAAGTAAAAACATTAATATATAGAAATTATATTAAAAAAATGAATATTTAACAAAATAATCACTTACCGCCATTTGATGATCACTCTCCATGAGGGAAATATTCAAATTCCCATGTTGAGGCATGTTGAAGCCTTGTATAAACCATCCAAATAGAAATTAAACTACGAATCAATAATGGTTTTATTTTTCACTAACTAACATCTATAACAATGAATGTAAATTGAAATTTAGTAATTTGTCTCATACCTCCCCTGTTAGAGCCATTGAGGATTCTATAGCAAATGAAAAACCGATCTCCATTTCCCTCTAAACATTCGGAGGTGTTTCTACGTGCAACATTTGAAAATAAAAAAAAAATTATTCAATCACAAAAACTACAATAGTGATCCATGTCATGACTTATAATGTATGAGATAATGAACAAAATTTTGAGTAATTGTTAAACTATATATTTCTGACTATCATGCTTACTATTTTCCCTGTCCATATCTTGTTCGAAAGCACGTGTTTTTAGGATTTTACCCATAGCAACAAGTCAGTGAGCCATTTGATAAAATTCTTTTGTAGACATGTACGATAACTACAATGGCATAGAGAAGGCAGTGAACTATTTGAAAAAATGCCTCGAAGAAATGGGGTCTCATGGTGATGGAATGCCATTACAAAAAAATGCACGTCATGGAATTCCATCACCATAAGACCACATTTCTTTCAGGAATTTTTTCAAACTGTTCATTTCCTTCTCTATGTTATTATTGCTTACTATTATGCTTTGATAGAAATTTTTCCAAGCATCCATAGTTTTTTGGAAAGCACCTATTTGAGGCTTTTATCCATAGCAGCAAGGAAGTGAGTAGTTTGATAAAATGCTTTGGTACACATGTATGGAAAATGTGGTATCATAGAAAAGGTGGTGACCTGTTTGAAGAAATTCCTTGAAGAAATGTGGTCTCATGGTGATGGAATGGCATTCCATCACCATGAGACCGCATTTCTTTGAGGAATTTTTTTCAAACTACTATTTGCCTTGTCTATGCTATTGCTCACTATTATGGTTTGATAGATTTTTTCCAAGCATCCATATTTTGTTGGAAAGCACATTTTTAAGCTTTTAGCCATAGTAGTTGTAGACACTGAAAAATGTCCTAATCGATGTCGTATATTTGAAACGGATTTATTAACATTATTTCCTCCTTAATCTATCCTTTTTTTGCTTAATGAATTCAATTAGTCTAGCTAATTAATTAATGTCATCATTTTCGTCTATTTGGACTAATTAAATTGGCTTAATTCACCTATTTTCATAAAAACACTTCATCTTGTTAAATTAAATACATCAAAATATTTAATTTAATCTTCTAAGTCATCTAATTTAATTAAATAACACTATCCTATTTAATTAAATATCATTTCACCCCTCTCCTATTTACTAAATCATCTAATTTAATAAATATCATCTAATTCCTCTAAATCCTCTAATTGCATAAATTAAACCTTGCTTAATTAGTAATTAAACTAATTTTCTTCTAATCAAAAGGAATATTCCCATGGAATATTCTTTATCCTTTTTGCACAATTAAAACTTTGTTTTAGTTTGTGAAATCATCTTTTCCTCACCCTAACGGAATATTCTAAGGAATATTCCCTCTCCTCCAATCAATTTGCTTAACTTCAAAAGCAAGTTAACCCTCTTACCTTTCTAGAAAGTTACCTTTGACCTATGTGAGTAGGTCAAAAGTGTGTTTGTTTGAGGTAATTGTGAGCCTTTGATTAATCTTCATCTTGCATTCTCATCTGTTGTGAACCGTAGATTTTTGGGTAGGGATTTATAGACTACTCTTGCACTCTTAGGATGTTTCACCTAAAAGGAGAGAGATAAACCCCACTCAAAAGTCTAGGTGGTTCACTCAAATTAAGATGTGTATGATGAAATTATGATTAAATACAATGATCTAAATGCAACTAGATGATGAAATTGATCAATTAAGTATGCAAAGCCTAAGAAATGTTAACACATTTTTCTAATGAAAAAGCACCTAGAAATGAATGCAAATTGAAACAGAACTTGATGAAATTGAAAGTGTGCACCTGAAATATGGATGGAGACTAGAAATGGCTTCTGGAATAATGTTGATGTTGATTTTCAAGCCTGGTGGGACTCATTCACCATTTTGGGTGAATTAGTCCCAGTTTTGCAAAACTATGCCGAAACATGTTTCTAACAAAAGGGTATCTAAAAATTCAAAAAACCAAAAATTGACCTTGGAGTGGGACTCATTCACCACCCATGGTGAATGAGTCCACTTTTGAATTTTGGAATATTCAAAGGTGGGATCCAGAGCTCTCAATTTGCACTT
The DNA here is from genome assembly GCA_007258455.2 of Sequoia sempervirens. Taxonomy (NCBI): domain Eukaryota; kingdom Viridiplantae; phylum Streptophyta; class Pinopsida; order Cupressales; family Cupressaceae; genus Sequoia; species Sequoia sempervirens. The sequence goes on along the minus strand of VDFB02273303.1, from coordinate 314,941 downwards.
TGATTCTCTACAGGTGCCCACTTCTGAAACTCTGATTTCTGAACCTGAAAGTGAGTTTTTGTTGATATTTTGACTTGGACGATGAAGATAAGACCTAAGCAACTTTGCGACTTGATTCTTAATGATTTCCAAGCTTCCAAGATGTCTAAATCTGTAAAAACACAAGACAAGAGAGAGAAATGGTGAATGTTAGGGCATGGGGGTTTGCCTTAGTCAAACTCCTTTTAGGTAATTAAACCAAAATGATAAAATAATGGAATGAAACATGTAATAATGGAGTTGATTACCTTGCCATGATGATTGATCTTGAATTTTTGCAACAAAACATGAAGAATCTGCCCATAAATGTCCAAAATTGATCTTGAATGGCTTGTAATGTTAAAACCTTAACTTGCTTGACTTGAGATGGAAGAATGATGGATGAATGAATGATAAGTGATGTGAATTAGGGTTAAAAGACTTATATATATAGGAATTTAACCTTATTAGCCTTAAAATTTTATCCCTAAGGCCGACATGTGAAAATAATAAACTTAAATTTCACTTTTTCCCACTCAAAGGTCAAAATTGGGCCATATGGGACTCATTCGCCATGCATGGCGAATGGGTCCCACCTAGATGGGACTGATTTTCCATGCATGGAGAATGGGTCCCATAGGGGCCATTTTGACAACTAAGATGCCAGGAGATAAGGAAATAAAATTTAGATTACAACTTTGTCAGGTATTTGATCAATTTAAGCCTTGAGATGCACAATATGGGTTAATAGGGCCCTAGTAGTGATGATGTAAAGAGTAATTAGGGCTTGGGACACATAATTCAATGTGAAAGTGTGATTAAATACACTTTACAACACTAAAAGAGGTTCACATAGCCTAGAAAGCACAAGAACCAATGTGAATGTGCAAGACACATGACAACACTAGTTTAACATTAAATTTAAGTTATAATCCTACTAGATTGATGTGATAATGTTATTAAACACATTTTATAATGTTGAATTAGGAAGAAATGGATTCATTAATTTTAGAAAAGTGTGAAAGTATCTTACAACACCTTTACAAGATATCGTTGAAAACATGTTATTCAATTTGCAAGGGTCCAAGACCTAGTGTGGATGCATGAAATGCCTCACAACACCTAAATCAAGGCCTCCTTAAGTCCAATTTATTATGAATTATTCCCATGTCAAACAAGAGGTCCTCTTTTTATGGTACATTTAGTCCCCACTTTAGTGAGAGAATGAACTTGCTTCAAAATCAAACTAAAGTAGACATTCAAGAGAGATCCAAGTGTACATATGAAGATGAAAAATAATGACAAAGATCAAAGGAGGTTGTGCAAGCCCCCAGGATCTAAGATCCTAAGTCAAACCATCAAGATGCATAATCATGCAATGGAAAGAATGAGAAAGATGAAAATGAAAGGGGTGGATCAAGCTTCAATTGTTTGTCCAGCTAGTTGTGGATTAGATCTAGGCTTGTTTGTTTCGGAAAGAAAATGCATTCTCAATCTAGGGCGATAGAACCCTTGGCTGTCCATTGAGTGAGAAATCCCAAAAATTATACTCACTTTGGGGCCACAGAACTTCTGGTTGTTCGTGGGGTGAGAAAACCCAAAAGGTGAGAAACATAAGCTAGTTAGTATGTACTCAAACACATAGGTGGATATGGGGAAATTCATGCCTCAGAATGGGATTCCTGCTCAACCATACCAAAGTTAAATACCTCTTGATAACTTTAATAAGGTACCACAAAGGAAAATGATTTTTGAGCTCTATGAAGTAAGTAAAACTTTGTATGCTTGACACTCATAGACATTGTTAATGAAAAATAGTGTAAGAAATGTTCAAAGGAATTTTCTTAGTTCATGCAATGTCTCATCTTAGGGAACATTGTGCTTAACATTTCCAAGAGAGGATAAGTGCAAAAGAAGTATCACGCTCTTGGATGGAATCAATCCCAATGACTCCACCAAGAAAAGGATGCATCGCAAGAAGAAATAAATAACACAATGAAATGTGAGTGGTGATGTATGCCCCTACTTCGAAGTGATTGTACACACTAGTACTATGAGAAATTTCTTTAAAGTAGAAGAATAGGACATGAGAGCTTACTCAGAAATCCCTATGCCAAGTCCTATGTTTCTGGGAAGTTATGTCATGAAAAGGGGAGTATGTCACATGCGAGACAACTTAAGGCATGTCGTCAACCTCCCAAGCTTGCTCTTACATGTTCATGAAAGGTTAACGACTATACAAAGGAGGCAACCACAAGTGACATATGAGGATAAGGCTACATAACCCCTTTCCCCCACTGAGTGCATGACAAAGGTGAGCTGAAATGATTAATGAAATGTAGGCGAGAGTGAAAATCAGTACCAATTAGAGGAATTAGGTGCCCCCACAGAGGGAAGCATACCAAACTCCTGCTAATGTTGGATTTTATGACTCAAAGCTTGACATTCATTAGTGGAGTGACCATGAACTCTATGATAGGTACATAATGAAGTCTTCGAAGAGCATTTCATACGAGTTCTAGGAGGGAGGGTGATCAAGTGATCTTGGAGGAGTCTCGACAAGATGCCTTCTTGATCGATGGTAGAAGGTGGTCTTGTGATTTGTGTCAAAGATACATCTTCCTTAGTATTAGATGTCATACTTACACAAGTTTCTCTAGATTGCAAGATTTTGTTCTCACTCTTCCAGGAGGAGGGAAAATCTATCGAATTCAAATCATCAACATTTTGTGAGATGACATTGAAATTAAGCGAAGGTGTATTTGTTTGTTTCATATTTTGTAAAGGATTATTTTCAAGACCACTAGTGTCGATGAGGTTAGGATGGATGACGGTTAGGGTTGAGTTAGGAGTATATTGTGTGAGATTGTTGATGTTGATTGAAGACTTGTTAATCTCGATCAAACGACAATAACCAAGACCATGAGTTGTTTGTTGTGTGATAAGGTCAATAGGTCAATAGGGTTGTGGATACCTTGTTCTCGAGCACCACATCCTTTTCCACTATAGCCAAGTTGTTTTATGAGGTCATAACCTTTTCCATAAAGATTCTTCATTTCTTTTGGATCGGGTGGTGGTTCATTATTGCATTCATCAAAGGTTGTTGTGTATGTTGTATTTTCTTCCAAAGTAGAGGAGATAGATGGTGGAGAAGATTGTGTGGAATTTTGAGTTGGCATGATGGTTGGTTGTTCTTCTTTCTCATCTTTCTTTTGTATGATTATGTATTCACCCATAAATGATGATGTGAATTCTAAGGATCCCAATCATCACCAAATAATTTAGACAACGATTCCTCATTGTTTTGTTCTATTTCAAGAGGGTCTATATTGGATGTTGGAATAAATGTTTTTAGAGGACTTGTAGCCCCTTTTTCAAGGTGCAAGAAACTTTCAGGCTTGGGGTCTATTTCAACTTGATAAATGTAATTGTTATAGACATATTTCACTATACGACGAAGGTTTGAAGGCAATGCATTCATCTCATAAATTCATGGTCTGTCTAAAAGAAGATTATACAAAAGATCATAACGCATTACATGAATAGGAGTTTGCAAAGTAGCCACCATAACTGTAATAGGAAAAGTAATTACACCGAGCAGTTGATTTTTTGTATTATCAAATCCTCGAATAGATATGAAATAAGGTATTATTTATGACTTGTCAACACGCAATCTATCAAGGAGATTCACACTACACACATTAAGGGCAGAACAATTATCAATAAGGGTTCGCTTTATCCCTATCCAATTGTATTGAGAAATGATCATGAAAGCTTCATTTTGTTTTTGCACTTCCAAAGGGGAGAGTTCACTTTGGTGGAAAATAATGTCAGCATTTATTGCTTGGATCATGGCTGGTATGTTAGTTGGTTGTGCATTAGAAGGGATAGGAACTTTTTTCAAGGTTGATTAGATCATGTTGTGATAGTGAGGGGAGGCTTGAATAAGCACCCATAATGAAACTTTAGTAGGAGTATTCTTTAGTTGTTTAACAAGATTGTACTCCTTTCCACTAGGAAGACCTGGTAAGATAGGTCTAGGGAGGATAGGATTTGGAAAAGGTAAGGGTATTGGGGTTGGTTGCAGTGGTTACGGATTATTTTGAGTGTTATATGTATGAGCAACGATATTATAACTTAGTTGTTGTGATACATTGTTCTTAGTTGGGTAAAGTAAAAGTTTGGATTTGTTTTGAGGTGGAGGTTTATTTGAAGGGGGGTAAAGGATGAGTTGAGGTTGAATAATGTTAACATCCCTTAGTAAGTGAGAGTCTATGTCATTATTGTGGTTCTTGTCTTGCATCATGATATCCTTCCTAGGAGGAGGGTTTTGAGGAGAACTAGAAACCAATTTTTCTTGACATTCTAAGGTTGGTTCTTTGAAAAGGACTTCATCACAAGTAGGATAATGGTCAATGGTTGAATTGTCTTGCCCAAGAAAGGTTTTGTTAAGTGAAGAGGGACAATGAAGATTGTCATGACCATTATCAATTGTGTTTCTAACAACAAAGTATCTTCTTCACAAGTAGGAGAGATACTAGGAGAAGGAAAAATGTTGTTGTCATGGTTACCTATGGTCGTATTCTACTATTTAAGAAGAATTTTGTGAGGTGAAGGGGGACAACTAAGATTCTCATGATCTTCACAAAATAGGTTTTCTAACATCAAAGTATTGTCTTCACAACAAGGAGAGATAGTAGGAGAAAAATAAATTGTAATGTCATGATTAAATAAGGTTGTGCTATGTTGGTTGTGAATATTTTGTCCACTAAGAGTGGTAAAAGGAGAGAAACAACTAGGATTCTCAAAAGTATCATTAATTGATTCTTCTACTAAAATATCTTTGTCACCAAGAGGAGAGATATTTTGAGAAGAACAACTATGATCGTTAGGAATGGCCCAAGTTGTAGTCTCTTTCACTAAAACACTCTCATAGGGAGGGGAGAGGAAATTTTTCTTAACATGTCTACATATGTAAGGTACTAGGATTGTTTGAATAAGAATGAAAAGCATATGTAACCATTTCATGCAATGTTTCAACAATATGAACAATGTATATGTAGAGATACAAAACACTCTTATCCAATGTATGCAACACCTTAAGAATATAAATAATGTATATGCAAGAATGAAAAGCACTTATAAAAAATTTATGCAAATTTTTATGAGTAGAAACATTGTATATGCAAAAGAGAAAATACTTTTATCAATGTTATACAAAATTTTAGAATTGTAAGCATTTTCAGTTGTAATTGTGTGTGCAAATGAAGTGATTTGAAGAATGAGTAATCCAAAATGATTTTTTTGAGATAGATGCATAAAAGAAACATTCCAAAAACTTTCCATACTTATACTATAAGATACTAAGAGGCTTAGGAAGCACAAAAATGATGTTTCTAATGCTGTAACAGTCAGTCAAAAATCTGGACAGGGACTAATTTTTTGAGCATGGTGAATGAGTCCTAGTAATGTGTTTTTGCAAAATTTTCAAAAAAAATAATTTTTTTTATGTGTTTAATGTTGTAAGATGCAGACCTAAGATGTGGATGTAGAATTTCAAAAAAAATTAAAGAAATTATGTGCAAAAATGCAAGCTAAATGACCTTTTCTCTAATGCAAAAATTTGAAATCCTAGATGCAAATTAACCAATGCAAATCTAATGCAAATTCAATGGAAGCTAGGATTAGGATGAAAATGGATGGGAAATCAGAAAATAAGATGTTCAAAAAGCAGGTTCACCAAAATGAACCGTAGATTTTTGGGTAGGGATTTATAGACTACTCTTGCACTCTTAGGATGTTTCACCTAAAAGGAGAGAGATAAACCCCACTCAAAAGTCTAGGTGGTTCACTCAAATTAAGATGTGTATGATGAAATTTTCATTAAATACAATGATCTAAATGCAACTAGATGATGAAATTGATCAATTAAGTATGCAAAGCCTAAGAAATGTTACTTGTTTGAAAACACATTATGTAATGCAAAAGCACCTAAAAATGAATGTAAATTGTAACAAAACTTGAGAAAACTGAATGTCTGCTCCTGGAATATGGATGAAGACTAGAAATGGCTTCTGGAATGATATTGATGCCGATTTTCAACCCTGGTGGGACTCATTCACCATTTTGGGTGAATTAGTCCTAATTCTACAAAACATTGTCGAAACCTATTTCTGACAAAAGGGTATCTAAAAATACAGAAAACCAAAAACTAACCTTGGAGTGGGACTCATTCACCACCCATGGAGAATGAGTCCTCTTTTGAATTTTTGAAATATTCAAAGGTGGAATCTTGAGCTTTGGGTCTATACTTTGATTCTCTACAGGTGTTCACTTCTGAAACTCTGATTTTTGAACCTGGAAGTGATTTTTTGTTGATATTTTGACTTGGACAATGAAGAGAAGACCTAAGAAACTTTGTAACTTGATTCTTAATGATTTCTAAGCTTCCAAGATGTCTAAATCTATAAACACACAAGACAAGAGAGAGAGAGAAATGGTGAATGTTAGGGCATGGGGGTTTGCCTTAGTCAAACCCCTTTTAGGTAATTAAATGAAAATGATGAAAGAATGGAATGAAACATGAAATAATGGAGTTTATTACCTTTCCATGATGATTGATCTTGAATTTCTGCAACAAAACATGAAGAATCTTCCCTTGAATTTCCAAAAATTGATTATGAATGGCTTGTAATGCTAAAACCCTAACTTGCTTGACTTGAGATGGGAGAATGAATGATAAGAGATGTGAATTAGGGTTAAAAGACTTATATTTATAGTCATTTCACCTTATTTTACCAAAAATTGGATCCCTAAGGCTAGCATGTGAAAATAATAAACTTAAATTTTACTTTTTCCCACTCAAAGGTCAAAATTGGGCCAAATGGGATTCATTCGCCACCCATGGTGAATGGGTCCCACCTGGATGGCACTGATTCACCATGCATGGTGAATGGGTCCCATAGGGGCCATTTTGATAGCTAAGATGCCAGGAGAGAAGGAAATAAGGTTTAGATTGTAACTTTTTTGGGTATTTGATCAATTTAAGCCTCAAGATGCACAATATGGGTTAATAGGGGCCTATTAGTGATGATGTCAAGAGTAATTAGGGCGTGGGACACATAATTCAATTTGAAAGTGTGATTAAATACACTTTACAACACTAAATGAGGTACACATAGCATAGAAAGGAACAAGAACCAATGTGAATGTGCAAGACACATTATAAAATTAGTTTAACATTAAATTTAAGTTATAAGCCTTGTAGATTGATGTGATAATGTTATTAAAAAAATTTATAATGTTGAATTAGGGAGAAATGGGTTCATTAAGTCTAGAAAAGCGTGAAAGTATCTTACAACACTTTACAACACCTTTACAAGACATCGTTAAAAGCATGTTATTCAATTTGCAAGGGTCCAAGACCTAGTGTGGATGCATGAAATTCATCACAACACCTGAATCAAGGCCTACTTAAGTCCAATTTATCATGAATCATTCCCATGTCAAGCAAGAGGTCCTTTTTTCTACAGTACATTTAGCCCCCACTTTAGTGAGAGGATGAACTTGCTTCAAACTATCACTAAAGTAGAAATTCAAGAGAGATCCAAGTGTATAGATGTAGATGAAAAAGAATGAAAAAGATCAAAGGAGGTTGTGCAAGCCCCTAGGATCTAAGATCCTAAGTCAAACCATCAAGATACATAATCATGCAATGGAAAGAACAAGAAAGATTAAAATGAAAGAGGTGGATGAAGCTTTGATCATTTGTCTAGCTAGTTGTGGATTAGATATAGTATTGTTTATTTTGGAAAGAAAATGCATACTCACTTTGGGGTGATGGAAACCTTGGCTATCCGTCGAGTGAGAAATCCCAAAAGGTATACTCACTATGGGGCCACAAAAATTCTGGTTGTTCACAGGGTGAGAAAACCCAAAAGGTGAGAAACATAATCTAGTTGGTATGTACTCAAACACATAGGTGGCTATGGGGAAATTCGTGCCTCAGAATGGGCTTCCTGGTCAACCATACCAAAGTTATACGTCTTGATAACTTTAAGAAGGCGCTACAAAGGAAAATTGTTTTTGAGCTCTATGAAGTAAGCAAAACTTTGTATGCTTGACACTCATACACAATGTTAATGAAAAATAGTGTAAGAAATGTTCAAAGGAATTTGCTTAGTTCATGCAAGGTCTCATCTTAGGGAACATTGTGCTTAATGTTTCCAAGACAGGATAAGTGCAAAAGAAGTGTCACGCTCTTGGAGGGATCCAATCCCAATGACTCCATCAAGAAAAGGGCGTATCATAAGAACAAATAAATCACACAATGAAATGTGAGTGGTGATGTATGCCCTCACTTGAAAGCAGTTGTGAACACAAGTATTGTGATAAATTTCTTTAAAGTATAAGAATAGGAGATAAGAGCTTACTCGGAAAGCCCTATGTCAAATCTTATGTTTCCAGGAAGCTAAGCCATGAAAAAGGGAATATGTCACATGTGAGCCAACTTAAGGCATGTCGTTCATATCCCAAGCTTGCTCTTATATGTTCATGAAAGGTTAACGGCTAGCCAAAGGAGGAAACCGCAAGTGACATACGAGGATAAGGCTACATAACCCCTTTCCCCCACGAAGTGCAGGACAAAGGTGAGCTAAAACGATTAATGAAATGTAGGCGAGAGTGAAAATTGGTATCAATTAGAGGAATTAGGTGCCCCATAGAGGGAAGCATACCAAACTCCTGCTAATGTTGGATTTTACAACTCGAAGCTTGACATTCATTAGGGGAGTGGCCATGAACTATATGATAGGTGCAGAATGAAGTCTTGGAATAGCATTTCTTACGAGTTCTAGGAGGGAGGGTGATCAAGTGATCTTGGAGGAGTCTCGACAAGATTCCTTCTAGATCGATGGTAGAAGGTGGTCTTGTGATTTGCGTCAAAGATACATCTTACTCAGTATTAGATGTCATACTTACACAAGTTTCTCTAGATTGAAATATTTTGTTCTCACTCTTACAGGAGGAGGGAAAATCTATCGAATTCAAATCATGCACATTTTGTGAGATGACATTGGCATTAAGCGAAGGTGTATTTGTTTGTTTCATATTTTGTAAAGGATGATTTTCAAGACCACTAGTTTCGATGAGGTTAGGATGGATGACGGTTAGGGTTGAGTTAGGAGTATGTTGTGTGAGATTGTTGATGTTGAGTGAAGACTTGTTGATCTCGATCAAATGACAATAACCAAGACCATGAGTTGTTTGTTGTGTGATAGGGTTGATAGGGTTGCAGATACATTATTATCGAGCATCACATCCTTTTCCACTATAGCCAAGTTGTTTCGCAAGTTCATAATCTTTTCCATAAAGATTCTTCACTGCTTTTGGATTGGGTGGTGGTTCATTATTGCGTTCATCAAAGGTTGTTGTGTATGTTGTATTTTCTTCCAAAGTAGAGGAGATAGATGGTGGAGAAGATTGTGTAGAATTTTGAGTTGGCATGATGGTTGGTTGTTCTTCTTTCTCATTTGTGTGATTATGTATTCACCCATAAATGATGGTGTGAATTCTAAGGATCCCCAATCATCGCCAAATCATTTAGACAACGATTCCTCATTGTTTTGTTCTATTTCAAGAGGGTCTATATTGGATGTTGGAATCAATGTTCTCAAAGGACTTGTAGCTCCTCTTTCAAGGTGCAAGTAACATTCAGGATCCGAGTCTATTTCAACTTGATAAATGTTATTTTTATAGACATATTTCATTATATGATGAAGGGTTGAGGGCACTACATTCATCTTGAGCATGAATCCATGGTCTGCCTAAAAGAAAATTATATGAAATATCATAAGGCATTACATGAATAGGAGTTTTCAAAGTAGCCACCCCAATTGTAATAGGCAAAGTAATTACACTGAGCGGTTGCTTTGTTGTATTATCAAATCCTTCAATAGATACAGAATCAGGTATTATTTGTGACTTGTCAATACGCAATCTATCAAGGAGATTCACACTACACACATTAAGGGTAGAACCATTATCAATGAGGGTTTGCTTCATCCCTATCCGATTATATTGAGCAATGATCATGAAAGCTACATTTTGTTTTTGCACTTCCAAAGGGGGGAGTTCACTTTGTGGAAAACAATGTCAGCATTTATTGCTTGGATCATGTCTACTATGTTAGTTGGTTGTGCATTATAAGGGATAGGAACTTGTTGCAAGGCTGATTGGATCATGTTGTGATAGTGAGTGGAGGTTTGAATAAGGTCCCATAATGAATTTTTTGTAGGAGTATTCTTGAGTTGTTCAACAAGATTTTACTCCTTTCCACTAGGAAGACTTGGTAAGATAGGTCTAGGGGGATAGGATTTGGCAAAGGTAAGGGTGTTGGGGTTGGTTGTGGCAGTTGTAGATTATTTTGAGTGTTATATGTATGAGCAACAGTATTATAACTCAGCTGTTGCAATACATTGTTCTTAGTTGGGTAAAGGAAAAGTTCGGGTTTTTTTTGAGGTGGAGGTTTATTCGAAGGGGGGTAAAGGATGATTTGAGGTTGAATAATTTTAACATCCCTTAGCAAGTGAGAGTCTATATCATTATTTTGGTTCTTGTCTTGCATCATGATATCCTTCCTGGGAGGAGGGTTTTGAGGAGAACTACAAATCGAATTTTCTTGGCATTCTAATGTTGGTTCTTTGAAAAGGACTTCATCACAAGTAGGATAATGCTCAATGGTTCAATTGTATTTCCCAAGAAAGGTTTTTTTTAAGTGAAGAGGGACAATGAAGATTCTCATGACCATCATCAATTGTGTTTTCTAACAACAAAGTATCTTCTTCACAAGTAGGAGAGATACTAGGAGAAGGAAAAATGTTGTTGTCATGATTACTTATGGTTGTATTGTCTTGTTTAAGAAGAATTTTTTGAGGTGGAAGGGGACAACTAAGATTCTCATGATCTTCACAAAATAGGTTTTCTAACATCAAAGTATCATCTTCACAACAAGGAGAGATACTAGTAGAAAAAGAAATTGTAATGTCATGATCATCTAAGGTTGTGTTATGTTGGTTGTGAATGTTTTATCCACTAAGAGAGGTAAAAGGAGAGAAAAAACTAGGATTCTCAAAAGTCTCATTAATTTATTCTTCTACTAAAATATCTTCGTCACCAAGAGGAGAAATATTATGAGAAGAACAACTATGATTGTTAGGAATGGCCCAAGTTGTAGTTTCTTTCACTAAAACACTCTCATAGGGAGGGGAGAGGAAATATTTCTTAACATGTCTACATATGTAAGGTACTAGGATTGTTTGAATAAGAATGAAAAGCATATGTAACCATTTCGTGCAATGTTTCAACAATATGAACAATGTATATGTAGAGATACAAAACACTCTTATCCAATGTATGCAACACCTTAAGAATGTAAACAATGTATATGCAAGAATGAAAAGCACTTCTAACAAATTTTTGCAAAGTTTTATGAGGAGAAACATTGTATATGAAAAAGTGAAAAGTAATTTTATCAATGTTATACAAAATTTCAGAATTGTAAGCATTTTCAGATGTAATGATGTGTGCAAATGAAGTGATTTGAAGAATGAGTAATCTAAAATGATGTTTTTGAGCTAGATGCATAAAAGAAACATTCCAGAAACTTTCCAAACTTATACTATATGATACTAGGAGGCTTAGGAAGCACATAAATGAGGTTTCTGATGTTGTAACAGTCAGTCAAAAATCTAGATAGGGACTGATTCGACCAACATGGTGAATGAGTCCCAGTATTGGATTTTTGCAAAATTTTCAAAAATTTTGATTTATTTTTCTTGTGTTTAATGTTGTAAGATGCAGACCTAAGATGTGGATGTAGAATTTCAGAAAATTTTAAAGAAATTATGTGCAAAAATGCAAGCTAAATGACCTTTTCTCTGATGCAAAAATTTGAAATCCTAGATGCAAATTAACCAATGCAACTCTAATGCAAATTCAATGCAAGTTAGGATTAGGATGAAAATAGAATAAAAATTAGAAAATAAGATGTTCGAAAAGAAGTTTCACCAAAATGAACCATAGATTTTTGGGTAGGGATTTATAGACTACTCTTGCACTCTTAGGATGTTTCACCTAAAAGGAGAGAGATAAACCCACTCAAAAGTCTAGGTGGTTCACTCAAATTAAGATGTGTATGATGAAATTATGATCAAATACAATGATCTAAATGCAACTAGATGATGAAATTTGTCGATTAAGTATGAAAAACCTAAGAAATGTTACTTTTTTGAAAACACATTGTGTAATGCAAAAGCACCTAGAAATGAATGCAAATTGCAACAAAACTTGGTGAAACTAAAAGTGTGTACCTAGAATATGGATGGAGACTCAAAATGGCTTCTGGAATGCTGTTGATGCTGATTTTTAGGCTTGGTGAGACTCATTCACCTTTCTGGGTGAATTAGTCCCAATTCTACAAAACTATGTTGGAACCTATTTCTGACAAAAGGGTATCTAAAATTGTAGAAAACCAAAAAATGACCTTGGAGTGGAACTCATTCGCCACCCATGGTGAATGATTCCACTTTTGAATTTTTGAATATTCAAAGGTGGAATTCAGAGCTTTGGGTCTGCACTTTGATTCTCTATAGGTGTCCGCTTTTGAAACTCTAATTTTTGAACCTAAAATTGAGTTTTTGTTGATATTTTGACTTTGATGATGAAGAGAAGACATAATCAACTTTTCAACTTGATTCTTAATGATTTCCAAGCTTCCAAGATGTCTAAATTTGTAAACACACAAGACAAGAGAGAGAAATGGTGAATGTTAGGGCATGGGTGTTTGCCTTGGTCAATCCCCTTTTAGGTAATTAAACCAAAATGATGAAAAAATGGAATGAAACATGCAATAATGGAGTTTATTACCTTTTCATGATGATTGATCTTGAATTTCTGCAACAAAACATGAAGAATCTTCCCTTGAATGTTTGAAAATTTATCTTGAATGACTTGTAATGTTAAAACCCCAACTTGCTTGACTTGAGATGGAAGAATGATGTATTAATGAATGATAAGAGATGTGAATTAGGGTTAAAATACTTATATTTATAGGAATTTCTCCTTATTATCCTAAAAAATTGGATCCCTAAGGCTGACATGTGAAAATAATAAACTAAATTTCACTTTTTCCTGCTCAAAGGTCAAAATTGGGCCAAATGGGACTTATTCTCCACCCATGGCAAATGGGTCCCACCTGGAAAGGATTGATTCTCCATTCATGGGGAAGGGGTCCCACAGGGACCATTTTGACAACTAAGATGCTAGGAGACAAGGAAATAAGGTTTAGATTGCAACTTTGTCAGGTATTTGATCAATTTAAGCCTCAAGATGCACAATATGGGTTAATAGGGACCTATTAGTGATGATGTAAAGAGTAGTTAGGGCCTGGGACACATAATTCAGTGTGAAAGTGTGATTATACACTTTACAACACTAAATGAGGTCCACATAGCCTAGAAAGGCACAAGAACCAATGTGAATGTGTGAGACACATTACAACACTAGTTTAACATTAAATTTAAGTTATAAGCCTTCTAGATTTGTGTGATAATGTTATTAAACACATTTTATAATGTTGAATTAGGGAGAAATGGGTTCATTAAGTCTAGAAAGGCGTGAAAGTATCTTACAACACTTTACAACACCTTTACAAGACATCATTAAAAGCATGTTATTCAATTTGCAAGGGTCCTAGACCTAGTGTGGATGCATGAAATGTATCACAACACCTAAAACAAGGCCTCCTTAAGTCCAATTTATCACATGAATTATTCCCATGTCAAGCAAGAGGTCCTTTTTTTTATGGTAGACATTGATGAGAATCCATGATCCATACCTCTCATCTTTTTCATCCTGAAGCATTGATTAAGCTTTTTTATCTCAACCATACATTCCTCATTTTCTCTCCTATAAATAGATCACTATTTGGAGACAAATGGATCCATCTTTTATTGCAAATTCATGGTGTTAAATTTACTCACATCCATACTCTCAATTTGCACACATTTAGCTTATTTTCAGTTCATTTTAGTTGCATAATAGCTTCACGCTTTCATTAATGGCTTCCATGCATCCATCTTAGTTTGTAAACAAATTAGGGTTTTCATCTTCTAGCATCATTTTAGGTTAAATTAGCTTAGATTAGCTTATAAATTGCATAATTAGATCATTTATAGCACAAAATCATGGTAACTTAGCTTGCATCATGTTTATTTTGTGCATAATTTAGGTTTTTCATACATCAAAAACATCATGGTTTCATCGGTTCTCTTCCATAGAATCGAATGAAACAAGCTCACTATCACAAGATTGGGAAAAAGTCATTGGTCCACATCAACACGACACTAATTCCACAACAAGATAAATTTCAATGGATTAGAGTAGATGTTTTCTTTAAAGCTTTCATAAGATTAACATGTTAAGTTTTTTGATAAAATGTTTACTTTCAATTTTGATTGACTGATCTTGTTGAGATTTGAGTATTGGTTGTCTCATTACGCTTCGATTCTCCATGGATCAAGCGTAATAGGGCCCATAACCGGTATCCTCGCATCGACAGCAGTGAGGAAATGAACTGTTTGATCAAATGCTTTGGTAGAAATGTATGGAAAATGTGGTAGCATAGAAAAGGCGGTGAGCTGTTTGAAAAAGTGCCTAAAAGAAATTGGGTCGGACATCACCATGGGACCTCATTTCTTTGAGGCATTTTTTCAAACAACTCATTTCCTTGTCTATGCTATTGCTTACTATTATTCTTTCATATATTCCTTCCAATCATCCATAGCATAGACAAGGCAATGAAGTTTTTGAAAATATTCCTCAGTAAAAAGTGGCCTCATGGAAGGTCATGACAAGCAAATGCAATTGGAAGCTGCTCCTACTTATTACTTATGCTATGTGAAGTAATTGCATCATTGCTTATGTTGACTTTCTAAACAACTATATTGTAGTTGAAATTTTGTCATCTATCAACATCTACTTATTAGTTATGGAATGTGAAGTAATGCTTTGAGTTTGAAAGATGTACAATGCAATGCAATCAACGATATGAATATAGACTACACAAATCTATTGAGCACAATTCATTAGTTAAACTCTTTATTCTATTACCTGCGTGTAGGTTTGACTAAATCCATTAGCACTGGGAGGTATTCCCTTGAAACCTCCAATATTAGCCTATTCAACATCCAAAATCACATATTAAAATACCATTCATAAAACAATGCTATCAACATGTAATAAATTTATAATTGTTTACTAGTTACATACCTCAACAGTAAGTGCAATGGATAAATAAGCAGGTGTAGGGCTGGTGTATCCAATATCAACACTGTGACCCTGCAATTTTATTAAAATCATAAAACTAAATTAGTTAATCTTGCATTTCAAAATCAAAATTTAATAAGTTAAATTCAATGAACATGCTAACTTTTACCTGGGTATCAATGCCATAGGCCTCATGCAAAATGTCAGTTGCCCTCGCCATCTCCATAGTTGCAAATGGATCCTGCATAGTAGCCTCCTGAGTTTCAGTGGGGTCATATGAACAAGTCGACCTGCAAGATTGACACAAATGGGATCGAAGCCCACCACTCGAAGACTCCCCTGGATGGCATTGTAGAATAGGGTTGACATGTTAGATAACACTCTGTTGGTGGTGGAACCAATGAATAGGAAACCTCTTCGCATTGAGGGTAAGGTTTTCATTTGTACGTGGGTCAGTGAATAATGAGCACAAATCACCTTTTGTAATTTTTAAATCTTTTACATCTTTATATGATAATTTATCCGGGTAATAAGCCCTAGCCACCTACCTCCTATCTTGTCAACCAGTTAATTGTTTTCTTATTGAACCTGCATGTTTTAACATTTCTTTGAGTGAAGTTGCCAGGGTCATTCTTTCCACGGTTGAACCATTTGGATTGTTCAACCTCCTAATTAAATCCTCAATTTGTTTTTTATTGTTCTCAATTTCACTCATTAAGTTTGTTAAGTGCCAGGATGATGTTGAGGGATTGGTGGAGGAGATTGTTGTTGTGGTTGATTAACTTGAGGATTTTGTTGTTGTTGTTCTTGCTATGCTTGTTGAGGATTTTGTTCCTCTTGATGTTGTTGTGCTTGTTGAGGATTTTGAGGAGGGTTTGCAGGTTGATTAACATCTCCTACAAACTCAAAAAATAAATATCAAAAACAACCTAAAACTAACAAATTCAAAACAAAAAACAAACAACCCTTACTTCTCAGACCTCCTCATCAACATGGCGGCATCTTGGCGATGAAACAACAACAGTTTGATGAAGA
Source organism: Sequoia sempervirens (assembly GCA_007258455.2). Classification (NCBI taxonomy): domain Eukaryota; kingdom Viridiplantae; phylum Streptophyta; class Pinopsida; order Cupressales; family Cupressaceae; genus Sequoia; species Sequoia sempervirens. Next base: position 298,564 of record VDFB02273303.1, on the reverse strand, counting down.
ATTTTGTAGAATAGCTCCTCCCAAAACGTGAGCGTGAAAATTTGGGGTTTTGGTCGCTAACAAGAAAAACAACACAATTACAAGTTAGAATGATTTCGATTTTTTTTTTTGCTTTTAATAGCTCATAATGTGAGTGCATTATAATGTGCTCATGTTATGTGCTCATTGTGCTCGAGCCTCAAGCTCGTCACACCAAGTCATAATGCGAGCACACTATAGTGCGCTCGTGTTATGAGCTTTCAAAACTTTTTTAAATATTTGGCCACAAATTGGCTACCCATATTTTTGCACCCACCCATGACCTTGTAAAAACCCTAATTCTAGAAGGTTCCAAGAAGCTTGTTATAAGCAGTTGAGTTGTATGTAGATGGGGGTGTATTCTTAGAGTCTGATAGTATTCATTTTGTCTCTTGATATCTAGTGGTGATACTCCTGTGAGAAGCTTGATCTACAAGTATATTGTAATCTTTTGATTTCTAAATAATATATTGGGTGGCTTTTGGAGTGTGGGGTTTTTCTCCTAAAAGGGTTTTCTCCACGCAAATCTTTGTGTTGTAGTATGCATGATATTTGTGTTTAAGTTTTTGTAACCGTTAAAGATTTATAAAAGTTTTGCATTATTCTCCTCTCAAGGTTAGTGTAGGAAGTTGTTCTACTACCTTAGCTTCCTTACAACCCCTTTCCTATATGTTCTCATAGCTTATGCTCTTGGCTATTTATTCCATCATGCAAAGGCCAACCAACTCATCTGTGGCATTTCTTTTCCCAATAACTCCACTGCCCTCAACTCACACTTTGTTGATGACAACATGCTTTTTATCCAAAACAATGCAAATGAGGTAACTAATGTCTTGGATACATTTGACCTATATTGTACCATTTTTGGTTCCAAGTTGGAAATGCACAAGAAAATTTTTAATGACTAGATCTACTCTCCACCCATCTTGGATTCCTGTTGATTAGAAATAGATAAAACACAACACAATCACTAGATATTTGGGCATCCCTTTTGGAGTCAAATTTTCTCTCAAAGACATGTTGACTTGGTTCTTGAATAAGATCAAGATCAAATTCTTGAATTGGACCAATAGATTCTTATCTATGGCGGTGCGTATTCAAGTAGCAAACAAAATACTGCTTGCTAATCACATTTACATATCCTCATGTTGGCTACCTTCCAAAACCTGTACAATCAATTAACTTAGTTGATCATAATTTTTTTATGGGCCAAGTGGGGAACCAAAAAAGAGGATTACCTACTACTTCTTGGCAACATTTTATTTAGCCAAAAGACAAAGGAGGATTATGAATCATTGATTCGTATACGCAAGGAATTTTCCTTACAACTTTAAATGAATAATTAGAACCTTGGAGGGAGATGCTCCTTGGAAAGAATTGGTGAAATTTCACATCCAAACTGCTTTAGATGGTCACCCTTGGGACACTGTCAACTATAAAGACAAGATCCTCTTAGCTCCATTATTTAAAACTCATGGATCCACTCCATTCAATTCTTTTTGGAAGGCTTGGCAGACCACTTCAATGATATTGATCTATGTTTTGATAAGTCCCTCAGTGATGGGCTTAGTTTTCCTTACTCCTCTATTTGGTGGAATCAGTTGGTGTAACAAAATGGTTGTCCTTTAGGTACCATTAATAGACTTAAAGGTAAACACCTTTTTAAAATAGGTATTCAGGTTTTTCAAGATCTATGGAACCCCTTTACTTTCCATTGGAAGTCATGGCCTACTCTCAAAGCTCAATTTTATCTCTCAGCTTGTGATAAATAACCACTTCTTGAAATACAACAAATTGTTTCTCCTAAACTACATTCTCTACTATCTTTGGATTGTCATGTTAATTTGATGAATGATTGGCAATGGCCTAATGCTCGCAGCATCCACTTCTTCCCCCTTTGATCCATATATAAACAACTTCTGCCTCCTATAACCATCACACCCCATCTCAATACGAAATGGCATTGCTCCTTCCTACAAACCAAGTGGAATAAACTGAGCCACCAATTCTAGAAATCTAGAGCCGATGCTCAATCTCAGCTTCTTATGTGGAAGATTCTACATGTTAAGATTGCTATCGGTAATTATCTCAAATTTTTACCCTCAACCCACTTGTCCGTCTTTTGCCAGAATAAAATCCATAAAGCATGTTTTTTGGTCTTGCATCCATGCTCGTAACTTATGGCACTTACTGTTCACCTCTGACCTCTCTGCCTGCTTTATTTCCCCGATCCTGAACCTGAAAATTAGCCCTCTTGGGTGCTTCTCCTGCCTTTGTTATTTTAGTTCACACTTGTAGACAAGTGAATCTCAATTTTCTCTAAAAACTCTGTTGTCTTGCTATGTTCTTGAACACCATCCTCTCCCCTTAGATAGAACTATAAATGATTTGTGTTGAGTTGACTATCCAAATAGTTAATCTGCAAAGTGTTCGACTTTCCATTGATCCAAATGTAAGAACTTACACAACCTTTTTCTTCAACTACACACAATTACCCCTATTAATGGATCTTCGAATAATGCTTGAATTCAGGTCAAATGCCCTGCCCAATATTAATTTGACAACCTGGGAGAGCATTCAAAGAGGGGATTTGCAGCAAGATTATGAATTGTCTCATAGTGAAAAGGGTGAATTTTTTAGAATTAGGCAGATTATGGATTACTTGGCTCTTATGGTGCTCGATAGTTTTTAGAATTAGGCAGATTATAGCAATGAGTTTGAACAGGAACCTACTGATAAAGATGATGGTGTATCATTTTATGAGCTATATACCTGTTAATAATGTATTATATGAGTTGGACAGGTTGAAGGAAGGGCCATCAGTCTTGGCCAGTTCAATGGAGCTCAAGATAGCTTAGAATAGTTGAAGATGATTCAACCAGTAATTGAAGAATGCATTGAAAAGTATTCTAAAGTGAAATAAGATTTAACATCATGGCAATCATAAAAAATAGAAAAGATATATACACTCTAAAACTTAATTTGATCTTCAACATAGGAAAGATTAGATTATATAACAATTGACAACCACAAAGTGCAATGGAGAAGACATGATGGATGTAGATTCTAGGTTAGGATGTTAGTGTAGAATATTTTGCCTTGAATATTCCTCTAGATAAGTTTGCTAGTTATTAGATTTTTAGGATAATGATTGCTTAGTTGTGCAATCTTGCATGGAGTTGCATGCCTATTTTGTAGTTGGTAGTTGCCATTCTAGATGGCTCATCTCTTGCTACATATATTGTGCTCATTCTTTTAAGAAATTATCAATAATAAAAAATAATGCATTTATTCACAGTTTATCTTTCATTTTATATTTTTGTAATTTTATAGTTTGTAACTCAACTAGTATTCCTGAAATTCTTACATGGTATCAGAGCAGAGGTTAGTTTGAGCACAAATTTGTTTTATATTGCAAGGTAGAAATCATGGAGGCAAATGTGAACATTGATTAGTGCATGCACTCTTTCCTATTTTCATGCATTATGTTTGCTTTTTCATTTTGATCTCAACACTTCATTTCAGTTCCAAATCATTTTTCAATCAACTTTTGCTTCATAGATTCTAGAGTTGAGCCAATTTATGAGTTTTTGAGTGTTCCTTAGCATCAAGTCTATTGTTGCTTTATCATGATTCCAACCTGAGTCGTTCAATGACTCTAATATGGTTTCTAGGAAACATATTATCTTTCCTTGCTTGTTGGATTAAGGATTCCAATGTTACTCAATAAGTGTGCTTCTAATGCTTCTTTGCAACAAATTATCTCATTATGCAGGGGGTTGTATGGCTTCACTTGTTATAATTTTTGTGTGGATGGAGATTGATTGAATTTGTGATGGATATCATTATTGTATCTTTTGGTTAGGAATTTTTCCCATCGGGTTTCTCCTTTCCTCTTTGTAATTGCATACCTAACATGGCCTTGTAGCCGGGACCCATTCATGTTTTCATGCATCCATCTTTGCATTTTTTGCATATCTCTCTATTCACCTAGCTATACTTAAGAGGGGGTGTTAGTGTAAAATATTCTGCCTAAAATATTCCTCCATATAAGTTTGCTAGTTGTTAGATTTTTAGGATAATGATTGTTTAGTTGTGCAATCTTGCATGGAGTTGCATGCCTATTTTCTAGTTGGTAGTTGCCATTCTAAATGGCTCATCTCTTGCTATATATTGTACTCATTCTAAAGCAATTATCAATAATAAAAATCAATGCATTTATTCACAATTTATCTTTCATTTTATATTTGTGCAATTTTGTAATTTTCAACTCAACTAGTATTATTGAAATTCTTACACAGGAAAACATAATGTTGCCATTGAAGTACATGATAGGTCTCTCATAGAAATAGATTCAAATATTGATATCGTCAAGGAGAAGATATTGTTTGAGGAAGAAAAATTCAAGAAATGGAGGACTGAAAATATTCATAGGAAGCATAATTACATACCATTTTTGTTCAATTTTCTCAAAATGCTGGCTAAAAGAAAGAAACTCAAACCTCTGATTGAAAAGGCAAGACAAAAGACATGAATGATCTTTGTGTGAAGATAATTTGCAAGTGAGTTTGATCTAGTATCTCATGTTGTTGGATGCTTTATTCCAGCTATGGATTAGATGTGATTTAACATGATTTGACTGTTGTTTCTATTTCTCTTTGTTGCCCTTATTGTATTTACAATTCTTGTTCTGTTTGGTTGCTAATTCTATCTACTGGTTTGTTGCTGATTGTATGATTGATTTTTAAATTAATAAAGTGCTTTTTTCGATAAAATAAATAATTGAAAAATTTAAATATCAAAATTGATTCTTGAGGATAAATAATTATAAAACTGAATTGGAATAAAATTATGAATCAAATCTCATACAAGAAAATGTCACTTATAAATTTATTATTGATAAAAACATTATAATAAAATAGACCCAAAACATTATAAATATAGATACAATTAAGTGATTTCCACCATTACATTTTGTAAAATTAATAAAAACTATTGTAATTTAATAATAATGATAATGGAATAAACTTAAAAGTATTTTGTAAATTAAATTAATCTATCAGGTGTATCACCAAATATGATTCAATTATACAATTTAATATGTCGAAGTGGGGAACCTAGAATAACACATAAATCCAAACGAAAAAAGGTATAAATATTGAAGACCTGAACAATCTGGGAAAATTGATTTTCAATATAAAAGAATCTTAGGAACAATCTGAGTTTAATGTACGTTGAATTCCCTTCGTCGATGTCAATTGGGTCTCTGGCATACCTCTGCAAATGTGTCCATTACACTACTTCACTGCCAAGTTTAGGATATTCTTCGAACGGTCGGAGGTTTAGGCTATTCGTTGAATGGTTGGAGAGCTTTACTTTTGATTGTACTCTTCAATACTTTTAACGCCCTCTTTCGGTTATTAAAAAGAATTCTCTTATTCCTATTCATGGCATTCCAATCATTCTCAATCATTTTTGTGGAAATGGCTTTCCAACATTCGTAATTTCCTAGGAAATTCAATCATTCTCACACTTCACGGAACACGAAGATGCCCATGTGTTTCCTTTCTCTTGAAGTATTGAACAAAGCAGAATCTACATTTGTTCTTGCCCGATAACAAATATTATGAAATCATCTGTACCATAACGTGGAATTGAGAGATGCAACATACATATAGGAAGGATCTATGATCCTTCTTCCTATGGGAGGGAAAATGCAATCCTTGTACACTGTACTTAGCATGCGCACAAGCCATTCTTGTATAAATACACAATTGTGGAAGTTAGTGTTGTGTGTGTATTCATTTGTGCAGGTGGGTGTTGGATTTATATGCATTTGTGCAGTTGGATATTGTGTATATATCCATTCGTGCAGGTGGGTATTGTATATATATCCTTCTGTGCAGGTGGGTTTTGGGTGTATACTCATATTTGCAGTTGGGGGTTGGGTATATATACATTTGTGCAATTGGGTTTACTATTCTGTATCTATCATTTTTTTGCAGGTGGGTGTCGTGGAGCTGCAGTGATGGAGCCAACTCAAATAATCCTGGCAGGATTCGGAGCAGGGGTAAGTGCAAAGAAACTCACAGAATACTTGCAAAAAAATGTGGGAATTGTGTGGAGATGCAGACTGAAGACATCAGGTATCAAGGAGGCGGTCAGGCTCGCCAGCCTTAGAAAACTTGTGTTCAACAACCAAGCTCTCAAAATCAAGGTTGGTAACGAAACCTCATCTAGAGTGCTTAGAAGAAGAACAACTCCACCCCATAGATTTTCTCCTGTTACGGTTCAAATCGGTTCATTGTACAGCCTTGACCAGCTTTTGGTTGCTTGGAGGGGACCTACCTCTGGGGTAGATTTTCATGTAGACCCATTTGATAAAAGATGTAGGATTATTTTAACTCGACATCAGTTGTTTGGTTCCCGGAAAAACAATAAAGATACTTTCATAAAATGTGACTTCAAGATTGAGTTTTTGATCAAAGACATTAGAAATGTGAGGTTTTTCATTGAGACGGGAACTTTGGTTATGCTAATCCAGATTTGGGTGCCTCCTTGTATATATTATAGAACTGCAGAAGATGATATTCATGTGGCAGTTCCTTTTGCTCTATTAGATGATGACGATCCATGGATACGAACCTTGGATTTTACTCCTAACAATGCAATAGGTAGGTGCTTGGTCTATAAGATTGCGCATTCTCCTCGTTTGGGTCACACCATGGAGAAAGCCAAACAATACTTCAAACAGAACGGCTTGCTGGATGAAAATATTTCTAATGTTTCTAGTCTGAAGAGTCGGAACGAGCCTGCTGTTCCTAGACCAGAGTTCTTTCTGATCCTTCCACCACGGTCACAAATCCCCTTTGATACCATGTTCCTGCTAACTGCTCTTGTACACAAAGGAATTGTAAATTACCACAGGCTAACCCCTGAGTTTTACAACTTGTTGAAGAGCGAAGAGACATCAACCAAATTGTCCACAATGGCACTAAGGCACATGCTTTCCGACACATATCCAATTTTCGATCCTCTTGAAAAACTTAAGAACTTGCTTAAGTGGATCACAAAGTATCCAAAGCTTCTGAAAAGTCCAAAGATTGTTGAGGAAACAATTGAAGTTAGGAGATTGATCATAACTCCTACAAAAGCTTACTGCCTTCCTCCGGAAATAGAGCTATCAAACCGGATCATAAGGCAATTCAAGAGGTATGCGGATAGATTCCTGCGAGTAACTTTCATGGATGATAGCATGGAAGCCATGTCTTCAATGACATTAACAGTGCCTATATCACCTCTTGTTAAAGACATTGTTAAAGACGTATCCTCTAGTTATCTTGACCACAGAACTGCTATATACTTGCGAGTGAAGCAAATACTGCTCAATGGGTTTGAGCTCTCTGGTCGTCGATATTCGTTTCTAGCTTTTTCTGCCAACCAGTTGAGAGACCGTTCTGCATGGTTCTTTGCTAATGATAAATCTATTGATGTCCATCAAATTAAGTCCTGGATGGGGACTTTTCCTGAAAATAATGTCGCCAAGCATGCTGCTAGAATGGGTCAGTGCTTCTCTTCCACGTATTGCACAGTTCAGGTTCCAAGGAATCAACTTGAAGAAGACTTCCATGACATTGAAAGGAATGATTATAAATTTTCTGATGGTATAGGAAAGATCACTCCAGATCTTGCCATGGAAGTTGCTCAGAAATTGAAGTTGACTGTCAATCCCCCCTCAGCCTATCAGATCCGATATGGTGGCTTCAAAGGTGTTGTTGCAACTTGGGAAGCGGAACCTGGAAGCACACATAAGCTGTCATTGAGGCCCAGCATGAAAAAGTTTGAATCTCAACATGACATTCTAGAAATAATCACTTGGACACGTTTCCTGCCCTGCTTTCTTAACAGGCAGATCATTACATTATTATCAGCTCTGAGAGTTCCTGACAGCACTTTCAGTGAATTACAAGATTCAATGGCACATAAGCTTAGTCAAATGATTGGAAATGTTGAAATGGCATTTGATATATTAACCACATCATGTATGGGAGATTTACAATATACTGCTGCAGTGATGCTAAGTGCTGGTTTTAAACCTCAAACAGAACCACATTTAAAAGATATGCTTTCTTCCATAAGATCTGTCCAGTTAGAGGAGCTTCATCGGAAATCTAAGATTTTTCTCCCTGATGGAAGATGGTTGATGGGCTGCCTGGATGAAATAGGGGAGCTCGAATATGGGCAGTGTTTCATAAAAATTTCAGGCCCTCCCTTGGAGGGTTGTATTCTCAATAATGGCCCAACCTTTGTAGAGAGGAAAATGAGTCCAAGAGTAATAGAAGGAAAAGTGATCGTGGCCAAGAATCCTTGCTTACATCCTGGTGATGTACGAATCTTAGAAGCAGTTGATGCTCCTGGATTGCAACACTTGGTTAATTGCTTAGTCTTCCCACAGAAGGGCCATAGGCCTCATCCCGATGAAGCTTCTGGCAGTGATCTTGATGGGGATATCTACTTTGTTACTTGGGACTCCAGGCTTATGCCAGAAAGTGGTGAGAGTTGGGATCCAATGAGCTATGCTCCAGGTCAAGCAAAAGAGTCAAAAGCACCTGTGACAAGAGAGGTGTGGCTATTCTTATCATCCTTAATCCACCTTCGCACCCACATTTATTCTAATAGCTATTGGTTTTCTAATATGCAATTTAATTTTTCAAGAACCTAAATCAAAAAATTCTTTAGTATGGCCCATATAGACTTCCTTATTGAAATCTCCATTCACAAGGGTAGCCTTCACATTCGTCTGATGTACCTTTCAATCAAATTGAACAGCAATAAACAGTTTCAATTGGAAAGTCACCAATATAGCAGTTAGGGAAAATGTTTCCGAATAGTCCACTCCCGCTTGCTGTGCATATCTCATTGCAACTCCTCATAGTCACCAACTTGGTTCATTTCTATGTAGGAATTAAAGATTATGTAAGAGAACCAAAACTTGGTTTCTTTTATTCTTACTTCTTACAAGGACAAGTTCCAGTTCTCTCTCTGATGTAAAATTAACCATGCCAAATATGTGCAAAATTTTCCATGTATCATTACAATCTCTTGACATGTATCACTACTAACAGATTGTGACTTGGATTTGTACTGTCACTTACTAATGAATCTCTATTATTGATGATTCTAGCATCCAGTTCCAGGCATTTCATGTACCTGTTTGAGCCTTTGAGGAACCCTTTTCTTGCCTTCTCCCTGGTCATTAGTGTATTGGCCTTATTGTTTGTTGTAATGCCTGATAGTAATATGGTTCTTTAGTCGAAATTGTCACACTGTCTTGTTGTTTGGAACGGACAAGTTCTTTAGTTCTTTGTGTTTACCCCAAATTTATGCCTTAAACATAGGAAACTATTAAGTGATTGGAGAAAAAATCAATTAATGTTTCTTTCTGTGTTGTTACTTCATTTTTTGCAATGCATCTTGATATTTCTTGAACTCAATCTTATTGTTTCCATCCCATAGTCTTATTCTATTAAATTATTTCCTAGTCTTTCTGATGAGGGCATTATCATCAACCTTAGAAATATATAGTTTTTTCCCTTCTTTTTCTTGCCATGGGCTTTATGCTTTAGATGTGTCTTGAGGTTTTTGTGCTTTCTTGGATGTTTCTTGAGGTTTTTCGGCTTTCTTTACTGTTCCTTGGATCTCTTTGTGCATTTCCTACCCCTTGTGTTCTGTTTTCTTAGTTCATTCTTATGCTTCTAAAGTCCATTGTGAAAGTAAGTTCGAAAATGCAAAGCATGTATAATCTAGAGATGGATGGGCTTAAAGAAAATATTTCTTGGCATTGAGGAAACAAAATACAATAAGAGATTGCAGGCTATTCATAAAGATTGTTGTCTGAAGGTGTCCCCACAAAGAAAAGGAAAGCTAGAAAATAATATTTCCTAATGCAAATAAAAAATCAGTAATCCAGAATGTAGCTTTATGGAGAATTGCTAGTGCCTAGGACAAATTTTTCAAGGCAATGTTTCAAAATGCATGGCTATGATATCGGATACCTCATTATTATGCATTGTGACAATGTCCTTCTAAGCAATAGCTGATGGCGTCCCTGTATATGTTCTAGTCCATATTGATTATCACTTGTCAGGAATTAGATCATAGCATGTAGCTGCTGTAGAGAGTAGGTGTCAATATCTTAGGTTGTCAATTATTTGGTACTTGGCAGATGTCGATGAATGAATATTGATTTCTCAAAACATTTTTGATGTTATTCTCCCCATTGAGCCTCACTTACATTTCTAGAATTCTTCATAGTGGATTTAGAGGTGCAAAAAATATTTGTTATTTGATATTAAGGCCTTTGTTTATGATATAATCCAGTTAAGGACAGGACACCTTACTCCCACTGGTATGGTACAAAGCCCTTAAAAAATGAGTTCCTTACCAAGCCCCAGTTTGGTCTTCTGGTATGGATTCAAATTCACAAGTAAATGGTTCTTTGTTCTTGCCATGAAGACACTTCTCCCTTTGTACAACCTACTTGATATTTCCATTGTATCTGTGTAGGTTTCATGTACTGTTGTGAGACTAGTCTTCCTTCTTACAATCTCTAAACAGAATAGACATTTCTTCCTTTTCATAGTTATATTCTGCAAATAATGCTCTCTAGTAGATCTGTGGTTTCGTCTCTGCTTTACCAGCTATGTCATGTCTATGAATAGCTTGTTCTTCTAGGTTTTAATAATAATAAAAAATTAATTAGGAACAACGGCAGTGTGATCAAATCTGTAATTAGCAGTAAAACTTTCAGTCTCCTGGCCATACTGCAAGGATCCAAAAGCTGTTTTTCACTATAATACTGTTTTTTAATGTTGTGGACCCAATACGTGGGTAATAAGCATGCTTCTGTTCTTCCTTGTATAATAAGTAGATAATGCCATGATTCTTATATATAGGGTTAGACACAATTTATGGCTTCCCTTTTTAAAATTTTGACACAACTGATGGCTTTCTTAGTAAAATTTTAAGCCAATTTGGTTGTTTCGATGAAGATAAACTAAACAATGAACTTGTTTTTAAATGCATGACTGGCTTAAAGAGAAGTCCATCAATTTTCTGCCATGCCCTCTCAAATCTCAGTTTTTAATCCAACTATGATTCTAGTTAGATAGTTTTTCTACGTCTACATTACTTTTTAAGTTTTTGGTGACCAATCTTACCATCTACGAACTTGAGCTTTTAGCGTTCTGTTTTCTGCAGTTAACTCTATGCAGTGTAAGCTGACAAATCGTGGTACAATGCACATTGGATGTTGGTGGTTTTCCTAATTTATATAAATGCGTTCTTAGATTGATTGAAATTTTGAAAGAGAGAATGCAAAGGCCTTAGAATGTTGTGCTTCGATCATTCATTAAAACATAGGTTTTTCACCGGAAACGATTGACTTTTGTTTGACAGTTTCTGGAAGAATTGCCTTTTCTTGCTTTCATATGGATACGCCGTGTGTTTTTTGATTTTTATTTATATAAAATTGTCATGAGATGAAAGTTAAAGAAGAAAATTCCTAGGGTTTAGAGTGTCATGCAATTAAATATTTATCAACATTCTGGACTTTTTGCAGGACGTTATTGAGTTTTTTGTGCAGCACATGGTCAATGATAGTTTGGGTGTTATTTGTAATGCACATGTTGTTAGGGCAGATCTAAGTGATTGTGTTGCACTAGATGAGGACTGTCTTAAACTTGCAAAGCTTGCAGCTGAGGCTGTAGACTTTCCCAAAACTGGAAAGGTAGCAGTGATGCCGCACAATCTGAGACCCAAGCAATATCCAGATTTTATGGACAAAGAGGATTCAGTTTCTTATAGGTCAGAGAAGATTTTAGGCAAACTGTATCGTAAAGTGATTGATATGTTTGGAGAAGAGGTTGGTGAACAAAAACGTTGTATTGACAAGGTCAATGCATCTGAAACATTACCTTATGACAATGATTTAGAAGTTGATGGATTCCAAGAATATGTTCAAGAAGCTTGGGAATACAAATGTTCATATGACAGACAACTTCAGACTTTGTTAGGTCAGTTCGGTATTAGAAAAGAAGGGGAGGTAGTCACTGGACATATTTCTTCCCTCACCAAATACAATAGCAGGCGGCAGGGTGAAATCAAGAAGAGGTTGCAGCATGCATACAGAGCTTTGCGAAAAGAGTTCCGGTTAATTTTTGAAGGAACAATAAATTTTCAAAATCTGGAGCCTTGTGAGCGGTCCAAATATGAAGCCAAAGCATCTGCATGGTACCATGTAACATATCATACAACATGGGTGCAGAAGACCACAGAACACTTAACAGAACCAGATTCTTGTCCCAGTGCTCCACTTCTGAGTTTTGCATGGATCACTGTTGATTACTTGGCCCAAATAAAGTTGCGGAAGCTCTGGCCCAGTGTGGATTACAGTCCAGCAATCAGATCAATTTTACCACCTTTCATGCTGGTAAGCCATAAGTAGAACAATCACATAATGAGGTCAATCACTTTTTGAGCTAACCATGGAGTACACCAAGTATATTGGTTTAAATTAGTTTAAGTTAATATTCTTCCAGTGGAAAAACATGGAAGAAGTTTTCATGTATATAGCCATTGGCAGCAAGACTGCTCTGGCACTATATAAGGGCAGACTCGTCTCAATATTAGGCAAGAAATGTTTTAATCATTCCTTTTATTGCTATTGTTGTATAATGTATTTTTGAGTCCTATTGGTCTATTTCTACCTATCCATTGGCATACTGAAGTAGATTTTGAGTTACATTGCTGCTAGCTTTGGTGCAAAGACAGTAGGAAAGTATTTCCCCAAACAGCCATTGTGAAGTATTGCCTCTCTGCTACTATATAAATTCATACACTTTTGTACCTAAAAAGGTAAGAGATGCTTTACTCGCTTCTATTTTTGTGCAATTGAATTGCATAGATATCAGCATCTCTGCCCTTAAAGCAGTTGGTTACAGGATCCTGAGTAAGTTAGCACCGATGTCCGAAGTCCCCTTCAGCTAAGCTGTCATGACTAGGGGGATCCATTCTGTGACCCTTACCATATCAGGTGTCTTTGGGGATTTATAGCTTGGTGGATGGCATGACACCTTTACCTCACCAATCAAGCTATAACCCCTTCATCACTTTCTTTTGATGTTAATGTTCAGTGTACATTTTAGTCATCTTATTGATTTTATTCATCATTCAAATGGATAGCATAATTTTGTGGTTTTTATTTATACACTCAATTTTGTCAGAATTCAAGCATCTGAAATTCAGGCCATTAAAGAAATATTATTGAAATGATACAAAGAACAATATTTTTAGGATTAATATTTCAAACCATACCTTGTGGTCATTATCAAGATTAATAATAAGACTGCAAAACAAGAGTTGCTTGTACATATAACTACAGTTATATCGCAAGATTAAGCAACCATAAAAGCATTAGATTTGTGCATCAAACTATTTAATAATTGTAAACATGATTAAATTATCACAATACTAGCTTCCAAACATATATCCACTAATTCTCCATCTCAATTTATATTATTTTGGATACTTTCCACTCAATGTTTCTCTTACTTTCTTCTTCATAAAGTGTTTAATAAACTAGTGGTATTGTTAATACACATCTCATGTGAAGCGTACTGCCAATACATATCTCATGTGAAGAAGACTAAATGTGATTTACTTAAGCTAAGCTTTCAGTGCAACCTCGTTGAATGTTAAAACAATGCTACCTAATTCTCTACTTAAAAGTCCATGTTTTACAAATGTATGGGTGATCGCAAGAACAATCAATCTTGTAAATGCCACTCTATAATCATGAGTTGATCCTTTGTCTTTGAGCATGTTTGTAATTTTGTTAATTCTTATTTCTACCTTTTTAATAGGTTATAATTATGTTTATAAAATGTCACTAATTAGGGATATCATAGATTCAACTTAAAAATCATAAGATAATAAAGCTAGGCAATTAAATTCTTAGATGACTAATATCTAGTTTGGGATAGGCATCTAAAGTTGGTTTATTTAGGATAAAATTGATTACATTTCAAAGTCATCTATTGAACAACCTTCTTGTTTCTTTGACTTGTAAGAGCTTCATCATTATTGTTGTTGTCATCACCCTTGGATTGTTTTTGTTGCCAAGGTAAGCTACCAATCCCTTTTGATGCATCAACATGTTTGACTTGGACTACACACTTGAATGCCTTTCAAGGTGGCAATCATGGCTCTAACATTGGCTTCTCTATTGAATTTTGAACTTGTTCATGTTATCAATTAGATTCTACTACATTCACTGTATATTAATTTACTCAAGCTAGTTCCACATTGATTTCAATTGTCAGGTAAGCCACACATTAAACCACCATGTTAGTATTCTTACATCATACCCATTTTCGGAGTAGAGGTTGATTGAGTTGGTTCTCCTCCCTCTTGTTCTATTGGTCTTCCTCCTCGTTGATCTCTATAACTGAAAAATGTGGTGACTTTTTTGATATGAAGAAAGAGATGTATTTACCAATGGGTATGCTACCTTGGAAAAAAGTCAAGTTGCAAGTGGAAGAGATGTGTTTCAAATGAAAAGCTTCATTCAAATGAGAGATGGGCCATTCAAACCATGATGCACGGAAGCCCATCCATCCTTTGATCAAGGGGGATTTGTGATTTGTATTGACTTGTAATGCAATCACATTACTTGTGCCATATGTAGTCTTCACCACTAGCTTTAAGACCTATCCTAAAACACGTGGATACTTAAAAACTCTAACTCTAACTATTATGCAACTTTCCTAAACATTAAAAAGTGGAGGATTCTCTTGTCAAAAATCTATTGATTGTGTTTCTCACACTTGCTAAGACATTTATTTGTGTGGCATTTTTGTATGTTAATGTACAATGACTATTCATTGATAGATTGGCCATGAGGAGTTAGAAGGGAGTACAAATAGTCTACATCTTGTGGCACATATTTGATCTTCGAAATATTATATGCAACTCTTTCATAACACGATCCTACAATTTACATTTTTGGCACAAAGAGATATATAAATTTGTAAATATCTTACTTTCCTCTTCATTAAGTGGCCTTCTTTAACTAGAACTATAGTGTTTTCAATACATATCTTGTGTGAATAAGACTTAACATGATTTTCTTAAGCTAAGTTTTAGATACAACCTCATTGAATATTAAAACAATGCCATCTAATTCTCTATTCAAAAGTCCTCTATGCTTTATAAATATATGGTTGATTGCAAGAACAATCAATCCTATAAATGTCACTAGATATAAGCATGCATTGAGAGGATCCTTTGTGTATTTGAGCATGTTTTCAATTTTGTATTCTTTTTTCTTCTTTTTTTAATAGGCTATAATTATATCTATAAGAAGTCACTAATTGAAATCAATTACATCACAAATTCATATAGCTTGTAGCATATATAAGCTAGATCTCACTAAAAAATTTGATGACTAATATCTAGTTGGATGAATTTGGTTTATTTAGAATAAAATTGACTACATGCACAACTTTACTCTTAAAAATCTTCCTTCTAGTTTATGTTAGTTTTGACAACTCTTTATCATTATTGTTCTCATAACCCTCATGATTTCTTTTGTTGCCATGATAAGCTCATGCTTCCTTTTGATGCATAGAAAATTTTACTAATATTGCACACTTGGATGCTTTATGGCTCCTAACATTGGCTTGTTTGTTGAGTTGGATCCTATATAGGGCACTAATTAGATTTTACTACATCCACAATAGATTAATTCATTCAAGCTACTTTCACTTTGATTTCAATTATAAGAGAATTCAAGCTTTGAACCACTTCATTACTATTTCTAACACCATCTATTTTCTAAAGTTGAGATTGGTTCTCCTACCTCTTCTTCTATTGGTCTTCTTCCTCCTAGATTTCTATAATTAAAATTTTTGGGAACTTTTTGGATATGAAGAACATAGATTTATTGACCAATGGGTATGGAATCTTGCATAAAGTTTAAGTTTCAAGTGGAGGAGGTCCCTTTTATTGTAAAGTTTAAATAAAATGAAGATGGGTCATCCAAAATAGGGTGTATGGAAGCCCACCTGTTCTTTGATATAAGAGGATATGTTGCTTATATGGACTCATAGTGCAATGATGTTATTCTATGGCATATGCTATCTTCAACACTAGCATTAGGACCTCTCCTAAAACATATGGACAAATTACACAACTCTAACCATCTCATCATGTAGCTTCTCTAAAAATGATGAAATTGAGGATTCATATAGTCAAAAGACTATTAGTTATATTTCTTGAAATTGTCAAGATATTCATTTATCTTGAATTTTTGTACATTAATGTATTATGACTATTCATTGACATAATTATCATTAGTTACAAGAGTACAAATATACATTTGATCTCTAAATTATTAAATAATCTCTTCCACAAAATAATCTTACATTTACAATACTAACATGATGTCTCTATAGTTCTTGAATCTTTCTTGTCAAATAGCACTAAAGTAACATCTTCATTCCATTACTTTTATATTTTCTTTGATTCATAATACATTTAGATTTATTTATTTGTTTAGTCCCTTAGGCATGCCTAAGCTCTTGGAAATTGTTTCACCCTCCTTCCACCACACTTCCCTCTTCTAAAGAAAAATTCGTAAACTAAATAGGGTAATTTTCATTGGCGATATTTCTTTCTAGTCTTTTTAAAATCTTACACAAAAATATCTTAGCGCTAGATATTGTAACCTCTATATGTAAAATTGAGTTTGATCTAAAAATAAATTGTTGATGGTCTATGTAATGCATTGAACTATGGATATATGAGTTTGGATCAAGGTTCATGTTGCATTCAAATGAACATTTTCTCCAACTATGGTCAATATCTTAAGGAGGTTTATCACGTAGTTTGAATTGATGCCTTTCCCTCTACCCAACCACCCATAGACTCAACCCCCTTATTTTAGTTGGCTTGGAATTGACCATGTAAATTTTACTTTGAAATGCTAACAATGGTCAGTGGATTATTAATGTGAGGTGTCAGTAATAAAGCGGTCATTACAAGAAAACACTCATAACAAATAATAGGTAATATCATTCAATACAAAATTCAAGGATTAATAGAAGAATGTATGCAAATGAAAAGCTTAAAAAATAGAGGCTCACTTGGTAAAGATATTCAAAACCCATTGGTTCTAGATTTCAAAATAATCCCTATTTTGAAACTGCTTTCTTTCTCCAATTCATGTGAATTATTTTGCACTACTAATTAGCATACAAATGAGTTTTTTAAATAAAAATTATCCCATGCATTGGTGTATGTGGTTTATACCATTATCTTTGGATGAACCTTGGCATCTTTAAAAAGATGATAATTTGAAAAGATAAAGGTTTATTCACATGTTACTAATACTCTTTCCTTTATAAATCTCTATAAATACTACAAGAATTGAGGTAATGATCACATCCTTCCAAGTTTCTAAATTTTCCAATAAGGACACATTCAATCTTGTTCTCATAGTCATTTCTCATTATAGCAATGCTTAATTTTTTCCTTGCCTTGTCATGGTTGCTTTGATCCTCTTTTCACCTTCATTTAGTACATAAAAATTATGATGAACCTTGAGGATGGTTGTGATGAATCATATGTGTGATATTGTGGAATGGTGGATGAGTCAAATAATGGATTTTGGTGAGGTGGTATGTTTGTATTGTATTGATCATATGGAGGATTGTTAGGTGGTGGTGTGAAAGTATTGTATTGGTCATATTGATTTTGATTCACAACATTTTAAGAGTTTGGTTGCCAATTTTGTTGTGCAATTTTTTGTTGTTGGGCTTGTAGTTGTCTTTGCACTTGAACCTGTTGTAAGTATTGTTGTGTTTGTTGATATGATAGACCTTGTTATGGTGATGGCATGTGTTGTTGATGTTGTGCAAGAATGTTTTGTTGGTGATTGAATACCATATGACCTTGTTGTTGTTGATATTGTGGATGCATGTTTTGTTGGTGCATGTTATGGTTTTGAGGAGATGCTTGATATTGATATTGTTGATAAAATTGTTGACCTTGTTGTTGTGGATGTTGTTGATATTGGTGGATTTGGTTGAAGTTGATTCTATGGTGGTGGATTTGGTTGTTGTTGTTGATATTGGATATGTTGAGATTGAGGTGGTGGATTCGATTGTTGTGGTGGTTTATTTTTTGATTGATTGTGATGTTGTGATGTTGGATGTTGATATTGTTGATTGTGAACACCATTTAAGCTCAAGTTTTGTTGATATTGTTGATTTTTCATGTTTGTACCTTGAGTATTAAAGGTTGTTGGTTGTTGATGTTGTTGATTGTTAGGATCATTCAAGTTCAAGTTTTGTTGAGATACATTTACCCCATGACTTATCATGTTTGAACCTTGAGCTTTGAAAGTTGGTGGTATATTTGTATTTTGGAAACCTTGGTTTGTATTGATGTTTCCTTGATTTTGAGTATTGCCCAAGAGGTTTACATGTTGATTTGAAGAAGTGTTTTGACCTACCCCTTGCAAGGTAACTGTTGGTTGATTTGATACATTAAATGAAGGAGGTTGTGGGATTAGTTGTGTAACTTATTTTTCAAAGATTCACTACCATGAGGTCATTTTTTGCTGCTAGGTATGCAAATATTTGATCCAAAGGTTGTTCTTTGAGTGTATTGACATCAAAATCCAATGGAAGTTTAGCCCCAATTTGTGCTAGTTTCAAAATGTACAAGTTAATATCCAACTTCATCATGGTTTCTATGACATAAGGAAGAGTTAGGTCTTGTGACATTTCAAGAATCTCATTGACGGTGAATTCCTTAGGTTTGTTTGGATCAAATGTATTGTCCACTATGTAAACTATTTTGATTTGTGGTGTTTGAGGTTTTGTTTGAGGTGGTAGTTGTAATTCATTTGTAGTAGTAGGCATTCCAAATGGTAAATCTCCACTATTTTGTAGTCATTGGAATGTTTGACCCACCTTGATTAGTCCCCATGTTCTTTTTGTGTTGTAACCTAATTGTGATCATACAAGTTGTGACCACCTTGGGGGATGTTGATCATGATGTTTTACTTAAATTTTTGTGTTCAAATGATTCCTCAAATTTGGATAAAAGTGACACCTTAACTAATTTTGGACCAATGGTTTGAAATGGAGTTTTGTTGAATGGAATGGTGTGAAACTTTCAATATCTAGTTCTAAGATTTTTTATTTTTTTTATGATAATGAATGCAACTTTAAGAGTAGACTTGTGACTCTAAAGTGTGTTAACTCACCTTGGTTTACCAATAATTTGACCTAATACTTGAAAAGTAGATTGTTTTTCCAAGCAATACGAAAAATTAAGAAGTGATATGTGAAGATCTAGTTTCAAATGGATAATGTCTAAAATTAAGTTGTTTGAATGGGCTGAGTTTTATGTTTTGCTTGTTACTTTTGAAATGTTTATTTAAAATGAGAACTAATGATGTTTTGATGTTTCCAAGATGAAGTTTAGAACCCACAATTTTGTTGATGTTTTGAGTAACTCGGATAATTACCAGTTTTCTTTTTCATGATCCAAGTCTATTGAAAGTTTGCTAATCATAAATCCAAATTTGAAAGTTTGTTGAACTTGCTGCAATTTTCAAATAGACAAAAGAAAGGCCATCTCTAATGAGCCCTTGAGGCATAAGGTCAGTCCTCCCTAGAAGACATTTAGAAAACGTTACACAAAAACCTAAAACAACCTCATAATGTTTGAAAACTTGAAACATTCATAAACCCCAAAATACCAAAAACAACCTCAAAGCATTTCAAAAATGTCAAAATCATTAGGAAAATGTGAAAATAAAATCACCCATCCCATCTTGCTTTTACCCGTAATAAACTTTCAATCATAATAAAATTGGTTGTTACCTTCAAACTTTGGCAACACAAACATCAACAAATATAACAATTGGTGAAACATGAACTTAAAGTAAAAAATCCTAAGTCTTGATCATGGTCAAACATGTCGGTTAACATTTATATAAATGGCCTTTTAACACTTAGAAAACAAAAAAACATCCAAACATGTCTTATAGATATATCTTTCCTCTAATAGACATCATTGGATATCACACAAAAACAATATTTTTTGGCAAAAGATATGAATAACATTGATTGTTTGTTTATTTTGGTATTTTCTTGTGATTTATCTTATTGATTCATTTTGATGATCTCTTGATGATGTCTACAAAAAAAATTAGAGAGAAAATAATGGGGCATTGATCATTGCTTTCGCCTGTTGTGTTTGTTGGATGTTCTTGGAACACAATCTTGGCTAATAATTGCCTTGCATGTGTAGGATAGTCTCAAGTAAAAAAATGGCTAGGAAATATCGAGTTCTTTCATAACTTTTGTGTATTAATCTCCTTAATTCGATGGCTTTATTCTTTCATGTGATCAAACAAGGTTTCTATATGTCAAGTATGAACATGAATACTTATATCTATTTGCAAAGTCAAAGTCTATGCATAAGATACAACATCATCATGGTTCCTAATATCTTGGTGCATTGTGTCTATTTTCTATATTAAACATAAGAATTGCTATGATGAAATTAAAAACTATCCGAGAAGCAAAGAAAAATCATCACTATCTCATCACATATCCAATAAGGTCTCAAATAATCATAGATTTGTTGGTATACTGATCAATATCATTCATTCTATCCCATCATCCCATTCTATATTTCCTTATTAACATCTGACTATCATGACATAACAAAAAAAATACATGCATCCACAAATCGTTAGCATCTTGCATGATCACCGTATACCATATAAAGATATGAAAAACAAGCAATATATATATATACATCCTATGTGGAGTGCTCAATTCAAACAAAATCCATGATGTTGCAAAGCAAATTGATAAGAACTGGAGTGGGTGATTCACAAAAAGCTCTCAAATTGATCAAAATTGAGTAATCAATTCAAGAGTAAGTTTTCCTAAGACTTGTGAATGAATTATTATGTAAAATGGTCTGCTATTTATAGAATTTGAAAATCATGATCAATGGTCAAGATAAAAAAATGGTGATCAAGGGATGAAATCGAATGAGAGAGATGAACATGGATCAAAGATAGATGAAATAGTTGATAATCCACGAGGAATGGATCAAGGATTAGATCAATGGTCTAAAATCCATGAGAGACTCAACAAATTCCCTAAATTTTAGGAGTTGTGTTGGAGATATTTCCATGAGGAAATATTTGAATTCAAATTGGAGGAATATTCTATGAGAATATTCTTTCAATTATTGGAGGAATTAGAAGAAATTAGTCAATTAAATAATTAAGAAATTACTTAATTGTGCAAGTGGAGGGAATTTAGAGATTTAATTAAACAATTAGAATCATTTAATCAAAGTGGGATTTAGTATATTTAATTAAATAATTTGGATTATTTAATCAAATGAGAAGACTTAGGAGATATAGTTAAATAATTTGGATTATTTAATAAAATGAGATGAAAATTAGTGTGGAGTGAATTAATCAAATAATATTAATTATCTGGTTAATAGACAAAAATGGTGAATTTAATTAAACAATTGACATTATTTAATTAAATAGATAAAAATGGGTGAATCAGGATAAACATGGCATTAGTAAGCGAAATCATGTGTGTGATATACTTATAACATTTTTAGGTGCCTACACATTAACATTTACTTTCACATAAAAACTCCCATATGTGGCTCACAAACCAAGTCCATTTTAAAAAATGTGGTATATCCTCACAAGTATGAGTTTGTGCTATTTTCAAATCTTCATTCAATGTTGCAAATTTCTATATTCTACAAAACATGTCAAATTCATAGAACTTGTGCTTTGACGCAAGTGTTTCACACACACACACCAACAGGCAGATAAATTCTCACAAAAGAATGCGAGAACCTACCTTTACTTGAAAGATCCACCGGGAACGTGCCTAGATCTAAAGGTGATCTTAGTTTGATCCCAAGGCTTGGGAATGTCAGGTCTTGATGCACTAGGTTCACTCAGGGTTCATTGTGCAATTTTTTGTTAATCATGAGGGGTCTATGGTTTCTTAGGTTAACTAGTATCCAGAGGATCATAAAATAAGCTTGACTTAATAACACTTGTGTCTCTTCATGACTTCATGAAACTAAAGATTTGCAATAATATTTGATGAATTCAAATTACTTGCACATATTCAAGCAAATTTAGCATAAATCATTTTGTAACTTCATGGAAACGAAATATTTACAAACATTCCATGCATTTATCATTTTTTGAAACATTTTCTAAAAATATTTAACATCCATTCTAAAACAAAGCATTTAAATCCTAAAATTTAAAGATTCTCCCAATTATTATCCACGCATGCCCCAAGAAAGAAACTAAATCAAAGAAAACACTCTATACTTCACTAGATTGCTTCATAGCTAGGCATAAAATGATGCGATATTTTTTTTAAAAATGGATCATTTGCCACCAAATAGTGTTGATATGCACCCAAATCTAGTGCAGAACATGGGATTTTTCGATAGGACCAAACAATCGGCTACATATGATTTTGGATCAAGAAATAGCTTCAAATTGGCCTTAATATTAATTAGCTTCAACTGGAACATACAAGTTTTTAAGATGGAATGGAAGAGAAAATAGGAAAAAGAAATAAAACTAGCAAGAGTTTTAAATCTCTAGAATCCACAAATTTTGAACTTAACTAAACAAGAAACAACTCGTGGCCTTTTATAAGAACAAGGCACTCAAGGAGTTCTATCAAAACACATGAAAGAGAATTCAGGGAATGAATCATAACACAACACGTGGAAAATGGTAGTTGGCAAGAGAAACTTCTAGAATAAGTCAACAAATACTTTGACTTTCTTTGGCACTTGGACTTTCACACTTGAGTCTTCAAGACACAATCAGGATACCAAACTGGATTGAGTAGGCCATCAACTAAACTTTCAAACAAAATGTAGGAACTAATTGGATATTCAGAGTGATCACAAGGATATATAAATTTTAATTCATTAGTCACATGTTCATGCCTCCAAGCTATGGCTTTGGGAGATACATGCCTGTAAGTGTAATACTCTGGAACTCAACATCGTGCTCCTTGCTCATGTAAAACCCAAATCCCCAGTTCCTCGGTTACCTATGTTTCTTCACCATTCACTCCTATGCATTAATTTCCAGAGCACACCATCTAGCCTAGGTGATATTGTAGGATTTGCTCATAATCCAAACTTTCATGATTGTCCATACCAGAATGCCTTCCAACAACCTAGTCCTCCTGCACATAAAATTCCACATGTTAGTTCCCTCTTAAACCATTAGTAAGAAATCCCATTAAAATAAAACCATCCTTATCATTAGTCCCTTCAAAACCAACCTACAAACAACACGCTTTGATGATTGCATGAAATCGTCGACGTGAAGCGGGTTTCTATATGTTTTATGCACTCGGGAAAAGCTAAGTAACAAGTTTGAACATTTTACACCACTGCAAAAATTACTTGGGTACTCAAGTACCCGACATCTGATCACCCAGTTTCCTCTAAAACTCAACTAGCCGATGTACTACACTTCTAAGAACAAACCACAACCCTGCTTTCACCTTTTACCGGTCTTTTCATACCCATGGGATTTTGATTCTCGGCTGCAACAACTTGTTCGTCTTTCTCCACGAACTCACCCCAGTTATTCACCAAGACTCAAATTACCTGACAACCTGTTCACCTGGACTCCCCACACCTGGTACACTTTGTCATGAACTATTTTCAATATTTTCACCTTCCCATATGTTTCTCCTAAAGTCGTTGACCAAATAGCAACTTCTAGAAGTACTAATTTTCAACTTGGGTTCTTAATCCTTGCATTCTTGGGGCATGTTGTGAGACCACACAACACTATATTTTTGTATTCAACATAATTAATTTTAGTTTTAGAATACATGTGGATGTGAGAACCTCTTTGAAATTATTTTAAATTTTTATTTTAATATTGTCACAACTCTTAGTAAGAGCATGTTGATTTGAACTTTCATTGTATGTGGACCAATATTAATATCTTTATTAATTTTTTAAAAATAACTTATTGAAAAGATTAAAACTAAACTTATAGGTTTTGTTTGTTTTTTATTAAAAGAACAAGTGAGACATCAACAATGGTGATTACAAGTATAAAAATTTCTACTCTATATAAATTTATATGTTGATGGTTGGATGGAAACTCTATATAAAATATAGTAAAAATAATAATAAAAATATTTGAAGGAAAATAAATTATACTTAACATAACTGACGACATGTTTGCATAATGAAATTAAAACATGTATTTAAATGTATAATGTATATTTTATTAGAGAATTCAAAATGTCTATTAAAGAGTATTTCAGTGGGTAGCTCTTCACTTTAGATTGGAAGATTTGAAGCCTAGGGAGAAAATTTACAAAATAGTTATTTCACTTTGGTAGAGTTAGATATTGAGGATATGTCTTTCAACATCTACTTATAAATTGTATTTCTTAGAATGTTAGGAGGTTGACGAACCCCTATGGAAATACTCTTTTCATGATGCTCATTTGTAATTCATAAGTTTTGAAATTTTTTTTGCAAGAGGTTAACATTTACATTATTTTTTATGAATAAGCATCTAGGGGTACTAGCAATATTGCATCACAAAAAATATTGCTATTTAATTTTTTTTATCTTCAATAAGGGCTTAGGGGTTATAAAAATAGCTATTTTCATTTACAACTTTGTAATTTTACTTTGGTAAAACTGTAAATATAATTTGGAGGAATTATGCTCTAGTAAATGTTTCAAATGCATTAATGGGGGAATATTCCATTTGGGTGTCCCATTTCAAGGTGGAGGCCACTTGGTATGCATGTTCTTGCATGTTCAATTGCATGCTTTGCATGTTGGGGTCACCATCTTTGTATGTTGTTGCATGTATGTATTCGGAGTAGTCACAACCGTCAAGAATCAATGGAGGTGTCATTGTTGACCAAATTTGATTGCTCATGGTTTAGGTGCCCATGTGAGTGTTGAATAATTTTATTATTTTATGATTATTTCTCTAAATGGGGTGTGGGTTTTCCAAGGAGGTGTTTTTCTTGTGGTTTTGGAAAACCACAGTGGCTTTTCTCATTCACAAATCTATATATTCAGGCCTTGTCATTTTGGAAGATGGCTTTGGGAGTTTTTGTAGGTTAAGATGGGGAGATGTTGCTAGATTGGAGATAGGATTTGAAGACTCTATTGTTGTAGATTACTATTTGCATAGAAGCCCATATTTTTGGGATCTAGTGAGATCCACATTTTGAGAGATAGTGAGCTAGTGAAGTCCACATGAAGGGAGCTTGAGAGCTTCGAAAGAAAGAAGGTTGAAAGAGACCAAGAAGACATTTTTGTTGTATTTTTGGACACGTGCTATAATAGCAAGAAGATTGATGATTTCATGGTTTGTTTGCAACGGTGATTTCTAATGATGAATATAGGTTGAGGGATCTAGAATCGGGTGAAAGAGGATAGCTTGTAGGATACCATTCTAAATTTGATCTTTGTTGTTATACAATAGATTTATTTCTGTTTTGTAATGGTTTTTCATCAGCCTATGTGGCTGCAAAATAATGTACTTCAATTATGCTTTGTTGCTGTATCAATTCATGAGTTTTTTGAATGAGAAACATGAGACCTTACTTGCGGATTTTTGGTGTTGATTTAAACAATTTCTAAGTTGCATTTTGAGATTATTGTGATTTATGTATGAGGTTTAGTTTTCCCTACATCAATTTTTTTTTGTGTTGCTTGTCATGTGATTCGACTTTCCAATTATGTGTTGTGTAGCCAACACGAAGTAGGAAAAGGTGGTGTTGTTACCTTTTGTCTCTTATATGGAATCAACATACAGTTGGTCAAGCAAATGACCTCACTAATTGAGCTCTATGGTCCCTTTTCTACATTAATAATCATTTCTTTAGGATTATTAATGTTTATATCTCAAATGATGCTATGGAGAGATCGTACCTTTGGAGATGGATAGCTAATTCAATTCCAACTATAACTTGAGTTATGTGTAGAGACTTTAATATGATAGAGATGAAAAGTTTGAGGCCTTGCCTATGTATTAGGCAACTGGAAAAAGAGAGGCATAGTTATATGTGTGTTATAATTTAGGGATTTTTGATCCCAATCTTGGTTGCTTCCAAGATAATATGATGTGGTACACTTGGAGCAACTTACAAGCTAGGCCTAAAAAATTATTAAAGAGAATAAACTATATCATGGTGTTTTCTCAATCCTTCTTCTACTTTGTCGGTTGTTATCCTTTGCTAGTTGAACCCTTGGTGGATGTTTTCATATTGGACTGATTTTCCAATATATTTTTGTATTAATTGGTAAGTTATCATTCTCAATGGGTGAAAATAAAGGCTAGGATTCAATGGCTCAAAATTGGAGATGAAGTTTCAAAGTAATTTGTATGCACATCATTCCTCCCCATCATCCAAACAACTTCATGAAGGACATCAACTCTTGCGAGAGATTCTTGATATTATTCATGCCTTTATCTAATAATTTGAGTAGGTATTTGCAGCTTAGGATTGTATAGCAAAGTGAATGGTTGATTTAGAATAATGATTCAATGTGGTCCCTTACAAGGTCTCTAATTCCTAGCATATTCTATGTGAACAAATTCTCACGTTAGAAGATTTGAAGGAAGTTATTTTCATGATGGTCAATGATAAAGCTTCCAAGTTGGGTGAGTTCCCTTTTGAATTTTACAAGTCCCTTAAAGGATATTATTCATAATGACCTCTATTAGGTTTATTATTTCCAATTTAATTTTTTTGGATATCTAATTAACAAAGGAAATGTTAAAGTCATAGCTAAAGTTGGTGGTCTTGAGAAGATTTACAACTAGAGGTTGATTACTTTGTTGAGCATCTCCTACAATATTATTGCCAAATATTTGGCTCTCAAGCTCTACCCCATGTTCCCCCAAATTGCTCATCCTAAATGGACAAGATTCATTAATCTTGAATTATTTTGGATAATATTATTAAATTGTTTAAGAATGCATGGAATTGTCTTGCCACTCCCATCAACCTACCATCTTTCTCAAACTTAACTTTGTTGAAAAAAAGAAAAATAGAACCCTACGTCTAATGTGTAAACCTAGAATTCAAATTTTGTGTCAGTGTTGTGTCTTTTTATAATGTTTCATTAATATGGAGATCAACAAGGTGTTTAGATTGAATTTCAGCCATGAAGGTGAACCAATCAGACTTGGATCTGCATCTTTTAGGGTCTTGTCTGAATGAATTGGAATTGATTTTCCTTGACTAACTTAATTAGACTATGTACCATAATATGAAAAATGCAATATTCTGACAATTTACAAACAATAACAAAGATTTGCAGGTAGATATGGGAAGGGCAGAGTGATGTGTACCTATCTTGAAAGTTTGGTGTCAATCTATATCGAAGGACAAAATCGCTCAAGGGCATCTAAGTCCTTGCAGGGGTGTTTGATGGTAGATTTGAGATCCCTATTTTTGCTTGCAAACTTGTTGGATCATTGTTGAATAATTCTATAGGTGAGTTTATGTGATTTGACGAGGTGTAGGGCTTTGAATGCAATAATGGAAAATTGATCTTCAAGCTTCCTTCAATCCTCTTCAAACCTTAAATCTACACATTCAAAAATAGAAGAAATGTTTTTCCATTTAGGGGCTTGCCTTATTCAAACCCCATGTTAGTGTTTCCACTTTCACAATGGAAATGTCAATGATAAAAATGGATAAATGGTAGGAAGGAATGATGAACCAACAAAGTGCTAGAACTCACCACCCTTCAATGGCTTCCTTGAAGGATTGAAGTCATGCACATCACTTCAAGGTCTTGGATCTTGTTTTCCTGATTTCTTGAATTTCTTGGAGACTACAACAAGGGTTAGCCTTCACAAACAATGATAACATAAACATGCATAAACTCACATAGGATTTGACATGATGTTTGGATTTTGAATTGTTGCAATAAAGCTCTAAAATGTTTCACTTGACTTTCTTGATAGTGCTCTTGATCATAAGTTTTCCAATATTTTTCGAGATGATTTCAAATGATGCAATAACTAGGTATTTATATGCAATTATTTTAATTTCCCAAAAATTAAATCCCAATAGTTGACATTTACAACCTAAATTTCAAATGTTAAAATGTCAAAACCAACATATCCAAATTTGGATCCCAAAAAAATAGGGGGACTCAGACACCTAAGGGCGTCCCAATCTTGACCCTATTTTCTAGGAAATAAGGTGTCGGGGGTAAAGCATTAAATAAATGTGTTTGTTCAATGCTTGCAAATTTTTGAAAATGATAAAAATAGGCCTTATAATACATAATTTAGGAAATTAGGGACTTAATTAGGCTCAATAATTTAGGGGGGACAAAACATAATGTGAAATTGTCATGGGTGATAATTTACGATGCTACATTTGCAAAGACCTACAATCACATTGAATGGCCATTCATCCTTTCCATGATTCAAGTGCTTGGCTTTGGGCCCCATTTTGTCTAATTTTTGGTGATGTTATTTGTAGATGGCTCTATTTGTATCATGATTATTGGCTAACAATCTACACACTTTGGGCTTCACATGTCCATCAAGGTTTTCGTTTGACTCTAACACTTTATGTTCTTGCTACCAAGGTACTTATCTATCTCTTGATCAATGTGGTCTTGCAAACCCTATTCAAAGGGATATATCTTCCAAATTCATCCCACAAATTGTTTAATAGTCACTTTGCTAATGATTATTTCCTCACTCTTATTAAGGAAGAGAATAATATCACTTAACCTCTCCAATGTATAATATTTTTTTAGGCTTATAGATAAATAATATTCAATGGAAAAAGACTTAATGTTATTGGTAATCCTTTATTCCTTAACCTTAGTGGCTTGACCAATTCAACTAGAATTGTATCAACCATGTTGAAGTGTTGCAGTTTTTGGGTATATCTTTGATTTTTTAGTTCTCCTCTTCCATGCTATAGCAAGATATGATTGATATTGTGGAGAAAGAAATTAGTTATTAGATTACCAAACCTCTTTCCTTGGTTGGTGAGTTCTACATTTGTTCTAAGGTGCTAACTACCACACATGTTTATAACTCTTTTTGCTAGGTTCCTTCCAAACATTCTTACCTTTGAATTGAAAATATTCTTAGATATTTTCTACAAGCTAGAATAGTTCAAAGTAAAACATGTTTTTCATTGTGTGGCTTAGGATTTCTATTGCCTACCTCATGAATATGGAGGTTTAGGTTTTCTCTTAATCCATGGACAAGGCACTCCCCTATGTGTTAAATGTATAATCATTTTTTTTATCAAATATTATATTATTTCTAGAGTACCAATTGGTCATCCGACTTTTAAGGCCTTGACTTTGGTACTCTTCTCACTATGAGGGATATTATGAAGATTTAGGGAAATTTTATCATCAAGAGAATTTGGAAAGCTTAGGAAGCTATCAAACCAAGACTTCATTAGGTCGATAATGAATTCTAAAATGGTATCTTTATCAAGTAGCAATCTAATTTATGTTATTTGGTTATCTCTTCCCAAGACCAATGACTAACCTAAGTGACTTAGTTTCATGCCTTAGAGTTATTTAAGAAATACATTCAAAATAAATTGATAATGTATTGTATGGGGTAATGTACATTAATTGATAATATATTATAGATTTTTAGTATGTTGTAGAGAATCAAGGAATGGGCCCAACTTTTCATAATAGTGTTTCATTTATTAATTTGTAATTATATGAAGACATTCTCTCAAAATAGACACAAAATTAAATAGGATTGACATGGGTATACAAATTTCACCATTACACTTATATCTTCAATCATTTTGACCCATTCCTCTTTTTAAAATATATATATAATATTAAATGTTACATTTTTATGAATATGTCATATTTAACTTTATTGATTAAAGGATATTACATTATTCACAAAAAACAAGGAGGGTGGTAGAGATACACACCCACAAACTCTAACTAGATCATGTCCAAAAAAATGATGAATGAATATTAAAAGGACTGAGCCCAATAAAGTCTAAGTAACTAAAGTAAAAGTATATGGAGGAGGATCTTTATCATATGGATTGCCCAAAAAAATTCTAGGGGAACCATCATCAATCAACTCCCAACTAGTGAGTGTATTATTCTTTAGAAGGGGGTGTCTACAAATTGTTATGGATCCAAGTCAAAGCGATGAAAAATTCTAGGTGAAGAAACTTACTTGAGTTAAGCCATCCAAGAACGTCTCCCAACCCATGAAAAGAGGTAAAGAGTTGATCCCACCCTCCACCAGTAGTCAAATTCCTAGAAGCCAAAAGTTGAGATCCATAATGACCAAATAAATTGGATGCACTATCATACTTCATACGTTGACTACAATGATGTTGGCACCCTCATTGAGGAGAGGGGGATTAGGTATAACTCTAGCAATAGTGCATAAGGCATTCCCACAATGATCCATTAGCTCTTGAATATGAGAAACTTCAAGTGCAACTTTATGAGCTTACACTTGAATTTGCATAAGCATATTAGAGAAAATTATGGCTTTATTATACAAAGGATAATGGGAATTAGTACAAAAACAAAAGAAAGAGAACTATTTTTATCTTTTCAAATGTTGGAGATAATTTTTACTCTAAGAGAATATCAAATATAGGCATTTTATGTGGGAGTTTTAAGGCCAATATCTAAGTAAAACCATGGGTTATAAAAAGGGGTCAACTTGAATGGCTTGAAAAAGTTATGGATCAAATTCCAAGCCTCTTGAGATTTATGACAAAACTAGAAGAGATGCTTGAAGAAGGTCCCTCAAATAGCCACAAAATGGACAAGAAGGATTTTAGGAAAACCCATATGAGTGAAGGCCACCTAATGGGAGGCCTTGATACAAAATATACCAAGAAAAGTGGGCTAATTTGGGTGCTAAATTTTTTGACCAAATGCACTAGGATTTGTAGTGCTAAGTCCTAATAGAGGACTAGAGTTTCCACTATAAATTTAGCTAACCCACCATAGTAATATGGGGGAAAATCACAAGTATCCTTTTTAAGGCTTGTATTCATGAAAGGGTGTATCTAGGTACCATTTCCAATATTTCTAGTAAGGTTTGAGAGACCTCACCCTAATTTTATGAAGAATATAAGGAGATATGCTATCAATAATAAACTTAAAGGTTTCCTAGTCTTGGGAAGTCAATATAAATTTTAATTTTAATTCAAGTCGAGAAAGGAAGTTCTTGGTGGCTCTATGGATAAAATTAGGCAGTACATGAATACCTTGATTCAAGAGATTTAAGGCATGCAACTAGGACACTTTGGCTAGTGTTTGACCCCTTTCTAAATTTTATGTGTAGAAATTCGATAACATATTATAAATTAAAAATTCCCTCATACAACTTACAGTTATTACATCTATCATGTCAAAATTCATTTTTGTATATTAGAATTTGTGTTTCCTTATCTTGGTTCAATCTTATGGGTGGAAGGTCAATCTTGTGCCCATAGATCTCACCCTTGAAATTTAAAATTTATTGGCATTCATCTAATTCTATTATTTCCATAGAATGGCTTAGTATATATATATCACATGGTTTCTTTCCATGTAGTGGTATTTAAAGGCATTCAATGTGCCTTTATTTGGCATCAATAAATCATTGATCATCATTCATGGAACACTTCAATTGAAGCACTAAAAGGAATCTAAGATTGCATCAACATTATATAATATTTACATGTCTAAAGAATCTTATCCTTGATCACAAATATATTTATAATTTGGTTATGGTGAAAATTTCTCTACTCCTGAATGAAAATATGTAGACTTGGCCTACACAAAAAAGGTATAAGATAAAGACTACACCCCCCCTCTTTCTCTCTCCATGCATTGGTTGTCTCCCTCCTCTACCTAGGAAACCAAGATCAAAATATCTCTCATAATAAGGAAAAAAATTCCTCTACTCTTGAATAAAATTTTGTGGATTTATCCTATATAGGAAGGGCACGAGTAAAATAATCCATCAAATCCTCTAGAAAAAAGAATATTCTCATTATCTTTTTCTCTCTCATTTTTATTTATGTGGGTTCTCGTCTCTATGTTTCCTCCCTTCTCCATTAGGTAATCAATGAATAGGTTTACTCTCCCATGGTAGATGCCAAAATT
Source organism: Sequoia sempervirens (assembly GCA_007258455.2). NCBI lineage: Eukaryota > Viridiplantae > Streptophyta > Pinopsida > Cupressales > Cupressaceae > Sequoia > Sequoia sempervirens. The sequence continues at coordinate 266,242 of VDFB02273303.1, read as the reverse complement.
CCTTTACTCTTAGATGACATTTTATGGAATCAATATGTGCAAAGAAGGGATGGGAAATATATTCTAGCTAGTCACCTCTTATAATATAATACATGATGCTCATTTTCTTCTTCTAGATACGCATGCTTGTGTGGCTCCTTTCTCTATTTAAAAAGCCTCTAATATGATGGAACTTATGTGAATCCTCATAAACTACCAAGTAACCTACAAGAACATAATTGGAAAAAAGTATTCAGGTAAAGGGTGGCATTGAGCCAATCTATATAAATTAACTCATGTGGTACACCAATGTTAAGTCTATATCATTACTAATTCCACAAGAAAATTGGAATATTATTATTATTATTATTATTATGTTCCTTTTGGATTGTTCTTCAATAGGAGAATAATTTAAACAAATAGTATTTCATTTTTGGTAATAGTTGGATAGGTTCTAATATTCCTTTTTGTTTCAAACTCAAACCCTTGCTATTATACCAAACCTTTTGTAAGATGGAGTATCATTTATGTCATTGAATAGCCAATTAATATAATAGAATTAATTATAGCCTTAGATCCATGAGTAGCATCACCCTCATTTGGATTAGTTTCTACATGAAGAGATGAAGACGATGTACCATATATGGAGAGATTCATATAAAGGTGGGATGGTATAATTTGTATCATTTAATTTTTTTTCCTCATCACATGATAGTGTAAAATTAGAACCACAATCATCCTTAGGATCAGCATGAGGTGCAAATGAAAGAGAAGGATTCTCCAAGGTAACTATAGGTGTAATCAATCAATTTGGACTTGCATAAAAATAATCTCTTTCACAACTACTTAACAAAATCTATAGGGACTATTATCAACTTACCACACACTTGTTATAATGAATGTAGTTATACTTTTTATTAAGTATAGGAACTACAACACCTCTGACATGAATTGAATGATATATATTAAATTTTTTTATACAATTAAGAACCAATCATCACATAGAATATTGTATCATGTGACAAGCCCTGAAGTGATAGGAAACTTAACAAAACCAGGAGATTCACATAGCATGTTATCAAATAATTTAATGGTAACTTTTAACTTTGGTAAATTAGAAAAATCAATTTTAATGACATCCAAAAAAACCCTAATACAAATATTTAAACCAAATCCATCGTCCATTAATGTTTGTTTGATTAAAAGATCAACATATTTTAATGGATGATACTCTTAGATAATATGGAAAGGAGGTAACTCTCGAGATGTAAATAGAATCTTAGATCCATTTTAAAAAATACGATTCAATATAGTAAAAACCTTAGTGAGATTTACATTAGATTCAATGTTGATTTGAGATCAAGCTTGCCTCAAAATATTTCTACATATTTTAGATGAATGCATTAAATCTCATGTTAGAGTAAAATAATTATTATTTAATTATTTATTACTCTTCAAGTACTAAGCCACCTTATGTGGTGATGTATAATTTGAAGAGGTAGTTGAACTCTTCAAGGATGTGTGGCATTTTTCATTTGCCACTTGGTGGAACTTTGTTGCCACCTTGAGTTGAGCACTCCTACAATAAATCAAACTCATCATCCTATATGTACATTATCCTCTTTGAGGATTTTGCACACTCTTAATCAAGCATTTCACCTCTTGCATTGCATTATTCAGTTTCACCTCGTGTGGCTCAGCTTGATACCAATATTCTATGTATCAGATCTTGGTTATACTAGCCTCTCAAAGATATATCTTGGTAGGAATATTATTAATTTGACCAAGTATATCATAACCCTTAATTTTTTATTGATATGTATGTCCAACCATATGATGACTTTATGGTATAACTAAGGCATGAAAGTTAGGAGTACCACTAAACAAAGATGGTCTTGTGTAAAAGGTAGAACATCTAGATTCATAATAAATGTGGATAGTATGATAATCATGACATGGAAAAAAATTCACATCATAGGGTATAATAATCTCATGTGTAGGTAAAAGGGGTGTAACATCACTCCATGAAATATCATCCATAATGGTATTACTAGAGAGTAAAGGTGCATCATCTAGCATAATACAAACCATTTAATTTTGCTCACCTTGATTTTGTGTATGTGAATGTGCATAAGGACAAGCCATGTTTACAAATGTCTTTGTGGAATATGTTGAATTGTGAGGGTCATGTCATCCTCAACCAAACCTCTAGTGAACCAATGTTATGAGTTTAAGAGAAGTATTGAAGACATCAAAAAGGCATTCAAAAAATATAGGGTTACGCCCTTTGATAATTATGTTATTATGCTCTTGTAAACTATTATCTATCAATCAACCCTAATATACACATTTTGATGAGTCTTAGATGATCTTCCTTGATAATTTCAAATGAATAAACAAATGTCTTTAAATAGAACAACTAAATCCAAAAAATTAAAAAAAATGCATTAACTTAATTTGCAATGACTAATAAATTAATCAACATACTAAAAATTTAAATTCTAAATAAAAGAATTAAGAATCAAATCTATTGACTTAATCTAGAAATCTAAATAAAAATAACGAATAGTAAATGTAAAAATTAAATTTAAAACCAATAATAATATAGATTGAGATTCAATGCACCATAAATTAATCAAATGTCATATACTCAAATTGATATAAATATATACTTTTACATACAAAGATTATAACCACAAACATGAGTTTGCATTATTATAGATGTACATAAGAAAGTGAGCCACCAATTAATTTCAATAAATTGAGTTTAGTTGTTTGCAATTCTTTAATTAACCTAAATATTTAGGTAGTTAAAGGTGGGGGTCCAATATAAGTCATTAACCATTTCCGCAACTTTGTGTCCTTATTTTCCTCTAAAAGTAAATTTATTTGTGTGTGAAATGTCTTGCTTCTTGAGCCGGACTTGAGACAAGTATGGTAAGTTCAGATATGATGAAAGATATTTCTCTACTTATTAGCTTTTCTTGGTACATAAATATGTGCAAATATTTTGTCACAAAAATTGATCCAAATGATTGATTATTGGTTAAAATAGGCATATATACAGTAAAATTGGATCACAGTCCAAAGAATCAATATTGATATTGTTTCTAGTAAGTGCTCTAAGTACTGATTGTCTTGGGGTGTTCTTTCCAAGAGCAACAGTTGATCCACCGATAGAAGGCCCTTATTCTTCATCAAATTTAAATATAAGAGGTTTAAATACCTCTACATAAATTTATTTAGGCTAATTAAAAGTTCATACAAATAAAGTATAAATTAACCTCAAGATAATAGACATGGAAATAATCATAGAAATTTATAAAAATTGAATATATTAATAAATATGAAAAGTGAAATAAATTAAATGTGTGGGTACTTAGTTTTGATGGCTTTGATGTAGAAGGTTATGTCTAGGTAGATCATGAATCCATTAATCAATGCTTTAGATTTTTTTATTGACTTAAATATCTTAGATTGTAGAAATTAATTATTTGTCATTGTAGATCACTTTTGCAATTGTAAACCTTAGCTCCACAAGTATGGACCTTATCTTACACACAAATATCAACATGAAAATCATGGATATCATCTAGCATGTGAACCATTTAATTTTACTGACCTTGATTTTCTTTATGAGAGCATGTATAAGGAAAATCGATGTTTCCAAATGTCTTTGTGGAATATGTTTAATTGAGGGTTATGTCATCCTCAACGAAACTTCTAGTGAACCAACTTTATGACTTTGAAGGAAACACAGGGGCGAGCTAAGGCGAGACTAGTCCCCTACAAAGGGGCCCAATAGCCAGTCCCAACTGGGTAAACCCAGAAGCAGAGTCGAACCTGAAACCAATGGGGAGCAAACCCACAGCCCAAGCCAACTCTGCTACCCGTGTCGGTTGACTTTGAGAGAAAGATTGAATACAAGAAGAAAGCATTCAACAAACATAGGATGATGTCCTTTGATAGTTATGTTATGATGTTCTTGTAAATTATTTTCTATCAAACAAACCCTAACATGTATATTTTGATGACTCTTAGATAATATGCTGTGATAATTTCAAATGAATAGATGAATGTCTTTAAATACAACAATTAAGTCCACAAATCAACAAAATATATTTTAAATTAACTTACACTGACTAATAAATTAATCAACATATTGAAAATGTAAATTCTAAATTTTAAAAAATTCAAAAATCAAATCTATTCAAATTTAATGCACAGTACTAATTGAAAATATCAAATAATAAATATAATAATTAAAAATAAAAATTTAAAAATCAATGGTAACATAGATTCAGATTCAATGCACCATATAAATTAATACAAATATATGGACATACTCAATTTCATATAAATAATATACTTCTATATACAAAATCTGATATGTGGCCCAGAAAGAATCTCCATATATCCCCCCAAACATGAGTTTGTGTTATTACAAATGCTACTATATAAAACAAGAGCCGCAGTTGCGTCATGTTCCTGCCGATTGTTAATTTGTTAGTAGGTGGTGGCGAGAATTAGAAGGAGTAAAGACATATGGACGCACATTTTTTGTAGAAATATTGATATTTTGGAATTTAATACAGGGAATTTTTTCCAGAAATAATTGAATTGTAGTATAAGTGAATAAAAAAGCAAGGTGACATTTTCTTGTGCATTTTGCAATTTAAATATTTTTATTTTTTTTATTGCAAAGGATCAGAAAGCAAATAAAACAATAAAAATTTCAACAAACTGATATACAAAGTGTAGCACATATCAGGTAAAGATGTATCAAATATTATTTTATTTTCTTGGTTCCCATAGAAAATTACTAAATCACACAAGAGTCAAATAAGCTGCCAGTAAAGTAAATTACTAAATCACACAAGAGTCAAATGAAATAGAGTAGAATACCCAGGGGACCAATAATATTGCCAACAACAAAGCTAACATTGTACCATTGTAGCTATATTTGTAGAAAAAAGAATGTAGCATGATAAGTGAAGAAAAACATGTTCTAGAATGCATAAGCAAAAAAAAGAGCAGATATTTAGTATGTATGATACAGCTAGAACAGAAAACTGTGATGCTTAAATTAATTTAATTTGTCTTTCATGACTTAACTAAATAATATTAAGAAGAAGTTATAGTCCCAATATGAACAAGAAAGTTTTATCTTTGTATTTCCCTGTGTCCATAGAAACCAATCTTTTAAAAATTTATAGAAACTAGCTTCCAAATTACAAAATTGATAAATCCATATTGCTAGTGCTTTTAGACAGCTGTGATAAATCCAAGCATATAACAATTACACATAAGAAAATAACTACCATAAAGATATATAATATTCAAATTCATTGTTTACAAAATGAAAAAACAATATCATTTCAATTCTAAATTAATTGATAGTCCAAGTATTGAAGGAAGTATAATAATATTAAAATACAAGAATACACAGCTGTATGAAAGCAGCAAAAAAGAAAACCAAAGGCTTATAGCAACTACTGGACACCTACAAAACCTCAAAACTGCTGCAAAACAGCAACAAAACAACTCCCATAAATGCCATCAAGCACAGCAATCTCAGAAAGAGAGACAGAAACAGTAAAGACAAGAGTTAATAGTGACTGTTGGCAGCAAAACAGGGTGTCCAGCACCATCAAACACATACATGAAAGTGATTTTTTTTTTCCCATCTAATGAAAAAAGATTCAAAGTGTTGGTTGTTACTGAATTAAGAATGGATTCAACAAGGCTTATAACTGAAACACATTGCAACATGCTGTTAAGCTTCAACCCACGTAGATGGTGACAAAACTCAGTTTCAATAGAGAGCTCAAGAAAACAGACCATAGATAGAATTATTATTGACAGATGTTCAGACTGGTAATTTATGTTATGAATGTGTAATTTTTATAAAATTTGAATATATAAATGTAGTGAAGTTTGGAATGCAATGTTATCAAACATAGATAATTGAGATAATTTTTTGAATAAGTACACATGATATAAGTTGACATAGTAAACTTAGGAAATAAATATTTTGAAGCTTGACACCATAGAAATACTTAGTTGAATCACATTAATAAGGATGTAGTCTGATTAGAAACAGAAATATATATTTATAGAGTTTGCTTATAGTCATAAGGATCATAGACAATTAAACTTTAAAGAAAGAAGTGTCCTTGTAGTATTTTACATGTAGTATTCTAAATTAAAATTATAGGAAACTTTTATAGGTGTTGTGCAGTCTGAAGAAGTGCTTATAGCGTCCCTTTTCCAAGCAGATATGTTGCCTGCAAGTAGTAAGTGCGGATTTTAGAAAGTGAAAATTGTTATATAGCACAATATTGAATTGCATAGACGTAAATATTAAAGGCAAAAAGTTTACGTACCTGTAATGATTTTGTTGACTATTCATGAAGATTGCTGGCATTGATGATGATGTTGTTATGGTTCAACGTGAAACTCCCCCTTGCCGAGAAATCTCGTAACATGAAGATGATGTTTGATTTGTCATCAATGTAGTCTTCATAGGTGGTGTTATGCAATTCAGGTAGTAACATTTGGACAATGGATTTATCAGCAAAGCAATGTATTATTTGTTTGTTTTCAGGTATAAGAATTGTTTTTAGAAAAGGGGAGAATATATAGTTCACATCATCATTACATCTTGCACAAAAGGCAACCTGGTCTTCTAGTGTTCCATAATTTTCAAACTTGAAGTTGCAGTTGGCACAAAATGCATGGAAGGGGTTGGACAATGGGTTGGCAACTTTTAAAATTCCTTGTATCTGAAACATATATGGAAACAGTATTGTTATGTAGGGGAGAAAATTTAATAATATTTTTTGAAAGTAACAAATTTGAAATGATTACCTGAAATGTTGATTGGATGAGTTTTTGTAGCCTTTCCATTGTTCTTTTGTTGTGTAGTTTGCAAATATATGTTGCTTTGCTGGTTATGAATTTGTTGTCTGGGTCTTTTTGTCTTACAATATTTTTGAATAACATTGGTGGAAACTTGTCTTCTCGCACCAGGTTTTCCATTTCTAAGAACTGTTGTGTGAAACTGTCGTGTAACTGTAGCTGTTTGTTAAATACGAGTAAATTAGATTTAATATATGGATTGTAATGATAAAAAGAAGAAAACAATGAATTTAAAGTTGTTGAGGAGAAGTGAATGAAGCATGTATGTACCTGTGCTTTGTCCATGTCAGAATGACCATCTTTGATGTCAAGTAGAAAGTGTGATGCTGTTCTTTTTGTAGAGAGAACTATTGCAGCAACTGTTCCAATTGGATAGTTATTTGTTGTTGTAAGTAACTGTTCAATTGTCATGTCCGGTATGAACTTATATTCTTCACATAGGCGGGGTATGACCTCAACTATGCTTGTTTCTTGCAAAATGATAATGCAGTCACAGTCACCACGATCATAATCTGTTTTGTGTGCAAGTTGGAAATTTGATATACGGATTGCAGAGCCAGGAATGATTTTGTCTTCATGTTGTTTGATAAGATGGCCAGTAGCATTAAGAGTTATTGTCATTTCAGCTTTATCATCTGTCAAATCTGCACGGAGCAATTCACGTGATTGGTTGGCTTTGTCCAAGTTGGATTTGTACACTACAATTACATCACCTTCAAAAATGTTTCCAGCTTTTCGTGCATTTAGATCCTCAATGGATATGGAATGGGGGCTTCCAATTTTTGATCTGTACAAAATATAATAGAAAAGCTTGAGCATTGGAAAAGCGAATTAGCAGATTGGAAATTTAATCTTGTGTCTTGACTACCTTTTGGGTGTTTCTGGTTGTGCTGTTGCTTGTTTCTTGCTTGTTCTCTTGCTACTTTCCATTGTTTTCCTGCAATAATAATCCCTGGTGTTAGATTGACTACAATGAAATTCTAGTAATTTATGTTAAATATCATGTAGGGTATTATGTTTGAACAATTAGAGAAGTAATTGGTTTTCACTGCAAAGACCCAAAAATTATTTGGTTTTTGTATAGATGCATTAGTATATTTGTTAAAAATGATGAAATAAGCATACAATTTTGAAACAAGAATTTGAGTTAAGATAGGTAGCATAATAGAAATAATCATAGTAATGTAGAAATGTTGTAGAAGAGGACCAATATTTTAATGTGGTTAGTGAGAATGTCAAGTATAGTAATTTTGTTGATTAGGATTAAAATTTATGAATGTGGCAAGATGATCAGTCCAGTATGCTTCCAATTTGTAGGTGGAAGATGCATGTGTGTGTGAATTACACCATACATGGTCAATTAGTGGTTTGTTTATAGTGTGCGTATCATTTAATATGAATTTTATTTGTTTCTTTTCCATATGATTAGACAGTATTTTTTTCTTTTTTGTTTCTATATTCATGTCTATATTGAAGTCTCCTATAATATAAAAGATGTTTTGTGTGTTTATATGTGTAAGTATTGTATCGATCATTGTTAAGAGTTCTGAGATTGGAGTATTGGGTCTTGCATAGATGTTACAGACATTCAACTCAGCGTTAGTTTGAGTTATTGCTATTGTGATGGATTCAATGTTTGGTGTTGTATGTTGTGTTGTTTTAGATATAATAAATTTTTTTTTCGCTAAAGTCAAAATGCCATGTATGTTTAATAGACCAAAGGAATTGAAATCTTGAAACATATTGTTAGTTTCAGATGGATGCATGTGTGTTTCTTGCAAACATAAGATATCAGATGCCATTATGTCATGGTCATTTAGAATGTCATTTATATGTGCACGTAAGGAACGTGTGTTCAATGTGCACATACAAATTTGTGGGATGTTATTATGAGGTTTGTTTTCATTTTCAAATATCCATTGGGCATTTGTTTCAAGGCGTTGCATTTCGAGGACTACTTTTTTCTTGACTTTGAAATTTTTTACATTTAGAGGTTTGAGCAAGAATAATGATTGGATGGATTTTGTTCGTGATAGTGCTGTGTAGGTTATTCCATGTTGTGTAATCCCACTTGGATCAAATTCCATACCATCCATTGTAAGTCCTTGGGATCGATGTATAGTTCTTGCACAAGCTAATTGTATTGGAAATTGTTTTCTAATTGTAATTCTTTTTTTAATGATTGATGTGTGGATGGGCCTAGAAATGCGAAGTATGGGTACCCAATCTTTCTTAATGTTTTCTGTATAATAGTATGCCATTTTTTTGATTTGTTGTTGCCCAATTTTTGTGTCATTAAATTTGATCCAAACTATATCCAAGTCATTGTGTTTTGTATATGCTTTGAAGATTCCATCTGAACCATTGACTAGACCATCCTGTGTATTGTAGTTTCCAGCATATATTTCTACAAGTATATTTGGTTTGACGCATATTTGAGTTGGTAGAGTAGCTCTAAGATTGTATGACCTTATTGCATCATAGTTATCGTCATGTTCATCCTTTGCATCTAATAGAATGATATCTCCAGGAATCGTTGATAGCATTTTGTTATTGTGTTCGTCAACATCTTTTCTTCTATAGAAGAGAAAAGGGAATGTTGGGTCCATTGGTGGTAGACGTAAGCAATGGTGATTCAGATAATGCAAATCATCATTTGTTTGTGATCCAACACGAATTCTATTAAGAATCGCTATGAATTTCTCATCTCTTTGTCGCATGGTAGAGATCAAAGAATAACACTTTATACTGTCACTCCAGAAATTATAAGGCATTAGTTCAAAGATTGTTGGTTTATTTTCAAAAACATTAGAGTCAAGTACAGGTTGCGCTTGGTAAAGATCTCCACAGAAGATTGTATCAAGATTTGCAAAGTATGTAGTTGGCATTTGCATTATATCTCGTAACCGCTTGTCAACATAGCGTAGAAATGTAGAACCCACTAATGAGATTTCATCAATGAGAAGGACACGCAGTTGTTGATAGTGCTTTGACATTGTATCCAATGTTTCAGTATTCAATGGAATGAAATCTGATTTGTTGAAAGGTATGTGGAGCGCTGAGTGTAGTGTTACTCCACCTATGTTGTAAGCTGCTTTTCCCGTATAAGCAGTTAGTAGTCCCTTAGGCTTATCCGGGTCGTTGTCAATAGAATTACTGTAGATGCGTAGGAGTGCTTGGTATATGGCTTTTGCAGTGAAAGTTTTTCCTGTTCCAGCTCCACCAGTCAAGAATAAGTGTAGTGGACGTTTAATATCTTTCATTTTTTTTAATACAATGTCCTTTACAATTGCTTGTTGCTCTTTGTTTAACATTTGTCGTAATTTGTAGTACTCATTGTTTTCCATTATCTGGGGGTGTTGTATAATTTCAATTGTATGGAGACTTTTACTGTTTAAGTTGATGTGGTTAGTAGTTTAGAAATCTACTTGTATGTCATAGTCCTCTTGAGTTTTTTTATTGTGTTCAACATAATTGTCATTGACATTGTTTTCATCTTGAGCATTTAGTTCTTGTATAGCTTTGTCGATGTCACCCCATGCGGAGTGAACATTGTAATTGAACTTTGCACGGTTAAGCTGAATTGTTTTCTCATGATGTATGTAAGCATTTTGCCATGAATTGAAATTATGTTTCAATGTATTCTCATGCATTGTAAAGGGGACATAAAGTAGTAATTGCTCTCTACAATGATTTTCTAGGTCAACATGCTTATTGAAATTGATAAAGCGTATAACATTTGATTTTGTCTTTGGTTCGATTCTATTGCCATTCTTGTTGTAATTTCCAACAAATTCTGCAAGGCATATGCCCAAAATATGTAGGGGTCGTTTTACATAGTAGTCTATTAAAGATTTACAAATTACATTTTCTGATTCATCTGGTTCTTTGGCTATATGTTTTCTTGATTTCAAAACAAAAGTGCGATCATTTTCAGGCCTTGTATCAATGAATATACATTTCCTTGAGCTATAATTTAGTGGAAGCGATAAGGCAATGTGAGCAGCTTGTTGTGAAGACATTTGTTGCAAATTAAGTAAAGCATTTCCGAGCCTAGTTATCATCTTTATCGCATCAATATTGTTATTTTGGTGGTCTTTACGTATTCTTTGGAATGCTTGTGTCATTGTTTTGTCAATCTTTGTCATGTAAGAGCTACAATACATTGCTGCTGCATATGCATTGAGAACAAATTGTGCATCTGTATTTGCTTTCCATAATTGTGGTATTTTCTTTGCAAAACTATTGTTCCATATTTGCGATGGTTTCCTTTGTAATAGTAGTGTAGGCCTATGGAGTGTTGATCTTATAGCCATGATATACTTGTCCTCATTGATATCCATTTGATCTAGGAACATTTGAAATGAGAAGGATGTTTCATATGTTTCTTTTTCCAAGGTTGAATAGATATTCTTGGCAGTTGAAATTATATCTTCATTCTTGTCTTCCAGTGGATCGAGTATTATAGTTTTGTTCATTGGGGGCAATGGGAAATTGTATTTGCAGATGGATTTTTTTGTTTTCCTACATTGTTTTGTATGATGATGCTTGTGTAATATAGCTATATGAGGTTGTAGATGCTCTGTGCTACAAGTTATGTACTTGTCTACAAAGTCTATAATATTTGCATTGCTATCTTTTCCATAGATAGGTGCATTTCTTATCCATAGAAGAAAGTGATCATGTTCATTTCCACGATTCTGGAATTCAGTTACAGAAAAATAGTCTAAGACATTTCCAAAGAAAGAATCATCTGTAAATATTAATCTTTTGATTGCATTTATTCTATGTCTATAGTAACGTGCACAAGTAATTGGATCTTTTTTGATGAGATTGAATTTTTTATTTTGATTTTCGCTAGAAGGTACTTCTTGTGATCTTGATTGATGTGTACTATGTAATTGTTCAAGTGTATTGGATAGAGGATCCCAATTTTGTTCTGCACTAGTAAATGTAACAAAAAAAGTAGGTGGTCCTAGTTGTCGTATCATTGCAAATACATTTTTTTTAAGTTGTTGTAAATAATCAGGGGATGTTCGTATCCTTTTGAAATCAATATAGCCAATATCTGATTTGAGTATCTTCTCTAGATTGGGTTTGTCTTTGACATCTTTAGCTACTAGCTTTCTTCCTTTCAGTTGACCTTTACGAATTCTTATCCACATTGTAGACATAACTTGTTGTATGAGTATTTTAATGGTCTTGAAAAATATGTTTGTTATGTGGTAGGCAAATTGTCTATTTGAATGTAGTAACTCCCATTGTGCAATTTTTTGGTATGTGAATTTTTTGACAATGTCATCATCACGTGGATTGCCAAAAAATAGTGTAGGGAAATTCATCTCTTCGGAATATTTATCTTTAAAGATTCCAATAGGAGAATTCCCTTGTGCAGGTGCTATTTCTATAATTTTGTCTTGCATTTTATGTATAGATCTAGATTCAGTGAATCCATGGATTAAAGATTCAGAGGGATATTGATGCTCTGTGTCACTTTCTGATTCACTTTCTGTTGTACTTTCTTCATTGCTTTGTTCATTTTGATCATTGATTCGAAATGCTTCTTCCCAATCTTTTTTTATTTCAACCTTTTCCATTTTGTAAAGAATTGTTTCGCTTAATTGGGTCAATGCATGCATGATAGTATTTGGTCGTACCATGCCTTTTTGAAATGCATTTTTGTATTCTAATCGTCTCTTTAGAGAAACTGCAATTGTTGATGTTTGATCAATAGATTGTGGTAGTGCTTTTTGTATAATGTTCATGTTGACTGGAACATTGATGATGGAACCAGTTAATCCTATTTGCGATCTTTTGTATCCTAGTTCCCAAATTTGGGCAAATGCAATTCTAAGTGAGACAAGTCGTTCTTCTAATTGTGATAGAGCTTGTACATATTTCAATGGTTTGTTTGTTCGAATATTGTGTGGTGTTGCATATTTAGGAAGCATGTTTTGTTTCAATGATGTAAGGCATTTTCGACAAATAGAATATTCTAATATTGGATTAGTAGATTGTATTAAATTGCAGTAGATTTGTTTGTATTTGTCTTTGAAAATCCTAATGTCTTTGTTGAAATACAACATTTGACAAATTGCACATGCATATTTTGGTGTGTCTTGGATTGTTTTTTCAAATATTGCTATTGGTGAGAGTGAGGTCTTTTGCTTTGACATTGTAGATATGATTGGCTGGTTGTTGCGTATTTGCTTTTTCATTCTGCGTAGTGAAGTATTGTTGAAATTTCCTAGCTTTTTCCTTTTAATTGAATGTAATATTTGATTTTGGTTATTGTTTGTTACAAATTGTTTATTTTGTGTGAGTATTGTTGGTGCTTGGTAGTTTAGATTGTATGTAAGGTGTGGTAGAAGTGGTTCAAAATGTCCACTTTGAGGAGTTTCATCGTGAAAGAGAATGGAATATGAGTGTGAATTGATTGATTCATTGAAGTGCAAGTACTTTTTACCTGTCGTCTTTGACCAGATACATATTTGTATATTAAGCCATTTTGATAGCCAAAGAATGCAAAATATATCTCCCCATAGTCCAATTTCTTTGTCAAGTATAGTTGGTTTTGCTGATAGCCGCATTCTACGTAGATATGTTTCAGGTTCTTGTACTTGGTGTAATTCATGTAGAGCTTGAGGGTTCAAGTCACGGTGGAATGATATAATTGCTTCTTTTTCATGTCTTTTAAGACAAGATAAGAAGTGATCAATGGTTCCATTTCGTAGTTGGTTTGATGTGTACTGATAATTTAGTAAGAGCTCTAATGAGTCAAACAAGCAATCTCCAACATTGTACTTAAAATTGTTAATTCTAAAAAGTCCTTCATTTTTAAGCACAACATCAATGTCAGAAACTTCAGTTTGGCCTTTGATTTGATAATTTTCTACATCTATCATTTGTGCATTTTTAATTTGTGATGCTTGTTTTAATATATTTTTTTGTTTAAAATGTTTGGTATTTTGGTTGTAATTATTATTCCTAATGAGTTGTTTGAGTTGATAAAGTTTTGTTGAAGGTTGGTATTTTAAAGATTCTTTTTTACTCCTTAGAAGTGGCTCAAAGTGTCCATTGGAAGCATTTGCATCATGAAAGAGAATTGAAAAGGGCTCTCCAAGGGCTGATTTGTTGAATTGCAAATAGTTTTTGGCTGTTGTCATTGACCAGAGACATATTTGTATATCTAGCCATTTGGAGAGCCATTGAATGCAAAATACATCTCCCCATAGTCCAATTTCTTTGTTAGGAGAACCTGGTTTTGCAGATAATCGCATTCTACGAAGATATGTTGTGCGATCATGCACACCATGTAATTGCCATAGGGTTTGTGGATCCAATTCATAGTTATATGACTTTATTGCTTCTTTGTCATTTTTTGCAAGACAAGTGAGGAAACAATCAATAGTTCCATTTCGTAGTTGGGTTGATGTGTAACAATAATTGAGTAGCAGTTCTAGTGAGTCAAATAAACAATCACCAACATTGTATTGAAATGTTCTCATTCTATATAGTCCTTCGCCTTTTAATGCAATATCAATATTGCAAGGTTGAGCATGACTTTTGAATTGGTAATTTTCTACATCTATAACTTGTTGTTTTGCCATGTCTAGTAATGCATTTGATTTTTTCACTTGTTTTGCTTTCATTGGTTTTTTATGTTGTTTTCTTAGTTACTTCCCTCTTCGCCTTCTGCAACAATTAATTCCCAAATGTCATTACAATATATTTGGATTTCTAATTATTGAAAATTACTATTCTTATTTTGTTGTATTTTACTTGCAGAGAAATATACAAATATTTGTAGTGATTAAAACTATCTGCATAAATCTAAGTTGAGAAAGAGTTAAACATAAATGCATAAATTTGTGTAAAAAGTATAGTGCAAATGGACTTTTTATAAGAGTAAAAAATATTGACTTAAATGATATTTGATCTATATTTTTTTTGGAAGGGAAACATTGCATTTAAAAACTAAAAAGTAGACAACAATATTTTACATTCATTTGCATTCTTAATATTTTAAGACATGCATATACAGGAATTGTAAACATAAGAAAATAGAAAATTCCCAAAATTAAATTAGAAAACTATCTATAGCAAGTAATTCTTTTAAAATCAATTTTTGATTTAGAATTGTAATATGAAATAGAAAGTGATTTCAGTCAAATTATACAGATTTCCAAAGTTATGAAAATTATATGCATTTTTGTATGTCTCTAGAAATTGAAACTCTAAAAAAAGGAGAGCATGGTTGGGAAATTGTGCATAATTTTTGCATTAGATTGCATCAACAACATCATGCTTTTCTCCATATGTTGTACTGTAATCTTCATTCTTTGCACTTCCATTGCAGTCTGTGAATAGATCTCACAGTGGTTGAGTTGTTCTATGGCAATGGAATTAGTAGGTTCCTTCATGAAACAACAACATCCATTGTTAATGTTTTTGTTTATGTTCTTAGTATCCATGTGAGGATGTTGGAGGACATGTTGAAGACTTGATTTGTATTTAGTTGTGTTCATCTTGTTGGAAATGCTATCATATTCAAACAACATTGGAGATTGCTTGACAAAACTCCCAACAGTAGTTGCATCATCTATAGAAATAGTACGAGAGGAAATTAATTAGTAAGAAATAATATCAGAAACAATAACACTAAATCTGCATATCAAATGACATAGTCTATTGTTCGGTACTATTATGATTTAGAAGTAATACCATAGAGAATTGATATCTAAAGTTGGTGTTAAGAATCATACCCTTCACATGGTTCATGTAAAAACTGTCATAATTTGTGGCTATCAAGTTGGCAACTTTTCCATTTGCCACTTCATATGTACCACCATTCCGTTGCTTGTCTTCAATAGCAGTAGTGTAATGTAAATTTGGAAAGTATTTGTAGATCACTTCATCCAATAGACCTGTATTTGAGTCAACACAGTTTCTCCCTGCTTCTTTGGCCTTAAAATTTTGTATCATATGTGTTGAATTACTACACATATAACCAAATAGTGGATGGCGCATGAATCTGGAAGTTTCAACAAAATGTTGATTTGCTGTGGCTGTAGAATTCTCTTCGTAAGATGACAACAAAGCATATGCAGAGGAATTATGTGGGATTGAAATGATATACTTGGAATTTGTACTTGCCTTAGTTCTTTCCATGCAGCTAGGAACTTTTTCATAAGCATTTGCAACCTCCTCAATCGTATCAAATGTTCGAAGCCATCGACATTTCTTAGATCCAGGCTCCCTAATTTCTACTGCAAAATGACCCCATGGATGTCTTACAACTTTATATTTGTTTTTCTTTTTAGAGTAGTTGAATCCCATTTGATTCAATTTAACTTGTTCAATTGGTTGAATTGGTTTTACAGGTTCTTCAGAACTTGATTGACTTGGCACTGTGTCCATTTCTTTTTTGCAATATCTACTTCTACTGAAGAATGTTATCATGACACACTAAGCTTTGATTTCTTATGTCTCCAGTTTCTAATCTATGCAAAGAAGTAGAGGAAGACTACTACATTGCATAGTAGTAGTATAAGAAATTGAGGAGTATGTTTTACTAGGATTAGTAACAATATCAGTAGGCACATTTCGACAAATAGGACAATAGATGGGAATAGCATATTATTGTAATAGAAAGGATCATTCATTGTTTGCTAAGGTACAGTATACAGTATATAAAAAAATTTGGTATAGAGAAACGATCTGTAGGTAGTTTGTGTTTGGTCCAAATTGTGTTCCAAAATCAATGGAACTGTGTCTGTGATATCCTGTAGAAGATTTATCATAGCATATTAAGTAGTGTTTGATTCAAAAAGAAAATATTCAATGAAAGATAAATAATATCTGACAGCATTATTTTGGTACAAGATACATCCTAGTTAGTTATTAAGCAATAAAATAACATCATTTGCACAATGCACTCTAAATGCTTGAAAAGAGACATATAGGTACAAAAAAAAGAGATAAGCCTTTATTTACAAGCATGCTTGAGTTTTTTTACTAGGAACAAATCATGTATTTAGAGAAGCCTGTTCTTATCCCGATTCTAGCCTAGGCATTGCTTTTTTAAAATTTTCAAAGCATTAAGCAATATAAATAAGCTCCCCTTTTCCAGAGTCATCCATTAGCAGTCTTTTGACATACATGGGAGGTTATTTATGTGGCTTATAATCAATCCATGATATAAATATCCCTTGGAACTTTTGTTCACAGTTAATCTAGAAGGGCAAGAACTTCAAGATGGGGAAAATGTCAAATATGATGAACTAGGTTAGACTGAAATTGCAAGACACAATTTGTACTAGTAATTATAGTCAAACAAGATGTAGTTTTTTCATTTTAGCTTGATTCTACAGAGGATTGGGAATGGGGCGGGAGTATAATAAACAACAGGAATGATTGTGGTGGTTATAACTCATAATTGCTATTGTATAAATTTATATTATGCTTGGGAATTATAAATTAATAATATAGCTAGTAGACAAGCACAATTAGAAAGAAGTGGGCCTTAGTGTATGCCTTCACTAAGATATGTCAATAATTACATAATGCAATTATTGACATCATTCTAAAAAGGTGGAGGACTTTGAAGCAAGAAGTGGCTATTGATGTACATAATGGCAGTATGTACATAATGGCAATAGAGCAATGCAGTGGTTGCATAACAATCAATAATGGAATACATGAAATACTAAATCACAAGTAAATCCAAATACTAAATTGTAAATTTCATTATGACTCATTTATTAATTTGAAGAAGGAAATACTGACAAAAAACAAACCATAAGTTAGTGGTAATATGTAAAAACAATCTCAACTAAAGATGGACAATCAACAATATATGGTCAATCAGAAATGTTGGATAGCTACTGTCTGTAGGGATAGGAATAACTGCATCTTCATGTCTTCATATTTTTAAGTTATAACTTAAGCTTAATAATTGAGGATCGTATTTTTGTTTTTTAAAGCTTTGATAATATTTTTGCATATTTTTATATTAAAAATAATAATAATACTTTTTGTTAATTTATTGATATATGTTGAATAAAGGAGAATTTAAGATCTTGGGATTCTTGAAGCCGTCTCATTGTGTTTTTATTGTCTTTGAGTACTTGTACTGCTTGGAACAATTTGTTTGCTTAAGCTAATCATTCTCTAGGACTGAGGACGCAAGCTTAAGATACAGTTGGGCTTCTCATAGCCTTGGTCATATTAACAATAATGCTATTAAGGAGTCGGTGGATATTTGTCAAAGCCAAGGAAGGTGTGAGATATTGAACAAAGCATTATATCCAACCACGTTTGAAGGTCTCCTTAGAAAGCATCAATCAATCGTACTTTAAGCTTTATATATTGCATTAATGTTCTATGTTGTTTGGCTTCAATTATCACACGTGTACTATTGAAAACTGTCCCCCAGCTACGTGTTTCATAACCTGCGCTTTTCAAGTCTAAACCCTAAGGAATTCAAGCTTTCTTAACCTTAGGCTCCTCTCCATGGTGTTATTGTTTTGTCTTCGGCTTCTTCTACCTTTATTGCAGTCAACGAGTAGATTTGAAGGCACGAAGATAGTCAATGTCAGGTTCTTTTGGCGATAAGTAAGGCAAAGGAAGCTATCATTTGTGGCGATTACTTTGTTTACATTTTAATGTTGTTCTTTTCAGTAACTGTTTGCAGAGGCAAAAATCTTACGACAATAATGGGTATGCTTCTATTTTTTTGCCCCTTTCGAACTCCATCTGTTGTTTACTCACTGTTTTGATGCATTTACTGCTTTGAAATGGGTGATTGTTATTTTAATGAGTGAGATAATTTCCATGACAAAGGCTTATTATATGCAACCTTGGCTGGATGGACTCATCTATAATGTGGGCGATTGTTTTATTTGCATAGCATGTGCCTAGAGATTTCGTTTCTAGTTGGGTAATTGTTGCTGTGAAGTTTTCAATAATGCTTTCAAATTGTCGAGTACTGGTTTATTGTTTAGGAAATCTTACAAATAAAGTGAATCATCATACAGTTGACACTTGAATATGCGTTTTCCCTACCCTGCATAGCCCATGATTTGAGCTACAAGAGGTGAAAAGTTTATTATAAAGACCCCATAGAGCTTCACTCCCTCTAGCAGAGTGGCCCTCAGAATATTGTTCTAGGAGGCCCTGATGCTTCATGAATCTGGGTTGTCCTGCTTCTTTTTCTTGCACATTATTGGGGCAATTTGGGTTCAATTGTTTTGGCTGTGAGGCTTGACAGAATTGGTCCTTGGTGACAATATTAGAGTATTAGAGTTGGCGTTTGAATCTGCTAGGAATTTGAATTTGAAGCCCTGCTTTGGAAAGTCTATTGCATTCATTAACAGTGGGTTTACTTTTTATCTTTTGGCTTATAATTGTCCAAATGTATTAACAGTGGGTTTAATTTTTAATTTTTATGCTCTCTGTAGGGTCCACAAAAGGGAGTTAAGCTTTTAATATCAGGAAAATATGAATCTATAAGATTTTTATGGTTGTTTTGTTTATTAAATGTATGTTATGTGGTTATTCCCTGTTTTTAGGTTGAAATATTTATATTTATGATTTTTTATATTTTTTATATGGATGAACTCAAAACAAACCCAATCCCATTTTCTTTTGTTGAATCCATGTACTGAATCTGTAAACCTAAACCGGACCTGAATGTGAGCTGGCTACTTAGTGTAAAAGAAATAACTCTAGTTCTTTCTAAAACTAGGACCTTAGGATGCTTAAGGGGAAACTGAAGGAATCGGAAAAATGGTAAGAATATGAAAATTGCCAGTAGAACTTTTAAAAAATAGTTCTTCTGCTTTATTTGGTGAATGATAATTTCTACTTAATTTAGCTTCCTCTGATATAAGACTTGAATGATACATTCATTCTGTCTAATCTTTTTGTTGAAATTTCTTTCCAACGAGAAAGGAGAACAGTTCCCATTATAACCTCAGATGAGTGGGTATAATGGTATTCCCTACTGTGATGTTGAATTCTGCTAATATCTTGTTTATTAGTGTGCCCCTCGGTTTGTTTCTTAGCTGGGATTCCTTTACAGTGGACTTCTCTTCTTTGCCAACTAGTCTTCTGACAGGATTATTATGAATTTATTGTGTATCACAGGTTTCTTTTGACAAGATTCTTTTGCCAACTAATTTAACTTACTATGCATGGTATTGCAGGTTGATGCAGGTGCAGATTTAATAATTACACAGTTATTTTATGACACATACATCTATTTGAAGTTTGTGAATGATTGTCGGGAAATTGGCATTAAGTGCCCCATTGTCCCTGGCATCATGCCTATAAATAATTACAATGGGTTTGTGCATATGACTGGATTTTGCAAAACTAAGGTATGCCAGCCTTTATTTTTGTATCATTTGGAAAATCCATATAATTAGGAAAGTTATTTTTTTTCCCCCTAATTCTTGACATGTTATCAACTCGAGTCTTTTAGTGCAGAATTTAGAACTCGAAGTATCTAAACTATTCAAACTAATTAATTAGGGCATATAGGTATATCACCTATATGCATACTTAATGTTCAATCACATACCTTGCTTCCCTATCTTTTGAACATGCTAGACTAATCTGTATTACATGCTAATTTTATAGACATTTATAACAAGTACATGAGTATCTCAGAATGCTGTCATGGATTCTTAGGGGATTCTATTTTATTTTATGTTGATGTGACACACAAAGGAACACAAGGAATTGATTGTATCAAAGAACGTTCACAATCTCTAGGTGTGGTAATAGAATGTGTATTATTGCAGTCGTATAGCTACAACCATAAGTTGCATGTCACTTTTGTTAACTGACTTGATATTGTATAATACAGTAATACTTGATTGTTATAGACCCTCATTTTATAGAGCTATTCAATCCTTTCATCAACGTTAACATGCACACACACAGTTTGGAACTGTTAAACACACACAAGTGGATCAACCATAAGTTGCTCATCACTTTTGTTAACTTACACTTGATAGAGTAGACATACTCGATTATTGTATAACCCCATTTTTAAGAACCTTTCAATCCTTTCATTATTGCAATGTGCAAGCACACATATTGGAACTATGGACATTGGTTCCAAGGGAGGGATGCCTCATAAGGTGGCATCCATTGCTGGCCAATGGAACTATATTGGGTCATGTATGTGGTTGGCAGCCTACGACTGACCAAAACTCATACAAGGAATAGTTTTAGAAAGATTTGCAAGCAACTCGCATGCCTACCTAATTTCTTACAAGGGACAAAATATATTTTATTTGAATTGCTTACTGGGTCCTCTCATGTCTAACAAAGATTCACTAACACTTTGCCCATTGAATCAAATGCCCTTAACATGAAACTGGCCATTGCTAGCTATTTGACAAATGTGATTTGAAATAGCATCACGAGCATGAAGAATTTGATCTTGAACCAGAATACCTTATGGTCATGGAAAAAAGAATATTTAAAATAAAGTTGCAAGTATCAAGATTTCTCATATTTAATGAGGCATACCAAGTGACCAAATAAGTTTTCATGGTGAGCCTCAACTGAACTTCAATAATATTAATAACCCTACGGGAAGTGGAGGCTAGGGTTATTATTCACCAGGTCTAGTCATGCGTAAGACACAGAAAAGCATGCAAAATAATAATATGCACAATAAAACGGTATACAAGCTTGCCTTTATTTCTTGCCTTCCTAATCAGACAAAAACAAGAAAACTTTTGTAAAGGAAAAAAGCAAGATAACTATCACCGGTTGCATACTTTTGTAAAGGAAAAAAAGCAATGATAGAAACTGTGGACACTGACCTATTTATCGAAAGAGCACACACTTAGAATCTGTATATTGTATGTCTTTGTATGCCTTCAACTTCCTCAATCTTAACTGCTCCTCCAAACTTGTAAGCCTGCAAAATTGCATGAAAATTCTTACATTGGTAAACATCTAACATAAGAAATGAAAGAAAATAAAACAGAATACAAACTTAAACTAATATTACAGAGAAAGGAATGAAGTCTTACCAATAAAGATATTAGCAACACTTGATTGACGAGGCCCTAGTTCTTGGGTACAATCCAAAAGTTATTGTCTATAATCCACAAGCTCCTGGCATGATCAGTCATCTAACAAAGTTCATTTTCAATATTTGAAAAACAACAGCCATCTAACAAAGTTCATTTCTAACATTTGAAAACAACAGTCGTCTAACAACGTGAAGCTTTGACAGTGCTTTTTTGAGATGTGTGAATAAAGAATATCAAATTAAGTTGTTGAAATATTAGGAATAAGAATAAATAAAAGGCTACTGCATTAGGTTATTATTAGTTTCTTATTTTATCTTTGAGACGTTTATTTTTAAGAAAATAAAATACGGCGGACTGTTGCCATCTCTAACACCTACTATGCCAGAGTTTTTCTGAAAACACATCATTTGTTAAAACTTAACCGCTGAAACTTTTGTAATGTCCCTTTCCAGAACATTCCTGATTTTTGCCCTGAAACAATTATTCCAACTTAAAATGAAAATTGCATTATATTTATAAATATAAGAAATATAATATTAGGAATAAGAATAAATAAAAGGCTACTGCATTAGGTTATTATTAGTTTCTTATTTTATCTTTGAGACGTTTATTTTTAAGAAAATAAAATACGGAGGACTGTTGCCATCTCTAACACCTACTATGCCAGAGTTTTTCTGAAAACACATCATTTGTTAAAACTTAACCGCTGAAACTTTTGTAATGTCCCTTTCCAGAACATTCCTGATTTTTGCCCTGAAACAATTATTCCAACTTAAAATGAAAATTGCATTATATTTATAAATATAAGAAATATAAGTTTATTTAAATTGATGAAATTTTATTATAATAGTTAGATTTATAACTTATGCAATTGCAGATCTACAGAAGGAAGACACTACAAAATTGCAGACAACGAAGACAACGAATGGCACCAGTGCTTTCAAAATTGCAGATCTAAAGAAGGAAGACACTACAAAATTGCAGACAACGAGTGGCATCAATGCTTTCAAAATTGCAGATCTAAAGAAAGAAGATACTACAAAATTACAGACAACGAATGGCACCAGTGCTTTCAGAATTAGGTAGAAGAGTACACACCTTATAGTCAGTGCTTACAGTTAGCAATCAGAATGCTCTTCAGTGCTTACAGTGAGCAAGTAGAATGCTCTTCAGTGCTTTCAGAATGGCGCCTTGAGTACTTTGAGAATGGCACTAAAGTATGGCACGTCTTCAGTACTTTGAGAATTTTGAGACCTTGCAATACATTTTTTATCCCATTCTTGCAATTTACGAGCTGCCCAAACTGTACTCTTGAATTATTGTCTGACAGGTGTAAATATTTATTTCATTCCATGAATACGAGATAAGATTTCGCCACATTTATTTACAGAGTCAAAGATTTTATGGCGCCCATGTCTTTTCCAATGTAAATTTTTGAATTATTATCTGACAGAAAGTGTAAATATTTATTTCACTCCATGAATACGAGATAAGATTTTGCCAGAATTATTTACATAGTCAAAGATTTTATGGCGCCCATGTCTTTTCCAATGCAAATTTTCCGTGCACTTACTCTTTCTCTGTCTCCCACTTAATACTAAAATAAATGCTTGTACTTTGATATATTTATTGAACATTTATTCTTCATCGGAAGATGTCACCATAATAACTCAATTCGGTAGGAAAATTGGACTATGCACATTTATTGCTAACAGTCAACTGCCTGTCAGGTTTTCATAGCATAGAAAACACCGACTTTTTTAATTATTTTTTATTATTTTTATTATTTTACTATGATGTCAATGAATAGTGAGCCTGTCATTCATGTAATTAATATGCTTTAAATTTTTTTGTAAAATTAAAACTCTTATTTTTCTCAATGACTATTGAGAAAACCAACCAATAGGAAAAACAATAAAAGCATTTTTTTTTTTTTGAAAACCAAACAATTTAATATAGACTATATAGATTTAGTGCTGAACTTTAAAATTCAAGTTTCCCATTGGTGGCACTGTCAATGTCAGTCAAAATAATTTGTATTGAATGGATGCAATAGTTTTCTGCCTGCGGCAGGAACTAAAAAACATAAGCAAAGCGAGCTATCAACGCTTCAGTAGAGCGAATTTTCATTCTGTATTGAACCTCTTCTCCTCCTCTCGTTTCTCTTTTTCTTCATGTCCATCACTATGCCTTGGCTGCCTCCCTTCTCCTCCAGGAAAACCATGGTGCAAATCTTTTTCTTTTGGTAAAGGCAAAACTTCCTCTACTCTTGAATCAAATTCTGCGGATTCAACCTGCACGGGAAAACTATAAGAAAAAGACTCTCTCCGCTCTCCTTTTGTTGGAAATGGTATATTTCCATTTTCATTTTCTCTCTTTTCCTCTCCTTTTTCTTCTCCTCCATCTCCATCTCCATTTCCATGCCTCCCATTTCCGCCTGGAAAACCGTGGTCAAAACCTCTCTCCCGTGGTAAGGGCAAAAATTCCTCAAATCTTGAACGAAATTCTGTGGATTCAGCCCGAAATTCCGGTTGGAAATCCGTCGATTCAGCCTGCACACCTGGAAATTCTGTGGGAAATTTCATGTGACCCCTGCCGTTGAATTTTCCGTGATGGCAACCACCAGGACGCCCAAATCTGAAACGTATGCTTCTTTCTCCCAGGAAAATCCCATCGTTTCCCCTCAGATCGGTTCTGTCCAGAGGCTGCATTTCATTGGACTCCTCCCGCTCACCTGGCAATAGAAGATGAACGCTTTGCTCTTTCTCTCCACCCGTGACCGCCATTTCTTCTTTCTGGAAAGGAATTCTACAATCCCCCAAACCAGAAAGACACACAACAATACAAATGCTTATGAGAGCTAATGCACTACGATAGCCCGCCATTGCAGAAGAAAATGTTTGTATAAATGCTTTCTCACCCCAAATATTTATAAACAACCTCAGATTCTGGTCAAACAAAAAGATGAAATTGAGGTTACTGTCCATCCCTTGGTGGTTTTGAATTTTGTAAGGGTAATGAAAGATGTGGTCCATTTGAGGCAGCCTCACTGTTAAAGAGTCAATGCCACCATCGCTTTCCACACGCTTTGCTTCATTGTTAAGTAAACTAAATTCCAATGGATTCTTCCTGGCCATTTAGAAGCGTTGCAGTTTTTTATATTCCACAAAACTAATGACAAATTTGTAAAAACCGTCTTCCACTTTGAAACGAGTTCCATAATCTAAGAGCGCTTGAATTCTAAGAATTTATCTTTCCTTGAGGATGTCTTCCACTTTCATTTGTTCACTGTATATGAAATGATTGGAGCGTTTGTGGATTCAATGTAACTCATCTTGGTTTTAAAATACCTGTGGAGGTTAGAAGCTTCTTGTATTTCTTTTTAATTTTTATTATTAGTATTGTTGTGAGGTGATACTATATTTTTTTTTTTCATTTAATTACTTATTAATAAGTTGATTTCAATCAAAAACAAAAAATAATAATAAAATTGTAATAAGATTATTAGATTAAAACGGTATTCTAATTTTTACATCAACAATTCAAATCATACTCTATGATTCATCATAAGGATGCACCAGAATAAAAGAGCATGTTGTGGACCTCAGACACAAACACGTGTTAAATCATCAAATTGCCCTTGAAAACCCTCAAATCATTTTCAAAGAAAACTTCTTCAAAAGGAAGCTCAAAGAGTCCATTGGAATCCATAATCACCCCTCCAACCTCAATTGAGATGGGGGTTGGAATTTAAGTTTCTCTTGGAAGTCCCTTTTAAACAACCTTCAAGATTCTCCTTCTTAATCATGTTTTATCCTTTCCCACTTTTTTTTGTCCTTGGTTTCCCTAGTCGTACCTCTTCCTCCTTTCCTTGTCTTCTCTTCATGTCTCATCCTTTTTTTGATTTTAAATTTAGTATTGTGTTTTTTTGCTTCTTCATTCTTTTTTGTTTTATTTTTTTCTATTTTCTCCCTTTAGTTTCCTTTTAAATTAAAATTTAATATCATATTTGTTTGTCTTTTTGTGCTTTTTCATTTTAATTTTGTTCCATTAATTTCTATTCTCCTATGTGAATTCATTTCCTTGTATTGTTTGTCCTTTTTTTCTAATTCGACGCATAATGTTAACTTTTGCATTTATTTTAATGTAAAGGTTTACTTTACATTACGTATCATTTGAATATATTTTCTTTTTTTTTTAAATGTGCTCTTTTTGATTCCTTCTTCTTTTGATTTATGTTTTTGCTTCTGTTGTATGTTTGTTCTAATTCTTTTTTGTAGTGGTTTACTTTTTGTTTTAGTTTCCTTTTTTCTATTTGTGCTCTTTTTGTATTGATTGGCATTGTGTTTCATTTCCTTTTTGCTTCCTCTTTATTTTGTCTTCTAATTGCATTATGTTTTAGTTTTGTAATGTATTTAATTTATTTTCTTTTAATTTTATTAGTTCGCAATTCATATCTTACTAAATATTGATTCTATTTTTTCTTTTTTTGTTCATTTCATTTTTTCTTACTTGTATTGGTTCTCATTTTGTATGATTTTCTTTTGTTTGTTAGTTCTCATAAAGTTTCTTTTTTTCATTGTTTGGCTTTGTTAGCTTTTTGGTCTCGTTTCTTTTTTGTTTTTGTATTTGTTTCTATAATGTAAACCAACACTAATAATGTAAACTAAAACATAATGTTAACCAATACATAATGTAAACCAATACTATCAATGTATTACACTATGTATTATTAGTTTTCATTATGTATTTGTTCACATTTATTGGCTTGTATTTTGCTTGTGTTGTTTCCTTCTTGTTCTCCTTTTCTCTTTTGTGAAAACTAATACTTTATGTAAACCATTACATATTGTAAACCAATACTATAATGTATTAGTTTACATTATGTGCTTTGTATTGTTTACATTATGTACTAGTTTCCTTCGCTTCATTCCTTTGTTTGTGTATTTATTTTGTTTTCTTTTTTCCATATTTTCCCCATAATTTCTTATCTCATTTTTCCCCTTTAAATTAGTAGTTTGTTGATTTTGGTTCTATTTACCTCTTTGCTTTATTTCCTTATAATTTTTATGTTTTCTTTTCCGTCTCATCTTATTCTTCTTGCCTTCTTTTTATTACATTTTAACGCCTTGGTTTTCATTAGGTTTTGTCCTTCTAAATGTTATTTGTTTTGTAATTTATTTTATATTCCTTTCTAAAGAATTATTTATAATAAAATTTATTGCAACATGTTATAAATATTATCGTTGTAAATATTATATGAATAAAATTTATATTTTATAATATTAAACAAAAATGTTTCCATTATTTCTTTATTTTCTAATTCTTTTGTTTTTCATTTTAATTTTTCTTAAAATATGCATTCTCTTCTCTTAATTATGTTGTACTAATAGCTCTCTTTACTTTCTCTCTTTTTTGCATTAGTTCATTTGAATTTATTTTAACTTTGAAAGTTTATTTTCTTTTCATTTTGCTTTATGCTTTAGTTTATTCTATTATTCTTGTTTTGCATTTTTAGTTAATGTCTTGTTGTTTTTCCCTTCCAAAGTATTATCTTTTCTTCTCTATAATGGCATGAATTTGCACCCTTTGCAAAATCCCCATTTACACCTTAGGTTACCTTAGAAAAATCAAAACCCGATGATGCTATTCCACATCCTTCTTCCACTCTCCATTCATTTGGAAGTTGTTTATTATGTCAGTGGAGGAATTTATGTTGAGGACGCAAGTGATGCACGCAAATGTCTGCACGACGTGTTACCGTCTTGACAGGATTCCCACCTCTAGAATCTGCAGAGGCATTAGAATTCTCCATTGGTGTCAAAGTGTAATGTCTCTTCTCACTTGACCAACCTCGAAACGGCTCTTTTGTCTGCAATTTTACCTTCAAATGTCTATCTCCTTCATTCTTGAACAACTTCTTGATATTCTACACACTTCTTGATCTTCTTGAGCATTCTACACACTTCATTCATAGCATTTTCACCACCATTGGAGCTACAACTTGGTGTCTTGCAAGATTTATTTCTTCATTATTGTGGCAACGCCAACTCTACCAAGCTTGCGAGCTTGCTCCTTCTCTCATTTTTCTTGAGCGCATGTGATTGAAGGTGATATCTTTCTATATCTCACTTTACTTAGCATCATTGTTTGTTTATGTAGCATATTGTTGTTAGCATTGCTTGGTATTCTACCTTTCAGTGCTTTCTTTATCATATTTCTCTTATCATTGCTATATTGGTTGTTCATGGAGGTGGGAACATCGAAACGGGGTTTTGATTGCAGAAAACCTTGAAACAGCCCCAACATTTTTCCCTGTTCTTCTGTGTGTAGGTATTTCATTCATGTGGAGCTTGCATGAGGCTAGACTAACCGTAAGTTAGATTTCTACCACCCTTGCTCATTATTTTTTTCATAATCAATCTATTTATCAAGTTAAAGTATTTTTCTTACTATTTCAGTAGTTTAGTTATTTTGTGTTCTCTGTTATTGTATCAAACTCTATTTGTCAAGTCATTAGTAGGTTTTTTTAGGTTCTTAGATTGCACTTTACATTCTCGGTCCATACGGATGCCAGCGCTCGACTGAGGCGCTAGTGCGTCATGTTGTTGTCCATTCCTCGTGTTGGAGTCCTCTGGCAGTGAGCCACCTAAGTTGCGATCTAGACTCTAGAAACCCTCTTATCTAGCTTCTTAAACCTCTCGGGTTAACAGAAGGAAAGAGGAAAATCAATTGCCCTTCCTTTTCACTCCCTCAAACATCAAACCTATCTTAAACAATCCTTTAGCGTGAGGTAGATCAAGGAAAATGATTGTTCTAGACCCTCCCGTGACCTAGGGTCCTGAGCAATCGGTCCCCCTCCTCTACATTTTGGTGAACCCGACATGAACTATTCTAGTTCTACTTCGTAGTGTTGAAGGAGTCTTCTCTCATGTTGTAGGTGTGTGCATTGCAGGGTGCCTAGCCTTGAAACCCAACTTACTACTGCTAGCGGCATAACTAAGAAGAGTCCCTAAACATTATGAAGTGAAACCTAGAATAAGTCACTATCTAATTGTGAAACCCTTGAGGGCTTCTAAGAAATTCCTTTCTAGTGTATGTAGAGATGGCTTCTTTCACGCATTTTCCCATCTTGTCTATCTAGCCTGCAAGTGGGTCTCCTACTATAACCTTTACCTCGCAATATTTGTCGATGAATGCTAATAGAGAACCCTCTCCTTTGTCCATTCATGCTTGTATCAGCTGGAATACCGTGACTGATGGTCTTGTTGACCCTACATGTCAGGTTAATGTTATCATGAAGGAAATCATGTTAATAAACTTCTTACATAAGGATGGTTATGATGAGTCTAAAAGCACTATATGTACACATGATGGGATTTATGTTCCTCCCATCGGTTCTATCACCCTGTCAATCTCAATTGGACCTAGAACTGTGAATGCCCTCTTTGATATTATCTCAAGGTCCGACTTGTTCAGAGTGAAGCTAGGCATTCCTTGGCTAGTTTCCATGAATGCAGTCCCCTTGGTGATCCATAAATGATTAAAGTTATCTCATGAGGTTTTTGTGCATGTATTCCATGAAACCGGTTACAAATCGATGGTGGTGTGGGGGGGCTACTCACTTGATCATTTATAACCTTCCCTTGTTGGTCTGCTCCCTCCCAAGATAGGCCTATTGTATCACACTTATGTAAAATACAAGAATGGGAGCATAGTGTCGAAGGTGACTTACCCTCCTTCTCCCTATGCTATTTTAGTTAAGGCTTCCATGATAGCACAGCATAAGGTTTCCTTTGCCACTTGAAAAAAGGAGCGGTCCGCTCAGGCACCTTCTTCTTCCTCCTCCGTAGTTCCATCTGCTTCTACCTCTCATCCTACTACGACACCTTCGACTTCATCCCCCATGCGTCTCTTGGGGAGTCCAATGGTGCTCGCTTTGTGGAAGGCCAAGCATTAGGTGTTTGACCTTCTTGTCTTTGCCACAGTGCCTCAGCCTGTCTTGTATGGTAAGGGGAAGGGTCCCTGTGACATCACCTCTGCATCTCACCCTCTGCGGCGTCCTACTGTTCCTGCTCATAAGTTAGCAAATGGGAAGAAGTTTGGTGCTGAGGTGCTTGAGTCTGCTTCTCTGCCTATTATTTTCTCTATTCCTGCATCTCTTCCTCGTGTTCCTATCCACAAGTCGCTCCCTCCGCTAGCAATAGTTGTGATGGATACTCCCATGACAAAACAAGAGCCTTACACTCCTTCCCAAGTTGTTGCCTCTAGCTCTCAGAGCTAAACAAACCACCTTGCACATGAGCAGAAGTGTCAAAGGAAGGCATTGGCCATTGAGTAGGTTGCTTTGTATAAGGAGGAATAGGAGCCAACAGCTCATGTCTCGGTGTCCTCTATTGTGTCCTCCTCTTCTGCCCCCTTTGCTTCAGTTCTCGCCACCTTGATCTTGCCTCTGTCTCACCCTGTGAGCATGGATGATCCTCACCCTAAAAGGGTGAAAGTGTTCATTGCTCCTTCAGTTGAGCCTCCTCTCTTGATGTCCCTTTCAGACATCCCACCTTTTCCCAAGCCTGTGGATATGCCAAATACCTTGGTGGTGTTCATTGCAGTGTTCTATGCTTCTTCTTCACCTTTCGCTTCATCTATGGGGATATTGCATCCTCCAATTAAGTGCAAGTTGGAGGATGACCCTGCTTCTAATGGGGGTGGGAAGAAGAGATTACCTTCTTTAGAAGCTAGTTCCACTTTGGCCTACACCATCCTAGTGACAGAGGCAACCTTGACGTCCCCAGAGTTTGTCATTGTCGCCAAGTCTTTCGATGATGTCGGTAGTGGATCTTAGGTGCCTCCTTCATCACCCACTCAGTTGATACATGGCACTCTCGTCAAGTGCATGTTCAACTCAATAGACGATGTCTCAGCTCTATTAGAATTTTTTGCTAAATTAATGATATTTACCTCACAGGAGTTGAGTGAAGAGGACCTCGAGGGGCCCTCTTCCTGGCTCTTGTCACAAGAGAGTCAGAGGGTGCTCCCCTTGCTATCCTACCCTTGCAGGCTCGTCCACCTTCCCCTTACAATGATCTAGATTGGGAGAACAACAAACTCTCAAGGTTGATGAGGACTAGGAGGGCACCACTTCTATATCTGTAGATTAGATTTGTTTGTATCTTGTGTTTCCCCCATGCTTGTTTTATATGTTCTTGGAGGACCCTTGTCACCCTCGTAGGTGCTCAAATACATGAGTATTTTGTGTCGTAAACTAAAACTTCTATTTGTTACATCATTCTTCCTCTATTGTGCCTTGATTTTTGATAATTGGGGACAATGTAAAGTGTTGAGGGCATTTAGGCCTCCCTTCCATGTTGACCTATTTTTTTTATTTTTTATTTTTTTCATGTACCTTTCTTCACATGGTCTAATATAGTAGGGGGTTGATGACAGTTCACATATATTATTATATTGCATCTATCTATTTATATCTACGAGTAGTTCTGACCTCAAAATATCAGATCCCCCTATCTCTTGATGTATGTGTTTTTGCTTATGTTGTCTTTTTATCTTTCTCTCTTCCTTACTTTCTTCGTGATGTTGTGGTGCCTATGTATTGTCCCTAGTGTGTGTGACAACATTTCCATGATTACATCCCATCATGTATCACAGGCTACAACATCACTTTCTTCTCTCTCCTTAGGATATCATGTGCCTTTGTGTTCAACACACACCATCCTAAGGGGGGGCTATCATCCTACTTAAATTTTCAAAAGTGTATTTGGTGGCCAACAAATACCTTATTGAAAATCCTTTATTTTTCAAAAACTTATTATTCAACAAGGACCCCTAGTGG
Source organism: Sequoia sempervirens (assembly GCA_007258455.2). Taxonomy (NCBI): domain Eukaryota; kingdom Viridiplantae; phylum Streptophyta; class Pinopsida; order Cupressales; family Cupressaceae; genus Sequoia; species Sequoia sempervirens. The sequence goes on along the minus strand of VDFB02273303.1, from coordinate 234,436 downwards.
AATTTTTCTTTCATCATGGATTTGTAAAGAAAGAATCTAAAAACTTTCCTTTGCGAAGGGAGTACTTTTTCTGATAAAGAAGTCTAAAAATTTCCCTTGCGAGGGAGTATTCTTCCTTTCGAATTCCTGGATGAAAGAGATCTTTTGAAAGGATTCCTTGATGCTAGAATCATTTACAAAAAAATTCTTCGCCTTTCAAACAAAGCATCCCTTGAGCAAACCCCTTTTCTTTTGAAGGTTTCCCAAGGGACCCCTTTGAAAGCTTCTCCTTCAATTGTTGGTTGTTTGTGTGACTATCTATCTGGTTGTGTGGCTTTTTTTTATCTAACATGTTTTGTCTATGGATTAACATGTTGCTTTACAGGACCTGTGAAGCTACTTTTTCAATCAACCTTGGAGATCTAAGGAAATTATCAAAACAAGTTAGAAAATGGAAATTTACATGTCATGCATGTTGGTTAAAAACTCAAAATTTTCAAAATCTAACAATCTGGGTCTCTTCAGAGAGACCTTATCTACAAAACCCAGATCTCAATTTTTCAGCCCTAGTTTTTAGGAAATTTTCTAAAAATAGAAAATTTCTAAAAATATAATTTCTACTTCCAAGGCTCAAACTGATTTTGATTGGTTTAAAATACTTCTTGATTCAGCTGGTCCAATTAGAATCGTCAAAAGATTAGTTTTTCTTTGGTGGGTCTATTCTACTTTTTTAGAAGCTAAAACAAGAGCTCTGAGGTCATCAATGGAGGACGGTCAATTTCCAGGCATTAGATTCAAGGTATCAAACACTGCACAGATTTATCAAAGATGAAAGATGCTCAAGAAATGGAGAAAAAAGGAGGGGAGTTGGAAAATATTGAAAATGGTAAAAATTTGTCTAAAACTGGAGCTGTTAAGCATCCATGTCCAGTCAAGGTGCCTAGCTATTCATGCCTTAGCATATTTTTAAGTCTCCAAAATTTGATGAACAAGCAATTATGGAGCATGGAGTGGAGGATGAAGAACAAAGAGAGAGCTGAAAACTAATTTTAAAAACTAAGTCTAGCAAGTAAAGGTGCCACTACTAGCCTGGGGCACCCAACATTTCAAGGGGTCAAAAGCTAGAATTAGGATTTGTGCCTCTAAGAAATATTTCTTAGAATTATTCTAGCTTCACTGTGGATCCATCAGCAAGTGCATGGGAGTTGTCAAACAACCAGAATCTTAGATCAAACAAAGAGGTTTTTTCAGAGAAGCAAACTAAAAATCATGAAAAACCTCAAAAATAAACTAACTTTGGGATCCATGGGCACTCCAGCTAGCCAGGGGCACCTAGGGTTTTGGGGGGTCTAATTCTTCTTTTAGGGTTTGGAAAAATTATCATTCTCCTCAGAATTCTTCAAGCTTTCTAGTGGATATCTCAGCCAGGTCATTAGATTTGTCAGTTGTTAGCAATCTTAGATTGAATGGAGAATAGGTCATGAGGAACAAAAAGGGTCAAACTTGAAAGTTGAAACTCACCAAAAAATGACTAACTCTAGAGGAGTTGGGTGCCCTATCTAGCCAAGGGTTCCCAAGATATTGAGCACATAAAATTTATATTTAGTGTTTGAGACCTCCAAGAAATTTCTTCTAAATTTGAATAGGCTCTTCAATGGATTCATCAGTGAGCTCAGAAGATTTGTCAAATGCCAGATATTGCAAATTGAAATGAGGCAAAAATATGTGCAAAATGGAAAAAGATCAAAAGAAAGTTGAAAATGTCAGAAAAATGGTAAGTTTAGGATGGTTGGGTGCCCCAGCTAGCCAGGGGTGCCCTAGCTTTTCATCCCCCAAAATCACTTTTCATGATTCATAGCCTCCAAGAGATCTTTCTCAGAATTCTTCAGGCTATCCAATGAATTAGTCAGCCAATTCATCAGATCTATCAAACATCCAAAAAATTAAGATCAAATTGAAGGAAAATGGAAAGCAAAGTTGAAAATGCTGAAAAATATTCTAACTCTGAAGAGGAAAGGCACCCAAGGTTCAATGCCTTAGAGATTTTTTCAAATTTTATCATTCATCATTCAAAAGGTGTCCACATTTGATATTTCTACTTCCGAATTAACTTCAAAGTTTTAAAGCTTGGAGAAGAAAGTTCTTTTCATCCTCAACATCTATTTAAGAAGAATTTTGCATTCATTTCACATATTTTGCAGGTTGGCCTTCTGAGGAAGAAAGATATCATTTTCTACTTTTCAACATTTAGAGGCTCAAAGGGGGTGCTTTTTCAGTTTTCTTCATGGATTCAGGATTGGGATGCACAAAGGCATGCTTTTTCATGATCCAATCTTCTAGGGCATCGCATTTCAGAAATAGGTGGTTAGCTTTTTCAATTTTCATCAATCTGGGTCCATCTTTGTTTTGTTCCTCTTAAAGACTGGAAAATTTAATATTTTCAAAAGATTGCTTTTTTTATGCTTTTTTTAGAAGCCCTCAACTTTTTTAGAATCTGACGAATTGGGTCTCTTGAGAACTTGATTGTCTACAAAACCTAAACCTCAAATTTTTTCGACAATCTACTTTTTGGAGAAAAATTAGCACCTTTTTAGAGCAGCGATATTTTCCAAGAATAGAACTCAAAAGTAGCAGTTAACTTGATGATTTTTTTGAGTTTTCTTCCTATTCTTGTCTCACGTTTATCTATTCTTTGAGAAATAAGAAATATCAAGTTGTAATAGTTGGAACTTTCCATGCTTTTTGTTTTTAGCAGGTTGTTAGTTAGTTGTCATGTTTTAGTTTTAGAAATAAAGCTTGCAAGTTGGCAAGTCTAGTTGTAAAAGTAAGGAGATTTTAGGGTTCCCTACTCCTTTCTTGTGTATAAATAAGGGAAGCCTTTCCCATTTTTCTTTAACCGTTATTGTGATACAAAATTGTTGAACCTATTTTTCCTACAAGTTGTTATTCAATTTTTGTTCACTTAGTGTAAGAGCGAGCTTGCATGCCTGCCTTTTACTGCAAGTTATTCTTCAGTTCATGTGTAATTTGTGTCAAGTGTATTCTGGTTTGATCACAAAACTGTAAGCATGTTATTGCTACAATCCTTCTATCCCAGAAGTGTAATTGTTATCAAAAAATTGAGAAAGGAAATATTATGCTTACTTTGCTATGATCTGTTATCTCAAGTTTTGTTTTATGTGTTTCACTTATATAATCTTTATTTCAGCTTGCATCTAAAAGTACAATGAGTCTTAAGGTGTGCATTGGAAGTGGGTTTATGTCAATTTTGTTTTGAATCATTCCTTGTTTACTTCTAAAACTCAAGCTCTGAGTTTACTTGAGTTGATAGAAGTGTCATTAGAGTAGGCCTAGTTGTAGTTGAATTTTTGGAAAAGGGATAACCTCAGTTTCGATGCTAGAGTTTTATAAACCTTGTGCTCTTAGCTGAGAACAAAAATATTGGCAAATAGTTTAGTTTACTTTCTTTAAGCATCATCAACGAAGAGGGAGCTTCCCCTCCTAATTTGAAGAGGTTTATTTGTGCATAGCTATCTATTTCTAATCTACATTCCAGGGGTGCAAATTGAAACACCAACAGTTTTCTGGCACCCATTGTGGGGCATGAGGCATAAAACTTCAAGAAAGCTGACGCTTTATGTCACAGGAAACACTCCAGTGTCCTACTACTCCAGTTCAACAACCTGATCTTACACTTGCTATTATTCAACCAAATTTCATGCTAATTGAAGGTGAGCAAATGGACATCATCAGTAGGCTGGAGAGTTTTGTATTCGAGAAGAAGGAAAACCCTATCCAGTGGAGAAACAGGGCTACCATTCTAGATGAGGAAGAAAGGAAAGCTGACCTTGCAGTTGGAAGACTGGTACTACCACCTCCTATGTGGAATTAGAAGATCCCAATTTACAAGGTTTATACAAGGAGGAAAGGAGAAGTTGGAGAGTCATCCAACAAAGTTCCTAAAACCAAGCAAAAAGAACCTATGATCCAACCAGAAGCAATGGGTGATAACAACAACAATAATGATCCTAATAACAGCAATTGGAGATGTGCACCCCCATTGCCTTGGGGTAACAACATTGGACCTTTGGCTTTGGAGGAAAATCATGAGCTACCTAAAGGTTCAAGAAAACACTTTCCACGATTTCATGGCGATGGCACTCAACACCCTGATGATCACCTTTCTACCTTCACAATGACCTGTGTCATCCTACATGTGGGACATGAAGAAATTATTGTACGTATCTTTGTTGAGACCCTTGTGAGAAATGTTTCTGACTAGTTCAACCACCTTGAGCCAGGAATCATTACAAATTGGGCAACTATGAGCGAGAATTTTTTTGTGAGATTCAAGCCCACTAAAGATACTCATCTATTTTTTGCCCGACTTGCAAATTCAAAGATGGAGCACAACAAGCCCATGAGGGAGTTTGTAGCAATATTTAATTGTCTTGTTACACAACTTTCTTCTACACTTAATCCATCACCGGAGATTCTAATGACTTGTTTCATAAATGCTCTCCCATCATAGATAGCCTTCTTCCTAAAGTTGGAAAAAGAAATAAAATTGACAGATGCGCAAGAACACACCATCAAGTTGGAGGATAGTATGATCACCTCCAACAATATGAAGAAGGATTCAATCAAGCCTCTGGTTTAGAGTTCTACAGATCCACTGCTATAGAAGGTAGCCAATGAAATTTTTGCACTGCCACCACAATACCAACCTCAACAACCGTACCATCCAAAGAGATAATTTTTTTCCTATTAATAATTATAGTCCGCGGTTGCCAGCACCATCACCAAGAAAAATGGTTGAAGTTGCACAAAATGTGGTATTTTGTGCTTTCCATGAGACTGATGTACATATTGATTCTACATATATTGAGAACTTAAGAATTAATTAGATCATAGGATTCACTGAAGTTGCACCAAGTTTCAGTTTTGTCCCTACACCAAGTTCGAATGTTGTCTTACCACAGACAAACAACTTCGATGGAAATTTTTTTGTGGGATAATATAAAAGTGAACCTATTATTGAAGAAAAGGAAGACCTCTGCCACTACTCTCTTATAGTAAATCACAGAAGACATTCAATGCTTGTTTTTACATGTTCTCTGCACTTGAAAGTGCAAAAGGGGGAAGAAGAGAGGCAGAGAACTAAAGAAAAAATTAAGGAAGAAGTTGCAACTTCCACTTCTAAAAATTTATAAGAGAATGCTAAAGCGGTTGCTCAAGACCCATATTTAGCAAATTTTGGCATTGTAAACTCTATGATGAAGACCAAGGTTAAGATTTCATAGTTGGAGTACCTTCATGATCATCCTTAGCAGTTGGGAAAAATAATAAAATATGTAAAGAAAGAGGCTTCAATTCAGCCTACATTGCTCGAGTCATCTATTCCAATGGAAGAAAAGCCTAAACCATTCTATATATCTATATATATAGGAGTCCATTCAAATTGAGCAATTTCATCATAGATTCAAAAGCCTTAGACAACATCATGCCTCTACAAGTGATGAATGTATTGGGACTTTCATGCACTAAAGTTAGTGTTATTCACTTGAGTCTAAGTCAATGTCGTTGGTCGGACAATTGTAGGACACCCAAGTAAGGTTGGCGGATTGTCTAGAGAAAAAGATAATAATGACCATCCTAGTGGTTGACATTCCAGCCAGCTATGAGATGTTGTTGAGTTGGAGCTTCTACAGAGATCTTGGTGGTGAGATACTGTTAGATTGGTCATTCGCTACCATTCCTATAAAGGAGGGAAAAATCAAGATAGAACCAGAGCCCAAATCCCAACTCATGGTGGTGAAATCCCTAGACCCTCCAGGCCAAATTCTATATCAAGAAAAGGGTCTTGATAATTATGTGACATTGTCAGAGATAATAATTGAAGACCAAAACATTGCTTTTCCTGAAAAAGAAACTGACAAAGGATACAAAGTTATGGACAATGCAGTTCGATAGGGGTTGTTCAACAGTAGGTTCAAGAGCAAGGGAAATAATCATCTCCCCTAAAGGAAAATTGTACCTATTTGCATATTGCCTGCAATTGGAATTCACTGAAGCTAAGAAAGAGGCACTTTTGTTAGGCCTCAAAAATATCAAAGACATGGGAATCAAACTCCTATTTGTTAAAGGGGATGTAGATCTGATCGATGAGCCAATCAAAGGATATTTCTAGGTTAGAAAGGATCACCTAGAGTATTATAGAAACTAAGTTTGGAATGCGGTTGACTGGTTTGAAGTGTTCGACATCCTAAGGATGGACGACAACAAAATTGATGACTTAGTGGTATCTACTTCCCTCTTTGCGCCATATTTTGAATTTTTTCAAGGTGCCTTTACTCGAGCATATGAAGATTTAAGAATCTTCATCCCAGAAGAATTGTCTCATGTAATGCCCACCAGAAGAGAAGTGAAGCCTTTCAAGTAGAAACAACATTGTTGTAATCCATTCTCGCTGCCATACAATAGGCAATATCTAAAGCACTTCATCCCTTCGGGGGTGGAGTAATTTTCTGAAAATAATTTTCGTTGTTTTTTTCATGATGTGTTTCCCCTTTCTATAACATATTTGTTATGTTGTAAATTTTTCCCCTTTCCGTGAAGTTTCATTGTGATCTAGGTGATTAGGTAATCTTGTTTTAGGTGATTTTAGGAGAGTTCCAACTTTTAGGTGATTTTAGGAAAATCCTTGTGATAGGCGATTAGGAAAATGGTCTTGACTTTGATGCCCAACTGATAAGACACTGGTATATGCCTAAAATTCTAGAGATTCTTGGTTCTTCTATGTCGTAATTATCCGACATAGTCCCCAGAAAGAGCCAAATGGTGTACCCAAAATTAAATTTTTTGCTCTATTAAGGCATTTTTGTAAAAATGGTAAAAGTCTTGTAAAATTTGTGAAAAAAGGTTGAAAATTGGAAATTTGCATGTCACGCATGTTGGTCAAAAACTTAAAATTTTCAAAATGTGATGATTTGGGTCTCCTCAGAGCAACCTTCTCTACAAAACCCAAAACTCAGTTTTTTGGCCCTACTTTTGAGGAAATTTTCTAAAAAATAGACTTTTTCTAAGTTTCTTCTCAAATGTATGCTGGAAATATTTCTAAAAATATAATTTCTACTTCCAAGGCTTAAACTGATTTTGATTGGTTTAAAATACTTCTTGATCTAGCTAGTCTAGTTAGAATCGTCAAAAGATCAGTTTTTCTCTAGTGGGTCTATTCTACTTTTTCAAAAGCTAAAATAGGAGCTATGAGGTCATCAATGGAGGATGGTCAACTGCCAGGTGTCAGAATCAAGGTCTCAAATATTGCATAGATTTTTCAAAGTTGAAAGATGCTCAAGAATGGAGAAAGAAGGAGGGGAGTTGGAAATCTTGAAAATGGTGAAAAATTATCTAACACTAGAGATGTTAGGCACCCATGTCCAGTCAAGGTGCCTAGTTGTTCATGCCTTAGCATATTTTTCATTCTTCGACATTTGATGAACAAGTAGTTGCGGAGCACAGAGTGGAGGATGAAGAACAAAGAGAGTTGAAAAATGATTTTAAAAACTAACTTTGGCAAGTAAAGGTGCCCCTGCTAGCCAGGGCTGCCTAGCATTTCAAGGGGTCAAAAGCTGGAATTAGGATTTTTTCCTCTAAGAAATATTCCTCATAATTCTTCTAGCTTCATTGTAGATCCATTAGCAAGTGCACGGGAGCTATCGAACAGCTGGAATCTTGGATTGAACAGACATATTTTGTCAAAGAAGCAAACTAAAAATCATGAAAAACCTCAAAAATAAATTAACTCTGGGATCCATAGGAATCCTAGCTAGCTAGGGGTGCCTATGGTTTTGGGGGGTCTAATTCTAATTTTAGGGTTTGCAAAAATCATTCTCCTCAGAATTCTTCAAGCTTTCCAGTGGATATCTTAGCCAAGCCATCATATTCGTCGATTGTTGGCAATTTCAGATCGAATGGAGAACAAATCATGAGGAATAGAAAAGGTCAAACTTGAAAGTTGAAATTCACCGAAAAATGTCTAACTCTAGAGGATTTGGGCACCCCAGCTAGCCAGGGGAACCCAATATTTTGAGAACATAAAAGTTGTATTTAGGGTGTGTAACCTCAAAGAAATTTCTTCTAGATTTGAATAGGCTCTTCAATGGATTCATTAGTGAGCTTAGAAGATTTGTTAAACGCCAGATATTGCAAATTGAACGGAGGTAGAAACATGTGCAAAATAGAAAAAGATCAAAAGAAAGTTGAAAATGTCAGAAAAATGGTTAAGGATGCTTGGGTGCCCCAGCTAGCCAGGGGCACCCAAGTTTTTGAGCCCCCAAAATCACTTTTCATGATTCACAACCTCTAGGAGATCTTTCTCAGAATTCTTCAGGCTATCCAATGAATCAGTCAACTAGCTCATCGGATCTGTCAAACATCTAGAAATGAAGATCAAACTAAAGTAAAATGGAAAGCAAAGTTGAAAATCTTGAAAAATATTCTAACTCTGAAGAGGAAAGGTGCCCAAGGTTCAATTCCTTAGAGAATTTTTCAAGTTTTATCATTCATCATTCAAAAGGTGTCCACATTCGATGTTTCTACTTTCGGATTGACTTCAAAGTTTTAAAGCTTGGAAAAGAAAGTGATTTTCATCCTCAACATCTATTTAAGAATACTTTTGCATTCATTTCACATATTTTGCAGGTCAGCCTTCTTAGGAAGAAAGATATCATTTTCTGCTTTTCAAGATTTACAGGCTCAAATGGGGTGCTTTTTCAATTTTCTTCATGGATAAGAGATTGGGATGCATAGAGGCATGCTTTTTCATGATCCAATCTTCTAGGGCATCATATTTTAGAAAATTTTAAGTTTTCATAGATCTGGGTCCATTTGCTTTTTGTTCCTCTTGAAGATTGGAAAATTTTATACTTCCAAAAATCTTCTTTTTCAGCGCTTTTTTAAGAAGCCCTTAGCTTTTTCAAAATCTGACAAACTAGGTCTCTTCAGAATGTGATTGTCTACAAAACCCAGACCTTGGCTTTTTCCTTAAATCTACTTTTTGGAGAAAAATTAGTACCTTTTGGGGCAGCAATATTTTCCAAGAATAGAACTCAAAAGCAACAATTAACTCGACGCTTTTTCTGAGTTTTATTGCTATTCTTGTCTCACGTTTATCTATTCTTTGATAAATAAGAAATATCAAGTTGTAATAGTTGGAACTTTCCCTACTTTTTGTTTTCAGCAAGTTGTTAGTTAGTTGTCATGTTTTAGTTTTAAAAATAAAGTTTGCAAGTTGGCAAGTCTAGTTGTAAAATCAAGGATATTATAGGGTTCCCTACTCCTTGCTTGTGTATAAATAAGGGCAACCTTGCCCATTTTTCTTTAACTATTATTGTGATAACAAATTGTTGAGCCTATTTTTCCTGCAAGTTGGTATTCAGTGTTTGTTCACTTAATGTAAGAGCAAGCTTGAATGCCTTCCTTTTTCTACGAGTTATTGTTCAGTTCATGTGTAATTTGTGTCAAGTGTATTTTGGTTTGATCACAAAACTGTAAACCTATTATTGCTACAATCCTACTATCCTAGAAGTGTAATCATTATCAGAAATTTGAGAAAGGAAATATTATGCTTACTTTGCTCTAACCTATTGTCTTGGGTTCTATTTTATGTGTTTCACTTATATAATCATTATTTCAGCTTGTATCTAAAAGTACAATGAGTCTTAAGGTATGTGTTGAAAGTGATTTTATGTGAGTTTTGTTTTGAATCATTCCTCGTTTACTTCTAAAACTCAAGCTTTGAGTTTACTTGAGTTGATAGAAGTGTCATTAGAGTAGGCCCAGTTGTAGTTGAAGTTCTAGAAAATAGAAAACCTCAACTACGATGCTAGAGTTTTATAAACTTTGTGCTCTTAGCTGAGAATAAAAATATTGGAAAATAGTTTAGCTTACTGTCTTTAAGCATCATTAGAGAAGAGGGAGATTCTCATCCTAATTGCAAGAGTAGTTTATTTGTGCATAGTTTTTCATTTCTAATCCACATTCTAGAGGTGTGAATTGAAATTCCAACACTTATCTTGCATACAATATATTTGGTGCTTAGATCCTTGTCCCATGCACAACATTGGTTATATTTCATGGTGGAATAATGTCATTACTTGTATTGTGTGTTTCCTCTACATGTATGGGTGATAGGTAGGCCACTTTTGTCACTACTCATACAATGAAACCACCTTTGATCTCCACCAAGCCATCACCACTTTTGAAGTGAAACCATTTGGTTATACCACTCGAATTTGTATGGCTCAACTTTTCCACTAGAATCAAATTATAAAAATTTAGAGATAGTTATCCAGCGGTTAAGAGAGAATAAGTTGTATGGAAAACTCTCTAAGTGTACCTTCTTTCAAAAGAAAGTGTAGTATCCTGGCCATGTGATTTCAGTTGAGGGAATTACAATGGATCCAACTAAAATAAAATTAGTGCTATAATGGATAGTACCTAAGAATGTACCAAAGGTTAGAAGTTTCATGGGTTTGGCTGGCTACTATCGAAAGTTTGTTGCAAACTTGTCTAGGATAGCTTTTCCTATTACTCCATTACAAAGGAAAGGGAAGAAGTTTGAGTGGACAAAAAAATGTCAAGCAGCATTTGATCTACTCAAGGAGAAGTTGACCTCGGATGTAAAAATCCATTTATCTAACTAAGTAATTTGCAATCCCAAAAATAATTTCATCTCACCAATCATTGACATCTCAAATTCATTTTGCATCTCATTAGAAAACTTCATGCACAAACCATCATCTCCTCCAAAAATGATATCATCTACAAAGACTTCAACAATCAAATCTTTGTTATCATTCTTGAAATTCAAATTACTATCAGCAAATACTTGTCCAATCCGGCATAGCATGCTCTAGGGGCTTGCTTGAGTCCATACAATGCTTTCTTCAACTAGCACACCATATCTCCCTTATCAGTCAACTAAAATCCATTAGGTTGCTCAACATACACCTCTTCTTCCAACTTGCCATTTAGAAAGGCTAAATTGACATCCATCTGATAAAGCTTGTAGTTCTTGTAAGCAGCATAGGCAAGAAATAATCTTACAACTTCAATTCTAGCAATAGGGGAAAAAGTATCTTCAAAATCAATTCCTTCCATTCATGAACATCCTTTGCATTACATTCTTGCTTTGTTTCTAACCACTTCACCTTGCTCATTCAGTTTGTTTCTAAAGACCCATTTAGTTCCAATGGCATTCTTATCCTTAGGTCTGGGAATAAGAATTCGTGTATCATTCTTCTCAATCTACTTTAGCTCCTCTTTCATTACTTCAACCCAATGCTCATCTTTGCATGCTTCATTCACACTAGTAGGTGAGGTCTTTGAAATCAAGCAGTATTCTTCTGCAATCTTTCTCCTAGTCTAGACACCTTTGTTCTTATCGCCTATAATCTGATCTTTTGAATGATTCAATCTTACATACCTCAAAGTCTTCTTAGGATGTTCTTCAACTTCAGGCACTTGTGTTCTCTCTTCAGCAATTTCACTAGTTTCTTCTTCCTCTTGGTTTTCCTAATTCACCAAAATGATTTGCACTTGATTTGTAGTCTAAACTTGCTTTCCTTTGTTTGTACTGTCATTTTGATCATTAGAATCATATCCACAGGTTCTGGATGGTGTACCTAAGTCTTCATCAATCTTGACATTTGCACTTTCAACTATTTTCCTCAATATTTTATTGTAACACCGGTAGGCCTTTCTTTTAGTAGAATAACCAAGAAAGATACCTTCATCACTCCTAGCATCAAAATTTTATATATCTTCATCTCTCTTGATATAACATTTGCTTCCAAATATCTTGAAATATTTAATAGTAGGCTTTTGACCAGTCCATAGCTCAAAAGGGGTCTTACCAGTATCACCTTTGACTTGTACCCGGTTGAGTGTGTACACAGCAATACTCTTAGCTTCTCTCCAGTAGATATGAGGGACATTTCCTTCCAGCATCATAGTTCTAGCAGCATCTTCAATTGTTCTATTCTTCCTTTCCACAACTCCATTTTGTTGAGGGGTCTACGGTTCAGATAATTGTCTCTTTATTCCATGTTCTTCACAGAAAGAATTAAATTCACTAGAAGTGAATTCACCACCTCTATCTGATCTTAGAAATTTAATCTTCAGACTTGTCTCTGTCTCAACCATAGCCTTAAAGATCTTGAACTTTTCCAGTACTTCATATTTCTCCCTTCAGAAAGTGACCCACACCATTCTAGAATAATCATCTATGAGTAACATGAAATACCTTTAAACTTGTAAACTTTTGACCTTAGAGGGACCACACAGATCAGTACGCACAAGCTCCAACAATTCATTTGAACAATGTTGTTTGCTCTGAAATGAAATTCTAGTTTGTTTTCCTAACTGACATTCCTTGCATATGGCATTAGTAGGCTTTACCAACTTAGGAAGATCTCTCATAGCCTTAGTAGAACTTATCTTGACAATATTATCAAATTTAACATGACACATTCTCCTATTCCATAACGAACTTTCATACTCTTGAGCAATCAAACAACTTTTACTAGCAACACTCAAGTGAAAGATATTACCTTTTGTTTTTGTACCTGATGCAATTTCATTTCCAGAACTCAATATTTTTCACTTTCCATCCTTGAACTAAAGCTTGTAACCCTTATCAACGATCATTTTGATACTTAAAATATTATGCTTCAGACCTTCCATATATAGGACATCATCAGTATAGTTCTTACCATCAAGGGAAATGCAACCTTTGCCACGGATCACACCAGTTGTGTTATTAAAAAATCTCACAACACCACCATCATACTTTTCCAAGCTTACAAACTTATTTTTTATCTCCTATCATATGATGTGAACATCCACTGTCAATCACCCATTCATCTTTTTCTTCAACTCAAGCAGCTAGGGATTTCTCCACATTTGTACAACTAGCAGATTCAATAGACACAGGATATTTTCCTTGATAGTAATAAATACCCATTCATCATCACTTCTATTTTCTCTATCAGATTCATCATCTGTCACACCTTCATTAGCAGCATAGTAACACTTCTTTTGAAATCTAGGCTTGTTATGTTTTGGTTTAGGAGCTCTTTCTAGACACCTTGATGCAAAATGACCTAATATCTTATTGCAAGAAAAACATTTAAGAGGAAATTTTCCTTCATACTTACCTTTTCCTCTTAGTACTCTTTTGACAATAAATGCTTCCAGCTCTTCCAATTCTCTTTCTTCTTATTCAATCTGTCTGATTTCATCCTCATATTTGAATGTCTTTTTATATGAACTCTCACCCGAATCATATCTATGTCTATCTCTTCTAGAAGTAGTAGCCTTAAATGCAAATTCAACCTTAGGAAGGGCATCACCAAATTCACTCAACTCAAAAGCAGTAAGCTTACCAACCAACATATCTTTGGTTACATTTGTTACAGTCTGGGGCTCTTCCATAGCACTAGCTTTGACTTTGTATGAATCAGGCAAGGATCTAAGCACTTTAGCAACAATCTTTGATTTGTCTATTTATCCACTAGCACATTTAATACCACACACAAGTTCATTCACTCTTTGCATAAAAATAGTAATGTTCTCATAATCGCCCATTCTCAAATTTTCATATTTCCCTTTCAAAATCTGCAACTTAGCAATATTCACATTAATATCACCTTCATACAAGGTTTCCAACTTTTTCCAAATCTCATAAGCAGTCTTCAAATCCATAACATGTAATACCCCTCATATTGTTTAGACTTATTATTTTCTGTGCTTTGCTTGGATACTGTTATAATACTATTATTGTTTGATTTAGCTTGCTAGACATTAGATGATGATGTTATTTCATTATGGACATGATTATTTCTTATGACACTATGGCTGGTTGTATTAGTTGATTTTCAAAATTATGATATGATGCAGTGATTTAATTTAATATGTTATGAGATGATTGTTAGTTAGAAATGTTAATGTATTGGTTATATTATAATTGTTAGAATAGGTGTGATGAAGGACAATATAGCATCACTCGTTCGTGAGTGCCCTGTTATGTTGCGATTCCTTCTCACAATGTAGTATTTTGATTTAATGCTTTGATGTTATATATATATATATATATGCACATGTACACAACTTCGTTTGTATGCAGGATTTGGAGGTACAAGTCTCGATTCCACCTGCTTCGGCAGGACAGGGCGAGCACCTATAGCCCAACGGTTAATTGTTGAAACAGAGGTGACGATGAAGTCCTCCCGTTCCATGATGTCAGGTTGTCTCGTTTGTTTGGTATTGTTTACTTTGTGTAATTGTCGTCATTGTGTTTTGTGTTATGTGTTTTGTCGTATTTTGTCAGGGTGGCATTTTATAAGATATGATTCATTTTAGTGATGGAAATAATTATTTATTTCAATGTTAGATTAAATTCTTTTATATATTTAGATGATTTAATTGTTTTGAAAATCATATATTGCAATTAAATAATAATTAAATATTAAATATGGCTTAATTATTTTAATCAATTAATTGGTGGTGGATAATTATGAGAATAATTTATTTAAAATAAATAAGTAATGTGAGGTGCAAGAAAAGTTGTAAAACAGGAATTAAAGCAATAAAACAAATAAAAGAATAAAAAGATTGTGTGAGCCAATAGGAATAGAGATCAGGGAAAAAGCTAGCTTTTAAAGAATTAATTTTCTTTTAATTTTGATTTTTGAGAATTTTTGAAGGATGGACATTATATTTTTATTGAATTATGAATTTTTGGAAGTTCTTACACACATAGAAGATCAGAGAGATTAAAGTTTGCTCAAGTCATTGTCTATGTACTTTTGATTCTGAAGAGATTAGTTTGAATTCTTTGCTATTATTTGAGGAGAGCTCTAGGAAGGAAGTTTGTCTTCAATCTGTTGCTGGTGTTGTCTTGGGGAGTTCATTCTGGACTAAGAATTGGAATCGAGTTCGAGGGCATCAGAGTCAAGCAGGCATCTTCAGATTTCCATTGGACTCCAGGTTCCTCTCAAAGTCTTCTCCTCGTACCCTTTCTTTTATCTGTCTGCTTCAGAAAAGAAAAATATATTTTATTAAAATGATTTTTGTGAATATAGGAAAAACTTATGTTTGAACTGAAAACTAGGACAAGTGGTTAGACTAGAAAACAAAGAAAAATCATAGTTATTATACTGTTTCCAATCTGTCAAAACCTTTAGTTTTTTGAAATCCTCAACTTGACAATATTAGCATTTAGAGAAAAATAATTTCCTTATTGAAAAAATACATTTGAGGGTTTGTATATATGTGTATGGGTGGAGTATTCTTTGCCCTGTAATTTATTTTATTCTGTATAAACACAGAAAATTGTATTCCTGTGCTTAAAGATCTGTATATATATATTATTGAATATAATATATATATATAATATATATATATGACCTCTATTGAAAATCTTTTTATTTTGTTTAAAATTTATTTATATGGAATGGATCGGATGAATTGCTCTCTGTTCTTTTTTTTATTATTTAAAAAAAAAAAAAAAATTTGTGATCTATGCGGAGTGGTGCGAATGAAATCCGCATCCTCTGTTTCTGTGTTTTCTTTTTTATGAAATCGAAATGTATTTTAAATAAAGTTTTATATTGCATTTAATATAAAAGTTTTATTATTTAAAAGCTTTTTTTTGTTATTATGTGGGGGGGGAAAGGTTTGTACCTTTCCCCTGCCCCCTCCATGTTGTGGGGACTATGCCCCAGCAGTCCGCGGACTGCTGTGCGCGACAGTCCGTAGGACTGCCATGCGCAGCAGTCACAAGGACTGCTGTGCGCAGTCCTCCGTGTACTGCTGTCGGCCAGCGATGGTTTAAATCAAATTTGTTTTTTTATTTTTTATTTTTTTATTTTTATTTTTATTGTATATAAATTTTGGCAGTGGGTTCGATTTTAATTAATTCGATTTTTAATGATTTTATATATATATAAATATATATATATATATAATATTCTGTGTGATGTGTATATGCATTATTTCCAGTAGGTGAATTTGTTCAAAATATTGTAGGTTTGGTAAATTCATTTAATTATAATAAAGTTGGATGATTAATTATAAATAATTAAGGATATATATATATATATATATTTATATATATATATAAATTATAGTTGTATTGTATTTTATGTTATTTTATTTTCAATCAGGTTATTTAATATCATGTATTTTAAAGGATTTATGATTGTTTAATTTGTAAGTTAATTTATTATATTTTAAGAATATAATTGTGTATTTGAAATTAAATACTCGATGTTGTTATTATTTAAGAGATTTTGATATATTTTAAAATGACACTGTTCTTGATCGTTTGGTTAAACAAATTTGTCACACAACAATTGAACTTTAACGGTGATCGTAGACCTTGTTGCGACATTTGTGATTGGTTACATAATTGAGAGTGGAATTAAACATAGTGGTGCAACCTTGTAATGTTATCTGAATTTTCTGTTTGTCATGGTTTTCTTTGTTCAGAGTTGTCGATGTGGGAACCGTATTGGTCTGTGAAAATCTTGTTCCAGAGGCATGTGATTTAAAGTGTTATTTACCTTTGTTTATGCTTTTGAGCGTTATTGGTGTTATGTTAGGAAGGGTTGGACAGGTTTGCAAGTCTTTTGATTATGTGCAGTTGCGAGATGGTTAATGCCTCATGTAATTGATTTTGGTTTTATGATTAATATGTGTTGGTTCAACCCTTGCCTGTTTTGGAGATATGTTAAGGGTCATAGGGAGAGTGGCTCTTCGTGGGCGCCAGTGCCTCAGTTGGGGGAAGTGCCAGGGGAACCCACATAAGAGTAAGTTAAACAAGTGATAACCTAAAAATAGAATTTAGGGGGATGGGTAGTAAAACACACAAGATAATTAAAACTGGATTCCTTGTCTATGCATTAGGGCTACCGTAGACTAGTGATAGACTGAGTAGGCCGTGGTCGGCAAAGTCGTAGTCTCGTCTTCATGAGAGATTATCGGCTCCACATTAGCAACCCTATGGTGTCGGCGCCTCAGTAGGAGGAAGGGCCAGGTGATCCATAGATGGGTGCCGACGCCTCGGTTAGGAGGAAGTGCCAGGGGATCCCATGAGAGCTATGCGATGACACTCTCCACTAGACGTCCTTGTTCTTGTTTCTTGTTGCCTCTGGATGTTGTTATATTTATGTTGTTTCTGATTTGAGGGCTAGGGATCCATAGATGGGTGTCGGCGCCTCAGTTGGAGGAAGAGCCAGGGGATCCCATGAGAGCTATGCGATGACCCTCCCCACTTGACACCCATCTGAATTGTTCTTGTTGCCTATGGAATGGTGTATTGAATGGTTGATTTAGAGTTATTATGGAATCGTGTTCTTTTTATTGGTTCTGATTTATTTGGAAATGTATTTTGGGTGTTGGTTTGGTTCTTCTGGATGTTATCTCTTTATGACGTTTCTTTGAATTCTTGTGAATTTGTTTCATGATTGTTAATTGATAGTACTTCATGTTATTGTGATGAGTTTCTTGGTTTTAACTTGTCATGTGGTCTGTGAACGTTATTGGTTGTTCATCGTATACTTTGAGTTGTATTTGATTTGTATCTTAATGTGTTTGAGTTGTTTTAACATTCATGGTCAGGTTCACTTCCTCGTCACCTCTGAGCATGGGGGGTGAGTTACTTGTAATTCACATGGTTGGGTGGAACGTGCTCCGCACCCGTTGGGTTCCCCATCAGCATCTTGTCTTCTCAGCTTTCCGCAGTGGAGTTGTACCAGTGATCAGTTGTACTTCATATTTCATTATACTTGTATCAATCCCCATGTTGGGAGATTCAATGTAATTCATTTATCAAAGAAAATTGTAATGTAATATTATAAAAATGATGTAATAGTTAGGCTCTTTTGTAACTCTATTAAGAGATTTATCTTGGATGTATTATGTGATGTTATTGTTATTGCATCACAGTTATTGGATGTACCATTGGTTATGGTTCTTATAAAGTTAATGGTTATGTTGTAATATTTATCTTTCTTATGTTTAGTTGTTGCGATGTAACCTCGCGTGCCCCAGAGAACCAAGTGTGTAATGCTATGTAATATGTTTTGTGGTTATGGTTTAATGTTATTGCATGTTTACTTTTATGATTTTAAAAAAAAAAATTATTTGTGTTATGTGTGTTCTCTGGGGTTTGCACGACGGGCGTTACATAAAAATTTTCATCTTAGAATTAGTCAAAGCACTCAACAATGCTTCCTTAGCCCTGATATTATACTCAACATCTCTAATCTCAGTAGTAGTAGTAGGACCATTCTGAGGAATAACATACCTATTACTTGTAATGCTCCAGTAGGGTTCACCAATGCACTCAGATGGCTCTTCATTCAAGTCTTCCACAGAGAATAATTTGTTCCATCAAATCTCATACTATCCTTCTTGTATGATGTCATCTCGGATCACCTCAAGATATTAAACTTCTTCCAAGGAACCTACTCTGATACCAATTGTTGGCAACACAAGGTAGACAACTGAGAGGGGGGGTGAATCAGTTGTCCCAGAAATTTAAAACTTATTCAACTTATTAACCTTATTCTCAGATCTGATTATTAACCATGAAAGCATAAATTAACAACACATCAGAAGCACACATAACGCCAAGATCTTTTATGTGGAAACCCTATTAGGGGAAAAACCACGGTGGAGATTATTCCCCAAGATTATACCTTGTTAAAAGTATAAAGAAATGAAATATGGGGAATGCACATGCATTCAAGCACATTGCCTAGAGCTCACTACTCAATTACAACAAGGCTAACCACCCAAAGGAAGACACACTATCTTACAGAAAGAATTGGATTACATCCGCACGGATTTGAACTAATAAATTAGGATCTGCTAATGCATGATCACAGTTTTGGCTAAGCACATGAACATTTCTTCACTCTTCTTCACTCTTCTTCACACTCTACTTTTCCTTTGAATGATTAGAACTTTATTTGCACATACACACACACTCATCATCTACTGGCATACTTCAATTCGAATAAACAATCACTTTTATATATTTTCAACAAGAAATTTCATCCCTACATGTCGGCTTCAACAAAATAATAAAATGAATATAAACTGTCAGCCCAAAACACTAAATATTATTAATGTGAATCAACCAAGGTTTGCCAAAACTTAGTGAAGACCCAATTCAACATCTCCAACATGAAAACACTTCATTTAAGTACTCCTCGAAGATCCACAACACGCTACAAACATGTCGGCCAAGAACAAGAAAAACATGAAAACGCAAGAGAAGATCGCCAACCACAAGCACAACGATCAATGCAGGTGTGCAAAAAAGATAGAGAATGATCTAGAAACATCCACAAACATCATGAATCACTAGAGAAGCATCCGCAACAACTGAACTAACTGAAATTGCAACATCTTCAATTAGTAACACCAATTGAAGCAACAAAAAAACTGCCAAAATATAAATCATCATAACTCGATCAAATCTTCATGTGGATCTCTGAAACTCAACGTGGATAAACTAGATTCACTCATAAACATACCCTTTAGTCCAAAACCTTTGATCATCAATGCTCAAAACTTATCGACAGACTAAACTTCACTTCACCACTGACAACTTGCAACTCATTTCATTAAAATTTTCTCAATATCCTCGACAAATACAACTTCTAATGGATTAATGCTAATAGTGTTGATATCAATGACAACCACATATCAGCAACACAACCACAAAATCCAACAAATGGTATCCATTCAAACTGAATTTAAGGGACAAGTGTTGCATAAATCCAAGGGTGACAAGTACTATGAGCAAGTTAAGCAAGCACTCTTGGATAATCCACAAGATACAAGGCATGAAGGATTACACTTTGAACCTAATGGATTACTAAGGTTTGAAGGAAGAATTTATGTGCCTAATTCTAAAGAATTAAGAAATCTAGTGTGGAAAGAAATACATGAAGCACCATACTCAGGACATCCTAGTGTGACTAATATATTGGTTGATGTGAAGCCGTTATATTTTTGGAAAGGGATGAAAGGAGACGCTGCTAGATTTGTAGCAAGATGCTTAGAGTGTCAAAGAGTAAAGATAGAACATCATCACACAGCAAGACTTTTGTATCCTCATGATGTTCTTGAGAGTAAGTGGCAACTTGTTAGCATAGACTTTGTGCAGGGTCTTCCTATGTCAAGGAATAAGAATAATTCCATTTTGGTGGTGGTGGACAAGTTTACCTGGTGTAGGAGCACCTGCCAAGGTGCCAAAGTACAAGCTTATCTTTGAAGTTTTTGTTTTAAATTCTTTTTGTTGTCTTGGTTTGGTCTTTTGGATCACCTTATTGGTGGTTGAGGACCTTTTTTCTTCTTAGTATAGAAGTTGATTAAGTTGGAATCATTTTTGTGGTTGATTCCTAAGCTTTTGTCAAAAATTGAAAAACACACTATGTTTTACAACATGATGCTTTTGGCCGTTCTTAGGCTTGGAGAAGGAAACCTAACCGTTTCCAATGTTTGTAAAAGATATCTCTCGACTGTTGGAGAGGGTTGGAAGTTTTGGAAGTTGGTAGTTGTTATGAGAACAAGCAAGAAATAGTGATTTTCTATGTTGCAAAATCTGGTGTTCTGTTCTTGACTGCGTGACAGCAATCTTGATGGATTGAATAAAACTTTTGTTGGATAGTTAGCATGTAGAGAGGCCTTTTGAATCATTTCTTGAGGCATTTTAGTTAGTGTTTCCATCGCTTTCTTCCATTTGTAAATATTGTATTTCCTTTATTTGTTTGTTTTGACTGGTAAAATAAATTGAATGGGGTTTTAGACTGCACTCCCCCCCCCCGTACCAAGAAGTATGGGAACACAGGGAATGAGTCTAAGCTCCATATTTGTACATAGGTTAGCATTAGGAGAATGTAGGGGATAGAGCAGCATGCAAAAATTCTTTTCCTAGGCGTGACTGTGAGTGCTCGGTTTGGAAAAGATAGCAAAAGATCAATCCTAACGTGGCAGGGGTGTCCACTCCTTAACAAATCAAGATGTATGTTGAATGTAGGAAGCTTTGAAGGGACGTAGGAAAGAAGACAGAACTTTACCAGTGTATTTGAGACTGGAAAAATAAAAATAGACCAAGAAATGGTCTAAAACCCTAGTTTTTGGAGGAATTCTGAGTTGTACCTGTGTACGGCCAGAGAGGGTCTCAAACCCTAAAAATCTGAAGGAGCTTGGAAAAAGAACCAGAGTTTCAAAAGGGAGCTTGGCACAATCTCAAAAGGGAGAGAAGTTATAACCATGTTCCTTGTGTTGAGAGGGCTAAAAGGGGCTCAAGGCTTGTAGCCCTGCCCAAACCCTAAAATAGATATTTTATGAAAACGATGAAGAGTTGGAGCCTGGTGTTTGTTCAAGCACCCGTAGAATATGGTTTTGGAAGCCTTGGAAGGTGTCACACACCCCTGAAATAGAGTTAGGAAACATTTGAGCATGGTTAGTCTTTAAGGTGATTAAGGGCTAGGTGGTGAAAGAGAGGAAGAGCATCAAGTTAGGCTTGGTGAATGATTTGAAACTTGATAGCAGGGTTGGCAGAGAAGACCAGGGGTGCCTAATAGCCTTTAGGACCTATAGGTTGAGTGGTGGAGAGAAACACCAAGGGGTTATTCAATTGGAGATCCAGAGCATTGAGCCAGGGATTGACTCAATCCAACCCTGTCTCTATCATTACCAAGGTAGCACCAGGAAAATTAATAGATGGGGCTCCTTTCATAGCTCAAAAATTTATTCAAGAAGTGTTTAGGTTACATGGGATTATTGAGAAGATTATATCGAATAGGGATGCTCATGTGACATCTAGGTTCTGGAAAACCTCATTTTACTCACTTGGAACATAATTCAACATAAGTTATGCATATCATCTAGAGATGGATGGGCAAGCTAAAAGGGTGAACCAAGTGCTAGAAGACCTACTGAGAATGTATTGCATGGATCGACAGTACAAGTGGGAAGATTACTTGCCTTTGGTAGAATTTGCATATAACAATTCCTATCATTTTGTGATTAAGATGGCTCCTTTTGAAGCATTGTATGGTTGAAAATTTCAAACTCCTATAAGCTGGGATAAAGTTGGCGATAGGATAAGTCTTGGACTAGAGATGCTATCAAAAATGGAAGAGAAAGTTGGAACAATCAAGCAAAGGCTAGTAGAATCTAATGATAGGCAAAAAAGCTATGCATATTCTAAGTGGGTACCCAAAAAATTTGTAGTGGGAGAAAAGGTGTTGTTGAGAGTAAAACCTCATAAGAGTTCCATCA
This sequence comes from Sequoia sempervirens, assembly GCA_007258455.2. Taxonomy (NCBI): domain Eukaryota; kingdom Viridiplantae; phylum Streptophyta; class Pinopsida; order Cupressales; family Cupressaceae; genus Sequoia; species Sequoia sempervirens. Next base: position 212,089 of record VDFB02273303.1, on the reverse strand, counting down.
AGTTTGTAAAGTTATTCAAACTATCTTCGCGCTATATGGTTGCATTTGAGGTTCTTGATTAAGTAAGCCCTGTTGCTTACTGAATTTTGTTGCCACCAGCTCTTTCCTAGATGCATAATGTCTTTCATGTCTCATACCTAAAGAAGTATATACTAGGTGATAATCATGTCATTGATTGGAATTATCTATAGGTACATGACCCAAGAGTGGTAACAATCAAACTTTTCAAGGTGCTTGAAACATATAAGCTTCACTTACGCAACAGAGAGGTTCTACAGTGCAAAGTCTAGTGGGACTAGTACGCAGAAGATTCTACCACTTGGGAAGACTATGCTGAGATAGAGAAAAAGTTTCCACATGTTTTACATGCTTTTGAGAGTTCTTGATAACAATATTTTTGTGTTACTTATTCTTAATATCTATGGTTGTTACTTAAGATCATCAAGGATGATGATTCACAAGGGTGGATTACCTAATTACTATTACCAAGCTAGATGAAATACTTGAATATATTTGTGTGTAACTTTGATGGAAATAAATGTGTTTGTACTTTGCTTATATGTATCATTGGAAATACAAAGAATAAATGGTTGATTCAAATTGATGTTATATATATGTATTAATTTTGGGTATGGAATATATGATGCAAATGATTATTTTGTGATCGACTGACTACTGTTGCAAATGTGCCAAGGTGGTTGCAGGTATAGGTTCACGCCTCTAGAAGGGAGGGGAAGTATCACTCAGGAGAATAGTTTTGGTCCAGTAACCCATAATGAGCCTAACTAAGCTTTCACACACTCACTTTTAGATTGGTCAAGTCAATTCAATAGTCACAAAAAAGGTAAGATACCTTAGTCTTGTTGTAAGTGAATTAGGAGAGGTTATGGTTTTATTGTGAAAATGTTCTTGATGTAGTTAAGTGTTTGAGTTTTCTTGTTGTCTATGAGTTCTTCTTAATGATTTTACATTTTAATAAATGAGATATATACATAATATGTACATGTACATATATATATGTAAGTGTTTCTACGATAAACTCATACACAGGAGTAAAAATGTACATGAGTTTACATAGATAGGAATATCTACACATGCTTATGGACGAATTACCCATATACATGGGAACATCAAATGGAAAAGGTGGCATATATATATATGTGTGTGTGTGTGTTTGTGTGTGTGTGTTGGAAACAAGCAACATTGAGAGGGGGTGTGAATTAGTGTTCTACAAAAATTAAATTTATTATTTTGATCTTTAACCCACTTAAAACATTCAACCAAAATAAATATGCATGAACAGAAAGCAGACAACCACAACACCATAACACAAGGATTTTTTATGTGGAAACCCTATTAGGGAAAAAACTGCGGTGGATGGCCAATCCACAATATGATCTAAGTATACTCAAAAGGAAGATTACAATGTGGGAATCAACTTGCATTCAGGCGCACTGCCTAGAGCTCACTGCTCAAAATAGAAAGTCACACTGCCTTACAAAGATTTGGATTAGATCCAAATGAATGAACTAAGAGAGTAGCATCTACAAATTCTTCATTATAGTTCTGGTTAGGCTTAGTAGTTGATCTTTTGTCCTTCTAACTAATTTTACATTTCTACTCTATTTTGCTCTAACTCACATCACAAAATCTTTAATGCACAAGTGAAACTGTGCATAATCTCTCAATCACCCTTTTGATATTCGTAACACACATCGACACACCTTATTCACACACCAAAATGATATAATTGATCATTTATATATATCCACGACTAAGAATTTAATCGCAACAAGTCAGCTTCAATAAATCTTAAAAATATTTACAATTGATGGCTTAAATCATGAATAATATTCAATGCGCATCCACAACGATCGACCACAACTTAGCTCAGACCCAAATCAAAATGCTCAAACACAAAAACATTTGAGTAAACACTCCTCAAATGTTTGCAACACGTTGTATCAACTAGGTCGGCCACCAGACACTGATGAACATAAAGATATCCAACTAGATCTCCAAACTTGCACACAACTTGATACGAGGCACTGAGAATTTTGGATAACACAAGACATACATTGATCAACCTCCCATGAGATCCACAACTCAAAATAACAACAGAAAATCTACATGTGAATCAATGAACACAAAAATGTCGGATGCTCTATTTTTCCTTGATTGTCTTCAATCTATTTGTCGATATGAGAAAATGATGACGTGTGAATCCAATCACCAACTAGGGTTGCCATCAATGACAACACCAAAGAAAATTTGCAGTGTCTCTTGACAACAATCTTCCCCTTTGGCATTGATGGCAACACTTAGTGAAAAATGACTAAGTGTCAGATCAGTACCAACATGAATTACACTGCCACTTCAAAACCTCAAAAAGAATCTTCAATCTCAGCTCAGAAATGCAACTCCCCCAAAGATGAATATGCATTTTTCACTGTAGAACTCTCCCCCTTTGGTATCAATGGAAAAATTGGGGAAACCCTAAAAAATAATCAAAATTTCAAACAGTACAAGCATGATCTTATAACTCACACAAATTTGAAAACATCTGCAAAATCTCTCTTCAACACGCTTAAATTTTTGTCCCAAACCCTTTTGAGACTCTTTTGAATTGTTATGTGACCATAAACTAAATAAGATAGACTCAAGATTCATTGGGTCACTAATTTCTATAGCATCTTTGGCTTCCTTTAATGGACTCACTATTATTTCATTCTTTTGACCAATTAGTCCTCTAAACTCACATGCTCTTCCTACAATCCTATCATTTCCATACTTCAAGCTCCTTATTTTGTCAAGTAGAGTATTACTTGACCTTTTTTCTTACCAACATCACCAGCTAACAGATCAAAAGCATCTGAAATGGTAGCCAATTGTTTTTCAAGATCCTTCACCTTCTTCTCATTGTCTTTAGTATATTTGGAAAAAACTAAACATGACTTATAGGCCTTTCCACCTTTAGATAAAGAACCTTGAATATTCTTCATACAGGTGGCTAACAAAGTTTTATCATTTGCAATCATTTCTTTCAACCTACTAAATCTTTTTCCATTAAACTCCTTCTATAGTTTAACCATGGCTGATTTTTCAAGAGACTCAAAATGAGTACTTATAGAATTTATGAGTTTCTTCAGTTCACTGGAAGAGGAACCAAGACCCAAAAGTTCATTATCATCAATGTGGTACCCAAAAGTAATTTTCTCTAGAACTCTAGATGCAAGACCCAAAAGTTCATTATCATCAATGTGGTACTTTAGCAATTCTTCTCTGACTTTTTCCTGGGCAAAATATGCAACTTTCATTTTCTGAATTGGGGACAAGGTGGATAGATTGATCGGGCCTTCAACCAATTCAGGATCAAATTCTTCATGTTGTTCCACCAAAAAATTCTTCACTATCTCAATAGTGTCTCTTACTTCCACTGGAATTTCCTTAACTTGAACCCTTTCTTCTTCAACTTCTGGTTCTTTAGTAATTGTTTCTTGATTGCCTTTAGGAGCTTCAACTTCTTCATTTGGCATCTCCTTTCCTTCAACTAATACAACCTTACGAGCTTCAGTCTCCATAGGTACTTTTGTATTATCCACATCAAGAGGAATTTGAATATCCTCAGTATCTACATTCACCTCCTCATTTACCAGATCAGATACATCTTCAGCATTCACTTCTTGAGCATTGATCTTGTTCTTTGACAGAAATGCTTCTAGTATTTTCTTGGTTTCATCAGCAACAACATCAGTTTCACTGATCATAAGTTTTTTCACCCTTGTTTTGCTTTTAAATTCCTTCTTGGCTTTGTCTAGGAGTGACTTCATCTCCTCAATAGACATTTTTGGACATAAGTTTGCAAGAATTCTCTTTCTCATATGCTCTTCTCTTGTCCTAGCATTTACTCTTCTCATCTCCAAAACCTCATATAGACTCTTAGGTAAACCAGACATAATTTCAACAAGAACTTTATTGAAAATATTCAAATGTTTTATTGTTTCCTCCTCAATAATTCTTTGTCTTGATTCATCAAAAATTTCATACCATTTGCAGAGGGGCTTGAGGTTTCCATCCTTGACAACAACATTCCCAACTTCTTCAACTGTCATACCTGGTTTTTCAACTTTCGCCTTCTTCTTTGCCTTTTCTTCTTCACGAGAAGATTTCCTCCTAGTTACCTTTGTAGCTTGAGTGTCGATAGCCTTTATTTCTTTCACACCTTCATCCAACTCAGTCTCCTCATCTTCTGAGATAGCTTCATAGTTTCTTGTGCTATTTTTCTTCTTCCTCTTACCAGAAGCCTAGTCTTCAATTTGAACAGGAACTGGCTTGGCTATAGGAGCGGATAGGGATGGTGAACTCCTTGTTGATCTAGTACGGGCAGAGGATGTTGTTGGACTAGTAGATTCAATTCTTGTTGGATCTTTTCCTGCTTCAGCTTCATCTCTCATCCTTCTAGATTCTTTCAATGCTTCTGCAAATATACCCATTCTTTCTGCAATGAATTCCACTTCTTTTCTTACTCTTCTGACAAGCTTAGGCTTCTTCAGTTGTTCATACACCTACATATATTTTTCAACATAGGTTTCAAACCTCTCTTCTGCTGGATATAGAGGCTTGCTCAACAAATTTTTTGCATACGTCTCCAAGATGTTCTCCTTGACTTCATATCCCATAGGCATAATCCATATCGCTCTGGGATCAGCAACTTCCATTAGACATTGATCAATATCTACCATGAAATGGATTGTATCTTTGTACTTCTCTACAATTGAAGTAGGAATTATTTCTCTTGCATGCATCATACTCTGAAAATTTTTGAAGTACCCCTAGAGGGCAGTTTTTTTGGTCTGACTATCACCAATTCCATACAATGTATCTCTTATTTGAATAGCTACAAGCTGATTACTTTTCCAATGAACTTTCCCAACACCTGGAACCTCACTCATGAAATAAAAGAACAGACACAGCAGCAAATTACCATATTTAAAAGAGTTCTTATCTTTCTTAATCTTACCCAAATTCTCTGTCAGCTGAATTCTAAGCAGCTCACATAAGTCATAATCTGCATTTTCTTTTACCATCTGATAGGTTGCATAAATGGCTGTACCAGATACTGAATTATCCCAGCTAGAGTGGTAGACCTTGTAGCCAATGATCATCGATGCAAATTTCACATCCACTTCAACAATATCTTTGATTGGAATTTCCCTTCTATCAAATTTTGCACCTGTTGCATCAGTAACCATTTGATTCTTTATAGATTTCAAGATTGACTCCACTAGAGGAATTTAGACCTGTGACAGTGCTTATAGCCTCTTTTGTAATCTTAAAAGGTATATTCAACCATATGAACTCAGCATGAACTAAGCTCAAAATATATCGCACCCATTTGCTTTCCTCAAATATGGAAAATTTCACAAACTGTGTGAACTTCTTCTCTTTTAGGGTTTTGTATTCTGGCTTAATAGTGAATTCCTCTCCAATTATATGGTTGGAATAAAAATTCAGAATTTGTGAGCTCTCTAACTCCTCAATATTATCATGAATGTAAGCCCTAATGTCTTTAGTATTCAAGACATTGTACGGTATAGACAAAAACGCATCTAGGGGCTCAGTCTCAACAAACTTAAAAGGATGCCACTTGAACTTCAGATGGGGTCTATCCTTGACTTCAACTACTAATGGAGTGGCCATTTTTACAAATTCACAAATTCACAGGTTTTTTCGATAAATACCTTTTCGTCAAATCGAAATTTGATTGTTGAATCTTCTTCACACTTGAATCTCGTCGCAATTTAGCAAAGTTCACCCTAGAGCTCTCCAAACTTCCAAAATGAAAAGTGACAAATAAAGGATAAAAATGACCTTTTATCATTCGCACGCCTAACCCTTTTTGTCACAATAAATGCTTTTACCCTAACTCATCTGGTTACCCTATTTTCATGCACTATGATAGATAATTCTTCTACAGATCTCCAATACTGTATAATACTTTCTCCAATTGGTTGAACAATGTCTTAAAAGTATCTATGCACTTACTGGACTTATCCACATTCTGATGTTAGTTACGAGCAGGGGGTTAAGAGATTTTCATGACAACTCCCCCTAGGCCAAAGGCCTAAAACTAATTCCCAAAGGAATTACCAGAAATGGATTCTGGTGTTGGTACATTTCCTTCAACAGAGGGATTCTTCTTCACCCATTTCATCTACATTTTCCTCCTGAGCACATCTATAGTGACTTTACCTTTTCCCTTAACATCCTATTGTATGTTTTGTTTTACCAGACCTCTTCTACTCCAATAGAATCTAGCAGTGTGGCCAAATTTGTTACAGTTGTAACACACAACATTTCTCTGTCTAGACCTAATGTTCCACTGATTTTTACTTGATCTGCATTGGTTAGCAATATGCCCAAGTCTATTGCATTCATAGCATCTGACATCTCTGTGAAAGTTGTTCATCACATTTCTACATTCATTTGACTTATGGCCAAACTTATTACAATTAAAGCACTAACCTGAGAATGATGGTCCACATGGATTCATCTTGCTTCCACACTGAGAAGCCATATGACCAAATTTATTGCAAGTAAAACAGTAACCATTGAATCTTTGAGCATTTGGTTGTCTTACCGGATTCCTTCTAGCTTTATTCATTTGATTTCCTTGCCTGAATCTCCCTTGTCTGGATCTGGAACTTTCTCCTTCTTCATAGCCAAGACCTTGCTTGTCACCATCAATCCTCTGACCTTTAATCAGTTCATCAAGCTTGGCTAAGCTAGCTTTGAATTTCTCCTTTTACTCATTTGCAGCAGTAAGTTCATTTTTTAGATCATCAAGCTATTTTTCAAGCACTTCCTCATTGTTTTTAGATTGTTCCAATTCATTGTCCAATCAACTGCATTCTTCATATTTTTCTTTCAAGGATTGTGCAATATTTTCTTCATTCTTCCTTCTATCTTCAATCTCCTTGGTCATTTTCATCATGATAGATTTCATCTCATGCTTCAGGGCAGCATTTTCTCTAGAGGATTTTTCACATTCTTTTGTTTTCTCCTTCAAGACATGACTCGGTTGTTCATCTTCCATGCTTTTATTCTTTTGCTTCATTTGATCACATAATTCCTTTCTTTTCTCCCTTGATTCATTATTTTTTTCTTTCAATGACTGAATGAATTTCTCTGCATTCTCAATACTTTCTTGTAGTTCCCAGTTCTCATATTTTGACTGATCAAGATCATCCAAGACCACCAAAAAATTTTGTTGAAGACTGCTTGTATCCATTGAAAAAACTTTCTAAGATCTCCCCAAGATGTTAGACTTCTTTTGAGGAACTAGATCTGATACCAATTGTTGGAAATAAGCAACATTGAGAGGCGGGGTGAATCAGTGTTATACAAAAATTAAATTTATTATTCTAATCTTTAACCCACTTAAAACATTCAACCAAAAGAAATATGCATGAACATAAAGAAAACAACCACAACAACATAACACAAGGATTTTTTACATGAAAGCCTTGTTAGGGGAAAAACCATGGTGGATGGCCAATCCACAATATGATCTAAGTATACTCAAAAGGAAGATTACAATGTGGGAATGCACTTGCATTCAGGCGCACTGCCCAAAGCTCACTGCTCAAAATAGAAAGGCACACTGCCTTACAAAGATTTGGATTAGATCCAAAGGAATGAACTAAGAGAGTAGCATCTACAAATGCTTGATTACAGTTTCAGTTAGGCCCAATAGTGGATCTTCTGTCCTTCTGACTAATTATGCACTTATGCTCTATTCTACTCTAACTCGCATCACAAAATATTTAATGTCCAAGTAAAACTATGCATAATCACTCAATCACCCTTCTAATATTCACAACACACATCGACACACCTTATTCACACACCAAAATGATATAATTGATCATTTATATATATTCATGACTAAGAATTTAATTGCAACAAGTCAACTTCAATAAAACTTAAAAATATTTACAACTGATGGCTCAAATCATGAATAATATTTAATGTGCATCCACAATGGTCAGCCACAACTTAGCTCAAACCCAAATCAAAATTCTCGAACATAAAAACATTTGAGTAAACACTCCTTGAATATCCACAACATGTTATATCAACTGGGTCAGCCATTAGACACTGATGAATAGAAAGATATCCAACTGGATCTCCAAACTTGCATACAACTTGATACGAAGCACTGAGATTCTCGGATAACACAAGACATACATTGATCAACCTCCCATGAGATCCACAACTCAAAATAACAACATAAATTTTTCATGTGAATTGATGAACACAAAACTGTCAGATGCTCTGTTCTTCCTTAATTGTCTTCAATCTGTCTATCGGTATGAGAAAATGATGATGTGCGAATCCAATCACTGACTAGGGTTGCCATCAATGACAACACCATAAAACATTTATAGTGTCTCTTTCCAACAATAAATATATATAGATATATATATATATACACATATATATATGTATACATATATACATATATACATATATGTGTATATACATATATATATACACATATATATACATATATATATACATATATATATATGTATACATATATATATGTATACATATATATATACATATATATACATCTATGTATATATACATAGATATGTATATATATGTATATATGTATATATATGTATATATGTATATATATGTATATATGTATATATATGTGTGTGTATATATATTTTGTGTATATATGTTAGTCAATGTTATTGTAACTATATATGTTTAATTGTTTGGACGCAATGTTATATATACGATATATATGTATATGTATATATATTGATATACATGTATGTATCGACATAATGGAAATGTTCTACAAGTGAATTAATATATATAAAAAATATACATATGTATATATGTATATATACATGTGCAATATTATTTTGGAAATAAATGAATATAAGTATATGCATTTGAATATCAAATGATGTATTATATTATCATGTAATTTAATATATATATATATATATATACATATATAATAACATGTAATGTTATACATATATATATAATATACATATATACATATATATGTATAACATTACATGCTATTATATATGTATATATATATTAACTTACATGATAATATCATTTGATATTCGAATGCATATACTTATATTCATTTATTTCCAAAATAATAGCTCACATGTATATATACATATATATATATATATATGTATAACATTACATGTTATAATATAAGTATATACATATATATGTATAACATTACATGTTATAATATATATTATAATGTTTAAATGGTGTTGATTATATAATAAAGCACATGTCATATGTAAAACGCATATCATACATGTATAATATAAAGTGCAGTAATAAAGGATAGCGCATAACATGGCAACGATATGAGCATTGCATAAGTATTAACATGCTTTGTAATAAATACATGCAACACTATGAAAAGCATGTGGAAATGATTTGCAAGATAGAGTCAAAAGTAATGAATGCAATATGAAACACATAAACAAGCTTTGACTTAGTCTTTGAAATGAAATTCCAAAATAGCACGCATGATGTTTATGTGGCGCCAAATTATGAAAAATTGCATTCCTTTAAAAGTCTATTCTGATAACTTTGTCTAGAGATGGAGGCCAAATATGAATGAGAAAATTATTCAAATAGAAGCTAGCTTAAAGGGAGTCAACTTGTGAGAATAATTACCTTGCATTTTTTAATCGTATTCTTGTTGTTCATTTGAAAAGTGTGACTCATTCACCATGGTTGTGTATGGGTTTATTGTGCATCAATTCTAGTTGCCACCTTTTCTTTACCTTGCTAAGTCAAACCATTTGAGTTGAGAAGTTTCAATCCTAATACCTTGTTTCTATCCTTTAGTTGTTGATTTTAGTGTATAAATAGAGGTGTTCTCTACCTCAAAATGACGCATATCTACATTCTTATTGTTATTTTCTGAATTATTGCTCTATTTATCTAAGTTTTGTGAGAGATTTAGTGAGGGGTTTTTACAAAAGGTTAGTGAGAGATTATGTGAGAGAATTTGAGAAGAGTGGAAGTGATAGTTGCTAAGTTGTAAGTTGATTTTGGGAGGCTAGGCTTGGAAACTAGTTAGTTCAAATTGGAGCATTGTATATATAGGCATGTTGAATCTTACTCTTATATGCTTTGAATGACTTTGGAAATATTCTATATTTTTCTTGCTTTGATTGGAAAATGTGTTATGTTATTAGGGAAAGGTTAATTTCTTCCTATATGAAATTGAAAGTTTCTTGTTGCTTTAAGTTTTGGAATCTTTATTCTTTAGTTTTTGTATGTACTCCATAGTAAGGAGTGAGTGTATATATATTAGTATTAAATACTACAATAAGGTGGAGTATACTTAGCTAAAAGCTTAATTTGCAAAGATAGGTTATGGAAACACTTTTTTTACCTACTAGATGAGTCATAGTGAATTTATGAGTATATAGGTTATTCCTAGGATTAGAATAATCCAATGAAGGGGATAGCCTATGCATATAATATGAATGGTCATAACAAATCGATCTAGAATGTTGGATGAGCATGTGATGTCCATTTAGAATTAGGGGTGATGAATACTTTAGCCAAAGTGGTGTAATTCACTGCTGGTTACATTGTCAGTTCATTGTGTTACTTTTTAGCATGCTAGTCTAGGATTATCATACACGTAGATCATAGTAATTATATGGGAAAGTTCTAGTTATGTAGGACACAACACTAAGCTCAAGATTGGCTAGTATTTTGAGGTTTATGGACCAAACTCTTCGTCGAAGGGTAGGGCCATCTTACCATATGTGGTAGATGTGCAGGGGACCACAGTAAGTTTGTGGATGGTGGAAAAGTGTTTGAGTGATGCTTCTCTTCAATCGATGAGCCAAGATTTGATGGGAGATTTCCTAGATTATTTGTATTTCTAGTTCCAATGAAGATCAAATGAGCTATGTATGTATCTTATATCTATTTCTCTAAAAGATAGAAAATGTAAATTGTAACTTGTTTATGAAATCATTTTCTTGGAAAGATTGTAACATTTAGTTGAATGAAATGAGGAAGATAAATCATTGCTATATCAAATGTGCATATTGTCTTATTTTGAAAAGAATTTTTTTATCGCTTTTTGTTTGGAAATTTTAGTTTATTCACTCATGGTAAAACATAGGAGAAAAATTTGACTAGAACATTGGGAATATTACACATTGAATGACCATTTATCCTTTCCATGCTTCAAATTATTGGATTTGGGCCCCATGTTATTCCATTTTTGGAGATGTTCATCTAGATTCCTCTTTCTACATCAAGATCGCTAGCCAATAGTCTACACCTTTTGTGTTTCACATGTCCATCCTTCAAGGATGTCCTTTGTATTTGATACTCTAGGTTCTCACTACTAAAGGATTTGGCTATCTCATAGTCAATGTGGTCTCTCAATCCTTATTCAATTGGATATCTCCTCCTAGTTAATGCAAGCAATTGGTTAATAGTTGCTTTGCAATGATTCTTTCCTCACTCTTATTGAGGAAGAGAATAATGTCACTCAAGCTCTCCAATTACTAGGTGTAGAAGTTGTTGATTCAACCCACAAGACCTAGAAATCACCTGTAAGCAATTACCTATCACAATAGAAAAGATCAAAAAGCAAGATTTTTCTCAATAGCCTAAGAATTGTATTGATGCAAATAACCTAAATAAATATTACAATGTAGAATTAATCCTTATGAAAAGGAGATATAAACCCTATATCTAAACCCTAGGTGAGGATTAAATTAGTATGTGACAAGTGTCACCATCTTATGCAATGAGACAACATGTTCTTTTCTTAGCCAAACTAATAATTAAAAATACAATTCCTAAGTTTAGCTTAAATAAATAAAGTAAAAGGTGATCTAATTAATTAATCATGATTAGTTAATTAATTAATTAGATTATTAGCCTAATACTTCAAACCCCCCCTTAAGAATAACTTAGGGAGTAGCTAAAAAATTGATGAAGGATGCATCAATGCAAGAATGGGTCCTGACTACATGGCCTGATGAGGTACCCATGTACAAACTAAAGTTCTCTCAAAAGCAGAGTACACCATCCATCATATAGATACATTACAAATGCCCCCCATAAGAGGGAAAGAAATGATGAAAGAATTTGGAAGCCATGTGTATCTTAATGTCGATGCCAAACTGTGACTAAAATTGATCCATAGGAGCAAGTACCATGAAGATTTAGGAACGTTATCCATAATGAGTGGCCCTCAAATTGAGATGTGACCTGATGTGAATCAGATGCAAGATTTTGGATCATTAACCATAGGATCTTAATATGAGATATGAACTAATGTGAACCAAAATGTGTCATGAGAAATATGTGGCCAAGAGAAACTACAAAAACTAGATACAACTCATGTGAGTTGTCACCAAGATGGAGATGGGATCATAGTGTATGTCATGCAACTACACTCTAATCCAATTATTATGCATGCAACCCCCCATATTGGAACTTTATTGAATTACATTTATTGCAATACCCCAAAATTGTAAAAGGAGAACATGCAACACATGCAGAAATCAATGATAAAATGCAAACATAAAGCATGAAAAAGGGAAATATTGCATGCACAGATTAATGTTCACATCTTCCTCCATGAAGTTCGGTCAATTTTTCCAATAAAATAACCAAAATAATGTAACCTAATATCTGATGAAAATATCATGTAGTTGGTAAATATTCTAGAAAAAATATTTTGAGATCTTCGTAGAGGATGGAATCAGCTTTCAAACATTGCTTGAATCACAAAAATTTGATATTCTAATAAAAATTTATAGCTTGCAAACAACTTGATCTGACTTTAAAATCTTGTAAATCTAATCAAGAGAAAAATTTGGAAAAATGGTTTGTAGATCTGGAATGGGCTTGGAACCATTTTTTTGAAGATATAAATTTTTCAAAAATCGGAGATCGTAGGCCCAAAATATACCTGATTTTTTAAAACCTTCCCAATTTGGCCTTCAAGGAGCTTTGGGGGCTAAAAAAATTAGCCCTTGGTCACTGCGCAACTAGGGGGCTAGTTGGTTGGAGCTTCGTTGGAGCCCTTGGTCACCGATGTGACCTCTATTAGGGGCTAAGGCATGGACAGGGGTTTACGTTATGTAATACCCCTCCGTTTTGCGTTTTGGCTGGACAGTGTGTCCGTGTCTGCTTTGATGTATTTTTTGGTTATTGAGATGTTGTATCATGTGTGTGCGATTTGATCGATAATTATAGAGCAATAGTTTATTGGTGTGATGTGATGTATCTTATCTGATACTTTATTTGACATTTTTAAATTGGTGTAAGGATGATTAGTTATTGTAACATGTTATTGGGTGAGATATTTGTTATGATGGAATTGTCAGTCTATGATGAGTGTATTGGTGGAGGGGACGAGATTGTATCACTCGCTTGAGAGTGCCCTACGATTTTGAGATTTTTGCCTTCATGGTGTGTGTTATTATATCATATATATGCATTTTCGATATGCTCTTTGTTCACAGGTTGACAGGTACAAGACATCGACTCCACCTGATTTCCAGGTTGAGCGTGTCCATTTACCAACGGTAATCGATTGGGAGATAGTAGCTAGGTTTTTTGTGCCAAGTCGTCACCCTAGTCATAGTTTGTCATTAGGTTGTTGTCGAGTTTAGCGGTTTTAATTTGGTTCTTTCCGCTTTGGTTATTTATTTAATTTCATTTTATAAAGGTTATTAAATGGCTTTTGAAGTTAAGAGTGATGATCTAACATATCTAGTTTCAATGTTGAATAGTATTTTATTGCATAATTGATTATTTGGGTTCAATTAATAAAATAAATTTTAGTTTATTGATAAACTAGGCAAATGGTCATAAATTAAATGAAATAGTTATCTTGCCATTATGGTTTATTTAGATTCAAATTTAAATGGCAATGGGAATCATGTTATATACTTGAGTTAAATTTAAAATAAAATAAAAAATATAGAAATGTGAATTATATTTCACTTTTTGAGTTTTTGAATAAAGCATACTCTTGCAACTTTGGGATTTTAGTTTTAAATAAAATCATGAAATTTTTGAAATGCATGAAATAGAAATTTTGAAAGTAAATTGTTTTAATATTTAAAAAAATAGAAAATATCCCCCAAAAGCCCAATAAATTTAGTGGGTGGGATATTTTAGGGGTTTGACCAAATTTGGGGAAAGTTCTATGTAAGAAATGAAATTTCATTTGTTTTGCAATTTTTGATTTTGGTGGAGAATTTGGTTGTGGCTGAATTTGGAATTGGAGAGGAGATTGGAATCACCATTGTTGAAGTCTTCAAAGCTTGGGGAGAAAACACCAGGTTCATCTTCTTTTCTTGTTTCTCTTTTGCAATAATCTTCTAATTTCTTGTTGTTGTTTAAAAAACTTTTGAATACTATTTTATTCAATGAAAAACTCATGAAATATGACTCCAAAACTTACAAATTTGTTGTTGAAAATAGGAAGAAAACCCAAAAGGAAATCTTTATTCAAACTGAAATATTTTTTTTCAACCCTTTGTTGTTTTGGAAAATTATTTTTTTATTGCAAACTATGTTGATCATTTGCTCAATTTAATCTAGAAATTAAATCTGGGTATATATATATATGTAAATATACCTGTGCATATGCACACACAAATATATTTACAAATATATATATATATATATATATATATTATGTCTCTTTCATTTTGTTTCTGGGTGAAGTTCTCTATTGTTTTAAAAAAATACCGGCCTTTGCTCTCACGTTTTTTTTTTAGATAGGCGATTTGTTTTCAAATGAAATTTTATTTTTAAATCAAAGTTTTGTTTTGTGGAGGGGAGGGTCGAATCCCTGCACCCCCCCCCCACGCGCCCATATGGGAGGCATTGCTTCCACACAGCACCCCCCATGGGAGGCACTGTGTGGAAGCAACATCACTGCCCACACAGCACCCCCCATACAAGGGAGGTTGCGCTGGCAGCGCCCTTCCCCATATGGGAGGGGCACGTGCCCTAATGTGGGCGCTCTTTTTGAGTTAAGTTTTAAATTCATTTTTTTTTTATTATTAATTTAATATTATTTATATTATATAATAATATATATATTATATATATAATATTATTTTAATATTTAAATAATATTTATTTTATAATAGTTTATTTTTTTATATATATTATATATATAATTTCTTATGTATATATTATATATATATATACTTATGTATATATATTATATATATATATACTTATGTATATATATTATATATATACTTATGTATATGTATATATATATGTTATATGTATATATATATATATATTTTATATTTAAATAATATTAATGTATATAGTATTTATATATATATTATATATATACTTATGTATATATA
Source organism: Sequoia sempervirens (assembly GCA_007258455.2). Lineage (NCBI taxonomy): Eukaryota > Viridiplantae > Streptophyta > Pinopsida > Cupressales > Cupressaceae > Sequoia > Sequoia sempervirens. The sequence goes on along the minus strand of VDFB02273303.1, from coordinate 196,634 downwards.
TATCATACACATGAGTGTGTATATGTATATATACATATTTTATATATTTTAAATAAATTAGTTTATTGTATTGGATTACATAATTTTAATGAGATTTAGATATTTAAATATATAAATATATAATAGTATATACATGGAGTATATACTTTTATGTATAGATATTTAGTGTATATTGTATTTTTGAATAGATGGGTTTAGTTGATTAATTTATTCTTAGTGGAAATAAAGATTAATTGATTTTAACTAAATGCTTTATTTATTAAATGTTTTGATTATGGAATATAATTGTGAAACCTAGAGTAAATGATTGGTGTTTAAATACTTCAACATCGTGAAATAAACCTTATGTAATTTTTTTTTTGGGATAAATGCAAGTAACGTAGATTGAGTCGACTGGATTTAGGAAATCCTAACCTTAGTTTATTTAAATTGCCTGAAGTGCTTTCTAGCGATGTTTTGTTCATGCTCGACGTTGTGCAAATAGAGTAAATGTTCTGAAGTCTTCCAAATAAGGTTTTATTTATTTGTTAAGGGTTAGGGTTGTAATTGAAATGAATATGGTTGATGTGTTTTTAATGACCTAGTTGATTTGATGGAATCTTAAAGTTCTTGTAAAGGATTTGTTAAATGTCAGGATTATGTACGTGGTTAAGTTATATGGATTATAATTAGGAGAAAAATTGATTATATTTAATATGTGTAAAGAAAAGGGTTATTTTATTATGATGTATTATAATGGGTAGAATGTTATTTAAAAGTTATTATATTCTATTACCTTAAATGGTGAATAGGGAATGATGGTTGCTTTCTATACTGCAAGGAATAGATAAGGTTCCTGAAAAATTATAATGTCTAGAATGTATATGTATAGTTAAAAGATTTAGTGTATGATGTATTTATGTACTTGGGTTCCTGTTTTATGAGAAAGATTGTTGTGTCAAAATACATTATTAGTTATTTAAAGAATGTGTATTTATATGATTGTTGGTTTAAGCAGATTCATATTGGTATTGTATGGGAAATATTGTTATGATTGTAAATTTATGAGTATACCTAGGTAGTGCTAAGTTTTGCTTCCAGAAGCTAGGGAACTCTTTAATTGAGTTGATTGTTCTATTTGGAGTGATTTGATTATGTAAGTCTTCCAATTGGGATTTTCATTTAATCGAGGGATGTCGTAATGTGTTAGTCAACCTTCTTTTTCTTGCCTTGGGTAGTGCATCTTAATGTAACTATTGTTTTACCCAGTTTTCACAAACAGGGATGTTTTGTGCCTCCTTTGGAAGGAGTGGAGTATGTATTTTGTTGCCTCCAGTGTTTGGAGAGAGTTTTGACATTTATTTCCTCCAATTTTTGGAGTGGGTTTTCATTATATGTTCCTCCTAGAGTTGGAGTAATCGTTATCTTGTTTGTATGCCTTTTGGAATCCTTGGTGATTGGGTTCATGTTGGTATGTTGTCAAGTAGAAGAGTGGCTTCTATTAGGGGCCAGAACCCAAAGAGGTAAACTGGGAAACCTTCATAAGTGGTTTAATCAAGTGATAACTAAATCAATGTACTTAGAAGTTAGGTAGTTTTTCACACTAATTAAGATAATTGAGCCTCGCTCATGGATGCAAGGGCTTGTATAGACTTGGGATGAGACGGGAAGGCCTGGAATGGCAAGGTCATCTATCTTGTCTTTATAAGAGGTATTTGATTCTGCATGAGTGAGCATGGGTGCCAGGATTCGGTAGAGGCCACCAGGACAACTCATAGTGGGGGCCGGAGCCTATGAAGATTCCCAGAGGAGATCCCATGACGAGCTGTGTGATGACACTCTTTCTACGACAACAGTTGGTATTTGGTTTTATATGTATGGTCTTCTTATCATACTTGATTTGCTTTATTTCTGGAAGCAATGTGACCTATGTTAGTGATTATTGGAGTTGTACTTGTGTTATTCTTATGGTTGTATGGTTCATGTGACTGGTTGTGTTAGTGTTAGTTATCCTATGTCTAGTGGTGGATGGTCTTGCCTAGGAATTCCTTGTTACTATCTCCTAGCACGGGGGGTGAACCTTTGGGTATCACATGGTTGGGTGGAACGTGCACCTTAATCCGTTGGGTCAGCTTTTTGTTCGTGTGGACGAGATTTCCAATTGGAGAGCTCGTGGGATCTAGTTCTTCATGCTTTACTCTTTCATTTATTAATGTAATTTTAATACCCCTCTTTGTATCGAGGTGGAAGTTGTAAATTGTAATCTTGTATTTTGGAATTACCTCATTCTAGGAATGAGTGTTGTAATCCTATTGTAAAGTAAATTATTGGGATCATGTGGAATTCTTATGTCTTTGATTTAATTTATCATGTATGGAATGTATGAGTGTTTAATCTGTTAAGTAATTAAATGTTATGTTTTAATTTCATGTTTCTTGATTGGGTTTTAAGTAATCTTAGTCTTGTAACCTTAGAGGTTGTTGGCAATGGATAGTGATCTTTCATGTTCTTTATTCTCAAACAAACAAAAAAACAAACAAACAAACAAAAATAGTACGTTTGAGTAGTAAATTGCAACTTCCTCTAGGGTTGCGTGGTGGGGCATTTCACGTTGGGTGTTTGGTAACCGATATGACATGTGGCCTCTATGTTAAGCTCTTAAGGGCTATAGTGCTAGGTAGTGTATGAGTTAGTGTCACTGCTTGTGGGTGCCACTCACAGGTGCGGCATGGTATTTTTAAACATGCTTAGTGCTATGCATTGAACGTAATATTAATTTTATTTATTTTTTAATTTTGCATCTGTACAGGTCATACAAGGGTCATACCAAGGCCCCTAGCAAAAACTTCTACCATTGAAACCCCTAAAAGGAAAAAAGTTAAATTTTATATCAAAATTCATTTCTTCAGCTTCCTAATCATGATGGTGAGGTAGATCTGGCTCCAAGATGCACCATAAAAAAATTGCAAGGAATGATCTCTTCAAAAATTGAATAGGGGTTGTAGATATGGTGCTCTAATACCATGTAGAAGTTGTCGATTCAACCCACAAGACCCAGTGTAGACACTTAAAATTGTCCTAATCAATATTACACATTTGAATTTGATTACTAACACCATTTCATCTTGAATCACCTCTTTTCAACTATTTAATTAAATAATCTTCATTATTTAACTAAATTTATCATTTTTTCCTATTAATCAAATAATCAATGCTATTTGGAAAATTCATCCCATTTTATACTAATTTTCATTATATTTAATTGGATGAAGTGAATTATTTAAATTGAATCCCTTAAGTCTTCTCATTTGATTAAATAATCCTAATGATTTAATTGAATGTCATTACCCCCCTTTAATTAAATAAGTTCATTATTTAGTTAAAATCCTAATTTCATCCATCTTGCACAATTAAGTAAATTCTTAAATTATTTAATTAGCTAATTTCTCACCCTCCCACTTGCAAGGGAATATTCCCCTAGAATATTCATCCATTTGAACTCCTCCAAAATGGGAATATCCTTGTAACAAACTTCAACTTTGAATCAATGAGAGTCATTGATTAAATCCTTGATCCTTGTCAACTTGCATTCTCATCCATTGATTGATCAAATCAATCCTAACCATTGATTCAACCATTTCTCCTATAAATACTCCTCATTTCTATGAGAATTGGAGATCCACTTTCATTTAGAGTAACTAGACTAGATACTAAATTTCATAGCATTCTCCATTAGCATTTTAGCATTTAGCTTCCATTTTAGCTTATTTTTGCATCCATTTTAGCTTATCTTCATCCATTTTCATCAATCTTCATCAATTTTCATCAATATTCATCAATGGAATCCATTTGAAAGCTTGTTTCAACTAAGGGGTTGGGAAAGGGCTGACATTCCACATCAATGCAGCACCAATCCCCCAATGGGATGAGGTTTAGTTTCCATTATGCATTTCTTGTTTGTTTATGTTTAATGGCTTCTTCGTTTGATGTTTTCAAGTATTTCATTGGGAGCTTGACTTAACTAGTTAGACATTATTTTATTTCATGTGAATCTACCATGTTTAGCTTAGGTTATGATAATTCTCACATTCTAGTGCTATGAGGGCTTTACTAACCAGATTTGATGAATTTTCTTTGAGTTTTTCATGTTTTGTAGGTTTCAGGGCACGATAACTCAATTGTTTGAACCAGAGCAATGCAATTGCAGTATAGCAACACAATTGTTTGATATAGCAATGCAATTGTGAAATAGTTGTGCAACTTTCAAGCAGTGGCACAATTGCTTTTTTTTTCTTTTTCTCTCCATCTTCAAATGGCCATATCTTGGTCATACAATGGTCTTTCTTAGAGATTTTTTTTAAATGAAGTATAATTTTGTGCTCTACACAATGGTGTGGGTTTTTTTCAATTTTGGTAGAGTTAAATTTTCCATTTGTGAACCTAAATTCAAATCACATTGCAATTTGGTCTAGTTTGTAGGGTTTTGATGCTTAATCATCTATCTAACCCTAACATGTTTTTTTTATTGTATCTAACATTTGGAGCATGGATTGAAGAAAAAAGTGTTCATTAACACTTATTTTGTCAAAAATTTCTAAATATTTCTAAATACTTATGAGAATAATGACCTAAGAGCCTTTCATTTGCATGCTTTAGAGTAAATAACTTTCAATTTGGGCTTTAAAACTTACAATTCTATGAGTTTTTCAAAGTTGGCTTTAAAACTTACAATGCTATGAGTTTTTTTCAAAGTTGGCTTTAAAACTTACAATGCTATGAATCTTTCAATTTGGGCTTTACAACTTACAATGCTATGAGTCTTTCAAATTTGGCTTAAAATTGAACCCAAACATCCTCACACTTCAATTTGGCTTAAAATTGAACAACACAAACTAACATTCAATTTTGGTGCTATTAAAATGAACATAACATCTACTTTTGGTGCACTAAAATGAATCAATGTCTTCTTTGCTTGCAATGATTGTGTAGAATTTTTGTGTGTATCCTCTCTTCTTGCACTTCATGTGATCTTGGGTGAAGAGAAACACTCTAATTTTATAATATTTGTGAGTCATCCAAAGGCTTGCTACATATCCTCTCCCCTTGAGCTTCGTACGATCTTGGGTGAAGAGAAATAGCATTCCTTTTCTTTTATTACAGAGGCCTACAATTGAGATGCATCCCACAATAAATAAGTCATGGTGACCTTCAAGCACAGTTACTAATGGGCTATATAAAGTGTGTAAAAACCAAAGTAAGTAGAACAAATATGTGGATGTTATACCTTGTGGGCCTACTCTCCTGTGAACAAATGGGTCACTTAGGGGAAGGTAGAGACTTTAGCATTTCCCATTTGAAGTATACATGTGGTGTTCATGATGTCACTAAAAAAAAATTGTATCTAGAGGCCAACCAAGGTTTTTCAAATGTCCTTTGAAGTAGTGCATGGGAGGTGCACCACTCCCAGAAGTTACTTACCATGTCTGATTTATAGTTGAGGCATAAAGCTTAAGAGTTTTGTAAGAGACCAGGTGTCTCTCAACCCGACCACTGGCAGATATTGCTAAGTTTTTGTTTGTTTTCTAGATTTTTTATTTTTTGGTGGTTTTTTGCAATACAAGAGAAATTGTGATTTTGATCTAAAATGCTATAAAAATTCATAATAAATTCATAGATGGTAAATAATGCATCAAATCACTACTCAGATGATGGAAAATGTATTTATTATTCTTCTGGACTCATACAATGAAGAAAATCAAACATATAAGAAAAAGGCAACACTTTTATTCAAGAGAAACCTGATTATTTACAGCCGCCATTATGAAGAAGTATAGTATGGCCAGCCTCTGAGCTATAGATCTCCAACCTCGAAATGGATGCGGAGCCTCCAGAACCCCTAGGCATCCAACATGAAGGAACCAGAAGGTAAGAAACTTAGGCGTATTCAGCTGGAGAAGAAGTACGTCCTTGTTGCAACAAAGTACGGCCTCTAGTAGCAATGAAGAAGGTACAGTTGGAAAATATAAAGGCTCAGACAACTGGAAATGATCCCTAGTCAAGTCACCCCTGACATTTGGTGAATAATCTCTTCCCAAACTTATTTTGAATCTATCATAGTAAGCACAAATGCAACCTCTAAATGAAGTCACCTTGTTGACAAGCTTCAACTGGTATTGCACAGTCTCAGTATGCCTGATTCTGAAGAGGGGACATTCTTCAAAACCCAATGATTTGCAGAAACCCTTGTTTCTCAAACCCCAATGCTCTCAAAGAGAAATAAAGACAAATTAGAAGAATCATAACATAATGAGTTCGATTTGTCTTGGAGAAATATATATCTTCTTTCAAAAGTCAACCCCCTTCCAAAAAGGCAATTAAATGAGCAATTTGAATATAATTAAATTTCCCTTTAATGACTTAGGCATATTAATTAAATAATGGCATCCCTTTTCTTAAATGAGTATTAAAATACTCATTTAATATTAATTTATCCCTTATTATAAAGTATTAATAATACTTTATAATTTTCCATTAAATAATTATATTTAATTATTTGCATTAAAGTGACTTATATTATAAAGTCAAATTAATAAACTTTTAATAATGATCAAATGCCTCAATATTTACTGTTTGCTCATCAGATCATCAAACTGGGTCGAAACTGAGCTATCTAACTGAATCAGGTGCCTTGCCAAAAATAGCAACTCCTGCCTACCTGACTTACTATATATAGTAAGTATCTATAAATCACTCTGTAAGTGTCCACAAAGGCCCAAACCTGAATCAACTACTGGAGTGATATTCCCAAACATTGGATAACTACCTCAAGTGACCTAATCACATCTGTCAACCTACGAAGGTCTGTGTAATAGGCTAACCCCTAAATCAACTGTACTACCTAGGAAGGGGACATTACAAGTTCATTCTCTTGTACAAAGCTAGGTGTATCAAGATGGTACATTTCCTTGGTATGGCATGTTTTATCCCTCTATAATTTTGGATTTAAAATCATTCCTTAAAGGGTGAGGTAAGCCTACTAAGAAGTGGCATACCTTTATTCCTCTAGATTGTTAATTGACTAATTTTGTTGAGCCAAACTAGTAAGTCTTGTGGAAGAAGACTTGTGAAATATCTCCCATACCCATTCAGTTGGTCAAACACATTGCTTGGAATTCAAAAAAAAATAAACATCAACTTGGTGAAAAATTTCAAACCCTTTGTTTATAAGTGAGTGCACTTGAAGGACAATATATTGTTACATACCTAAAAAAATATTTTTTTAAAATACTATATTAGTGGCTTCCCAATATATTTGACCATATCTCTACTCACTTATATCAAAGTTAACCTAGGGAACTATGGCTTAGCTCTTTGATTTCCATAATGTCAAGCTTTTGTTGAAAACATTTTTCCTTGTCATATACATTCTTAGTTTAAACTTAATAAAGACATTTGATGTAGTAAAATCAACCTCATTAATCAAATTTTAAATTAATTTAACCCACAAATCAAGTACACCTTGGTCTTATTTTCCAAAACAACTAAAAGAGCAAGAAAATGAAATGCATACCAAAACATTGTATCAAAGTTCTACTATCAAACAACCATTGGTTTCTTAGGTTTAATATTCCAAGGGAAAAGCATGTCTTTCAACACCTTGATCTTGTAAACAAGTCCTTCATAGGTGAAAAACATTAGGATCAATCATCCCATCCATATCAAAATATTTGACATCTCACCTCACAATCAACTTTGAAACTTTGAACACAATAGCCTTCTAGACTTATGTTATCATAAATCAATCCCCTAGTTTAGCCATATGTGTGTAAATTAATCATTTTCAAACATTTAGTTAAGTTATCCATCATCCTTTTGAACATGTCTATCCTAAAGGTCACAAGTATACCTTTGGGATTCACAAGTTCATTAGCATCCTAAATCAAAATACAAACACCAAACCTTTAGTCTAATTGTTCTCCAAAGTTTAGAAGTTCATCATCCACATCACTCATCCTTTCACCATTCATAATAGTATTGGTCCTAAACACCTTAGAGGTCCACTTTTACAAAAAAAATTGAGTCAACTCAAGAGTTTCAACAATACAAATCACATCGTAACACTCCCAAGGTTGATATATTTTTTATGCTAACAACAAGATCAAAACACAAGAGAGAGACATGGAGAAAAAAAAATTATCTACCATGAGTGACACAAACCAATAAAGCCTTGGAATGAATGAGTTTAATCCTAGAGGTTTCATAATTCCACCCTTCAATCCATACATGGGTCATCATATCCTACAAACTACAATGACACAATAAATGTGGGTATGCCAAATCAAAACTTTGGAACATCTTATCACTTGATAGATTTAAATCAATTTCAAAACTTACCAACCTATCAACCAAGTGATCAAATCATGAGTCTTCATCAAAACAACGTTAGCTCACCAAGTCAATACATATCAAACATGAACATATCAAATATGAACATTCCAAATCCACACTTGGTGAACTATGGGATAGATACATTCACACCTCAAAACATCATTCAATATCCACAACATCAACCACATCCTCAAAATCCATGCCAAAATCAACTACATCAAGGGTTTCAAAATCAATATCAAGATCAATATATACAACATCAAATTTCCCAAAATTCACTTACCAAAATAGTTGATACACTTCTACAAAAAACGTCTCCACCTCCAAATCAATACACTCTTTGTTGAAATCATCAAAACATTGATTTGTTTCCACAACATCAATAAAAAAATCTCCAACATCAAGATATTGGATATCAAGAACTACAACATCAACAACCACATCTCCAACATCAATAAATTGGATATCAAGAAGGAAAACATCAACAACACAATCAATCACCACATCTCCAAGATCAATCACTACAACAATCACAAGCTTCACAAAATAGCAACACCATCACCAAACATGAATACACTCCTTTAGAGAAGCCAATTGAATCGGTATTAAACACATTATTCCATTCTAAACTTATCACACTTCCAAAATCATTTGGTAATTACGAACCTACCTTCAAATTCTCATTTTATAATGACAAGGCTTATTGTGAATATCATAGATCAAAAGGTCATGACACATCAAATTGTATTAAACTCAAAAATCTCATCAAAGACCTTATTGATCAAAGAGAAATAATTGTTGAATACAATGATCAATATTTAACCATCAATAAATAAATTGAAGATGTTTCTACCTCATCTAACAATCCAATCAACATGCATCAAGAGTCACTTCATAATCATAATCAAAATCCCTCACCAATATCTAACAATGATCCATTTCAAGAAATCTTAACATCATTTGATCTCATGTTTGAAGACATTGAAAAGGTTTCTACTACAATTGTTGAGGATAAAATTCAAGATTCATCCACCAATATTCATGTTTACAATGTCTCTACATTTCCCAATGAGTTAGATGACATACCTTGAGAATTTATTCCAAATCATGATCAACATCTTTCACCAAGTCTAGAAATGGTCCTTTCCAAGACATATTGACATAATTTGACCTCATGGTTGTCGATATTGAAGAAATCCTTAATTTAACACTTGATCCAAATTCACTTGAAGATCAAGAAAATATTGAGCCAATACCCATGCATAATGAAGACATTAAATAACCCTTTGCAAATAATCCATCCTTTGAAATTGATCCATGTCAAGAAAATGAACCAAAGCATATTGAAGATAACACCACACAGAGTCAAAATCAAGGATCCATATCTCCAAGATACTACCATGATCTAATGGATATTCTCCAATCAATACAAAATGTCACAAATAATGATCATATCCATTTATCACATACTCCTCCATCTACCCATGAGATGCTTACTCCTAATGGAAATGTAGATGATCTTCATCCAAAATAAGAATCTCATACTCTTGATATCATTACCAAGGAACAAGAGTCCCCTACTCTTAATATCTTTACACATGATCAAGGCATAGTAGAATCCGTAGACATATCAAAAATTGATCATGATGAAAACCTCTATATGGATGGTGAATCGGAAACATCCTTTGAAGAGCAAGAAGAAATGGATCATGACGAAGACTCCAATATGGATTGTAAAGCATCAACACCTTTTGAAGAAGCATCAAAATTAGACACATCCTCCATATAGATTGAAAAAATTGAGTATGAGGATATCTAGCATTATCAAAAATCAACAAAGCTAAACAATCTTGAAGAGCAAGGAAATGGTTTGTCAGTAGCAGAATCAAAGCATGTCAATAATACTCCCATAATATTGGGGGCAACTTTATCTAGTGCAAACACCAACATGGGGAGCATGATGAGTCCTTATGATGAAATGGCTACCAACACTCCAACCATTCATATCATGAATCATCATCCACGCATCTTTCCACCCACTAACTGGGACCAACCACAAGAAATAGGCCTATATCAATGAAAAGAGAAAACTATTAAATCAAAAGAATCAAAAAGGGAAAATGGACAAGAAAAATTCAAATGGATACCAAAGAAAAATAAATAAAATCATCCCTATCACACTCCATTAGTCAAAGAAACTATGGGAAAAAATCAAAAAGGGAAGTTCATCCATCAAAAGTGTCCATTGATATAGAAGAAAGCTTCAAGAGCAACCTACAAGGTATATCAAGAAGTTGGTCCCAATCAAATCTCCATATCTACCCATCATTGCTCATCATCCCAAGTTTAGAGAATCAAAGATTCCAAACTGTCGACCAATCCACTTACATCTTGTATCCCTCAACGCATTCCACCATCCACTTTGACATCCATGGTATCCAACTCTCATATTAACCATGTATTGGAAGCAACTCTTTATCATAAGGACCCTAATGGAACTCTATCGCGATGTGCGCACCTAGGTAAGATTAACTATGGTATCGATAAAGAAGATGAAAAAATACAGGGGTTACATTCAAGCACCTGTATCTTAGCAAAACAACTCCTCCAAGAAGGATATTTTTGACACATCATGATAGCAAAAACATCTATATCAGCACCAACAATGTCTACATCAGCACCACTAGGTAGTTCAACATGAGCATAAAATTTCAAAAAAAAATCAAAAAATCAAGAAAATAGTCAAGAGAAAAATCATCCTCTAGTGAAAACCACTTTGGTGGCACTTTGGACAAGTCCCATGATGAAAACCTAGAAAACAGGTTTTGTGAGTAGAATCGAGCATCTATGTGCACCATTTCAGGTGGAAGCATCTCATCCCATCCATAATAAATCCTGCATTCCATCCATCTTATCCATAATAAATCCATGATTCAATATCCAATCCATTTTCATCCAATCTAACTTATCTTGATCTTGGCAAAGGTTTGGTATGTACTTCACACTTTCGTATGGTAAACATCTTGACATGTGTCACTATCATTAATCCTATCCTAACCAGCATCATCTGAGCCATGAGACATTTTCCAAAGAGGCATACTCTATCCAAACATGTTATCCTATCAAAAGATAATCCTTGGCATCCTTCGCATACCCATCCATCAATCCATTCATTTATCCATGCATCCACCCATATCATTCCATTCATTGCTAGACACTAGGGATAGATACTTACATCTTACTTCAGGAATAAATCTTGAGCTATATCCTATAACTTATGTGGTGATCTAAACATTTTCAAATGCAAAATCAAATTTTCAAATCATTTGTAAGTAAAAATATAAATCACTAGCCCATGGTGCATTTTGATGAGAAGATGTTCCTTATCAAGCTTTATCTTTTATCAAACATCAATCCAAACAATCAATATCAGTTGCATCTACCTTGCACTTCAACGTCACATCAAATCATTCCAATATATTTTGTTCCAATCCTAGCTTCAAAATCTTTATCTATCTTATCCAATCAATCCATCATCATCTCAGGATATCATTTCTTAATCCTTGTGTTGTTCAACACTATCCTTGCATTGTTGTGCATCCTCAACAATGTTATCACTATTGGTAATGTATCAATCATATCAATCAATCCTAGCTTGATTTTCAACAAAATCCCAAAACAGATCACTAAAATCGTTGCATATCCATACACTCATCAACATCGTGCAAAAAATCCTAAACATTCAAAATATCTTCAAAATCCTTAAACATGTCAAAAAGTCAAAAAATAAAAACCATGGTTGTTGAACTACATTGTTTCTGAGCTTGAACATAGGCAAGGCCATCATCGATGTGCCCATGAGGCGCTAGGTCAATTCTTTAGGATTTTGTTACAATAAACTGGCAATCCATCAATGTTCGTATGTCATCAATAAATGGTTACTAGTCAGAGTTAGTCGAACTACATCATCTTTGTGTGTGTAACGTAGGCAATTCCATCACTAATGAGCCCCCGAGGCACTAGGTCAATTTCCCCTTAGGTCTTGATCTAAACTCAAAAAACACAAAAAACATTTGGAAATTTTTAAAAACCCAAAACATTGGAAAACATTCAAAAGTCCTCAATAGCCTCAAAATAAATTTAAAACCTAAAAATTCACATGAACCCAAAAAGATTAAAAAAAATAGCCTCAAAACATTGAAAAACATCAAAAACATTGAAATATTCCAAAAAGTTCAAAACCACACCCATCCCATTTCACTTTCACCCACAATCACCTTCCATTCATAATAAATCAATTGTCACTTTCAACCTTTGGTAAAACAAGTGGAAACAAGGGTGGAAAATTTGTGAAGTGTAAACCTAAATGTAAAAAAATCTCAAGTATAGATCATGAGTAAACAAGTTGGTAACGTTTGTATCAATGGCCTATCAAACAATTAATCTTAGTCAAAACATCTGATAAACATGTCCTAGGATGCATCCTTCTTATAATGGACATCATCATCAAAAATAACCTTAGCTATGTTACTTTGGAAAGAGATATAAATAACATTAATTGTTTGTTCATTTTGATCTTTTCTTATGATTTATCTTATTGGCCCATTCTAAGGACCTCTCAATGATTTCTATCAAAATTATTTAGAGAGAAAGAAATGGGGCATTGATGATTATCTTTCATTTGTTGTGCTTGTGGGATGTTCTTGTAATATAACCTTGGCAAATACTTGCTTTGTTGTGTGTAGTGAGGTCATTTTGAACAAATTGTTGACTATTGTGTATGCTTTGGTTTGAAATGTTTTAAACTTCTAAACTACATTCCAATAAGGTTTTCATATGTCAGGTGTGAGCAAGGATACTCATATCTATTTGTAGTCAAATTCCATCGCATTCGATACAACGCCATCCTAGTTATCAATACCTTGATGCATCATGTCTATGTGTTATAACAAAAATAAGGAATGAAATGATGAAATATCTCAATCCCTAGAACAAGAAAATCATCAATCTCACCACCATATCCAATAAAGTTTCAAATAATCATAGGCTTTTTAGACTTCTGAATCAATCTCAAAAACAATGGTTAATCAATATCCACCTCACTTTACTACTATCTCATTCTATTCATCTTATCTTCTTATTCTTTTATCTTTACTAACAATTCTATCCAAGTATCAGATATGTGTGATATATCAAAATATACGTGAGGCTACCCATAGTTGATGACTGTCTATGCATCATAAAATTTGTATACATCAAATATTTGAGCTTTCTAAAAAGTATCTTTCATCCTCTTTGAGTTGAACCTACTTGAAGTTTTGTCTCAATATCGACCTCAAAATAAAAATTTTTGCTTGATCTCTCAAGGGGGGAGTATGCCAGCATGAATTTTCATTGGGGCAACAATGGAGCATCCAAAACAATCAAGATTATTTTAATTTTTGATCTAAGCAGCAACGTTGACCTGAAAAAGCATCAGTCTTTGAACCAATGTAACAGGTACCTCACTTCAAAGAGGGGTAAAATGTAGACACTTAAAATCATCTTGATCAATATTACACATCTAAATTTGATTACTAACACCATTTCGTACTAAATCGCCTCTTTTTGACCTTTTAATTCAATAATCTTCATTATTTAACTAAATTTATCATTTTCTCCTATTAATCAAATAATCAATGTTATTTGGCTAATTCGTCCCCTTTCATCCTAATTATCATCTTGTTTAATTAGATAATATGAATTATTTAAATTGAACCCCTTAAGTCTTCTCATTTGATTAAATAATCCTAATGATTTAATTGAATGCCATTATCCCTCTTTAATTAAATAAGTTCATTATTTAGTTAAAATCCTACTTTCATCCATCTTGCACAATTAAGTAAATTCTTAAATTACTTAATTAGCTAATTTCTCACCCTCCCACTTGCAAGGGAATATTCCCCTAGAATATTAATCCATCTGAACTCCTCCAAAATGGGAATATCCTTGTAACAAACTTCCTAATTTTTAGGAACCGTGCTTCTTTGAATCAATGAGATCCATTGATTAAATCCTTGATCCTTATCGACTTGCATCCCCATCCATTGATGAGAATCCTTGATCCATGCCTTCACCTCTCATGGATTCTCATCCATTGATTGATCAAATCAATCCTGACCATTGATTCAATCATTTCTCCTATAACTACTCCTCATTTCTATGAGAAATGGATCCAATTTCATTTAGAGTAACTAGACTATACTGAATTTCATAGCATTCTCCATTAGCATTTTAGTCTTTACCATCCATTTTAGCTTAGTTTTGCATCCATTTTAGCTTATCCTCATCCATTTTCATCAATCTTCATTAATGGAATCCATTTGAAATCTTTTTTCAACCAAGTGTTTGGGAAAGGGTTGACATTCCACATCAATGCAAAACCAATCCCCCATTGGGATGAGGTTTGAGGCATTAGATTAGTTTCCATTATGCTTCTCTTGTTTGTTTATGTTTTATGGCTTCTTTGTTTGATGTTTTCAAGTATTTCAATGGGAGCTTGACTTAACTAGTTAGATATTAGTTTATTTCATGTGGATCTACCATGTTTAGCTTAGGTTATGATCATGCTCACACCCAAAAATCACCTACAAGCAACTACCTATCACAATAGAAAAGATCAAAAAGAAAGATTGTGCTCAATAGCCTGAGAGTTGTATTGATGCACAAATAACCTAAATGAATATCACAATGTAGAATCAATCCTTATGAAAAGGAAATAGAAACCATGGATATAAACCCTAGTTGAGGATTAAATTAGCCTATGACAAGTGTCACCATCCTATGCAATAATACAACATGTGATTTTATTAGCCAATCTAATAATTAAAAATGTAATTCCTAATTTTAGCTTAAGTGAATAAATTAAAAGGTGATCTAATTAATTAATAATGATTATTAATTAATTAGATGATTAGCCTATTACTCCAACGCTAGGTGTCTTTTCTAGGCTTTTGGATCAAGCATCAATGGAAAAATACTTAATGCTATTGGCAATACTTTTTTCCTTGACCTTAATGGATTGACCAATTTCACTAGAGTTGGATCAATCATGGGGAAGTGTTCCATTTTTGGGAAATATATTTCACTTTTCAAGCCTCACCTTGCATGCTATAGAAAATCATGATTGATAGAGTGGAGAAAAGCCTAGTTATAAGATTACTAAACCTTTTTTGTTAGTTGGTAAGTTCTACATATTTTCTAAGGTGTTAGCTACCATGAATTCCTATTAATCTTATTCTTGGTGCCTTACAAATCTTTGTACCTTCAAATTGAAAATCTCCTAAGATATTTTCTCTAGGTTAATAATGAAGAAAAATATGGTTTTCCTTGTGTAGCATAGGATTTATATTTCTTTCTTGGTGCCTATGGAGGTTTATCCTTTCTCTCGATATTCAAACAATTTATTGACCTATGTGCTAAATGCATCATTAGAGATTTAAAATTTAATGAAGCTAAAAAAAATTGATCAAAATTTTTATTAGTTCTAGGATGCCAATTGATTGTATGGCTTGAAAGAGCCTTTGGTAATATTATCACTATGAAAATTATTATGAAGATTCAATGTAGTTTTATTATCAAGAGAATTTAGAAATATTAGGAAGCTATCAAACAATGGCTTCATTAGGTGGGCAATGACTTTCACAATGGTATCTCTATCAACTAGCAATCTATCTAACATTCTTTGGTTCTCTCTTCTCAAGATTCACACTAGAAAAATGTGATGCATGATAGTGGATCCAATTCTCATGGTCATCATAGCTCTCAACCTTTGGCTTCTAGGAATATTGTTTCTAGTAGAGCTTGGGATCAACCCTCTACCTCTTCTCATGGGTGGGGAAACGATCTTGGTGGGCTTGACTCAAGCAAGTTTCTTCACCTAGAGTTGGCCATCTCTTGAACATATTCATAGTAGCCTCTAGAAAAACTTCCTAAATAAGAAGAAGACATGCTCACTAGCTAGGAATTTATTGATTATGATTCCCCTAGAAACTGTTGTGACAACCTAGATGATAACGATCCTCCTCCATCTAGTTTTACTTTAGTTTCTTAAACTTTTTTGGGCTTGGCCCTTTTAATTTTCTTTTGTATTTTTTTGGAAATGGTATAGTTATATTTGTTTGGTAGGCCTCTCTACCACCCTCACTTTTTGTGAATATTGTACTATCCTTTAATTAATAAATTAAATATAAAATATTCATTAAAAATCATGAAATTTTATATTATATATATATAAAAGAGGAGTGAATTAAAATTTATGAAGATATAGGTGTAATAATGAAATTTGTATACATATAAAAATTATCATTTAAGTTTATGTCTATCTTGAGAGAATATCTTCATGCAATTATAAACTGTGTGAATTTAGGTGCATTCCTCGATTCTTCACCTATCCTCATTTACAAATATTCCTACATATTTGATCATATATTATCACTTTCTACACATTCCCCCATATAAAATACATTTATTAATTTTTCATGTTTAAAAATTCATTCCCCAATTTAGAATTTGTGTTCCCTTGTCTTGGGTCAATCTTAGGGTGTAAGGTCAATCGCATGCCCATAGATATGACCCTTGAAATTTAAAATTTATTAGCACTCGCCTATTCTACTCTTACCATAGATTGGCTTAGTATATATTTCACATGGTTTTTTTTTCATGTAGTGGTGTTTGAAGGCATTCAATATGCATTTATTTTTCATCAAGTAATCATTGATCAATCACTCACATATCATTTAAGGAATACTTCATTTCGAACATGAAAATGAATCTAATATTGCATAAACACCCTAGAATATTGACATGTCTAAATATTCCTATCCTTAATCATAAATATATTTTTCATGGTTAAGGTAAAAAATTCACTACTCTTGAATGAAAATTTGTAGATTCAGTTTTTCAAATAATTTTATTTTTTTAGTTGTAAAATTTGTGGACATGGTTTTCGAAAGAAGACAACTGCATTGAACGATGTATGAGCTCCGCTAGGGTTTTGTGTTTTCTGCGGTCACCCTTGTGTCATATTGTGCATCCCGCGCAGGAAAACCCTCCTTTATTGTGTGTACGACCACATTTACTGCGGTTTTTTGTTTTAATATGCCTTCAATTGGCTCTAACCCAGCAGTTCTTGCTAGTGTTAGCAATTCGATAGCAATAATCAATGGCTCCTCCTCCAAACAAATGTCCCCAGAAATTTGTTCTGAAAGTCTTTCACGAGGTAAGTGTTCTGATTCACCAGCTAATGTGGTTTTTCCTTTACCAGATTTTTATTCTACCTGTCAATGGCTTGAGCAGTACACCCTTGTTGGGTATTTTTTTGGGAGAACTCCCCCTGAAAGTGCGCTTAAAGATTGGGTTAACAAGGCTTGGGTCCCTCATGGGGTTCACCTTGATATGGTCCAAAACTTGACCAAGGGTTTCTTTTTGTTCCGCTTTGCGGAGGTCAATCATGTGCAGGCCATCTTAAGCCATGGCCCTGGTATGTTCGGTCCTCTCTGTTAGTTTTTCAAGCATGGATTCGTGACTTTGTTGTCTCGTACGACACCAAGTTGCGGGTCCCAATCTAGATTGAATTTCCTGGTCTTCCCTTGCCTTGTGTACCTTTCTTGAATAGTATAGCCTCCTCACTGGGGAGGGTTATTTGCATTGAGCCATATAGGTTCTTTTAGGCCCGCCCCCAAAGAGGGTTTGTGTGGAATTTGACCTTTCCAAAGATTTAAAAGACTCCATTGATATCCAAATTGGAGCTTTTTGCCACACCCAGAAGGTCACCTATTTTAATTTTCCCAACATGTGCTATAGGTGTCAGTTTGCAGACCACAAGATAAAGGACTGCCCTTTAGCGGTGCCTCGTACACCTTTTCCACCATGAGACACTAAAAATCCTCATTCGGTGGCTGCATCTACTGCCAAACCTGATGTGAAATAGACTACAGTCACGAACCGAACGAATAAGTCCAATCGTTCAAGGTTGGGTCCCATGACCTTTGAACCAGTGAAAGATGTTTCAAACCCTTCTGTGAAGGGGAAAGAAGCTCTGGTTGGAGTTGATTATGTTCTACAGCAGCCCAGGCCAAAGGCTACACCTTGGTTGGCTGCTATCATGTTAACACAGCCAAATGTGATTTCATAGCCGAATGTGGCTTCTCCTGTAATGGGAGCTCACAGGATTTTTTGTAGCCCTTCCCCTCCTAGGGAAGAAGGGGAATAATTCCATGAAAAATGGAGGATGTCCTCCCCGTCCATTCAGATTGGTTCAATTCTGCCAGAATTTTTACAGAATCGTTTCTCTTCTCTCAATGAAGAGGAATCGGATTTCAACAATATGGAGGAGTTTCACTCATGAAGTTTCTTTCATGGAATGTTCGAGGTCTAATAGACCTCTCTAGAAAGTATTCTATCAGGGATACCTTGTGTAAGTACTTTGGTCTTGAAGTGCTTTGTCTCCAGGAAGTTAAAATCTTTGGTTTTTTGCTTGTTGCGGCTTGTTGCTCTATTTGGCTAGCCAGTAAAGTGTTTTGTACTGCCCATGATGTTGGGTGTGGTGGAGCTGTCACCTTTTTGGCCCCATGGTGGCACTCTTATGTGGTTGACCACGGATCTTATCCCACTCATCGACTTGTCTGGATCCTTCTCAACATTGATAATCACTCCTTTGGGATTATTAATGTCTATGCTTCTAATGATGTTGTGGAACGCTCTTTGCTCTGGCGTTGGATTGTTGATTCTTTACCAGTTGCTACCTGGTTACTCTATGGGGATTTCAATATGGTAGAAATGGCGTCTGACAAAGATGGCACTCTGCCATTTAGATGGACAACTGGGGAAAGGGAGGCGTGGTTTTACATGCGCAATAAATTGGGGCTCTTTGATCCCAACATTGGTCGCCGCCATTCTCATTCTCTCTGGCACACTTGGTGCAATTTCCAAGCTGGTTCTGACATGATATTTAAGCACCTTGATTGTGCCATGATCTTGGCGCAATATTTTTTCTCTTTTGCAAGCTCCTTTCTCTCGATTAAGTTGTTAGTGGATGTGACCTTGTCAGATCATTTCCCCATTTCCTTTTGCATTGAATGGGAGACTCGACAGCCTCAAACGTGTAAAACTCAATTTTTTTAAACACATCCTTACTCTTCCATAAGCCTACCTTGGCCCACATTCACAGAGTTTGGAATTTGGAGTGCAGGCCAGCTCATCATACAGGCTAGATTTCTTGGTGGAATGAGGCTATCATTTGCATAGCTATATTTTTGTGCATTTATGGGTGCCAACTGGCTATTTTTCATGGGCGATCTTATGAGGCTACCACCGCTGACCTTCGTGCTGCCTCTGAGGCTTTAGTGGCCAGCCCCTTTTCTCCCTCTTTACAAGTCAGGGTGGTGGAGCTAAGGCACAAAAAGTAAATTGCTAACAGCTATGCTGCTCAAGGAGCACAAATCAAAGCCCGGTTGCACTGGCTAAAAGTTGGTGATTGTGCCTCCAAAGAGTTTTTCTTGGCTCTGCATGCCAAGCACACATCCCTAGGCTTTAAAAAAAATAAAGATGGTTATCAAGTGCTCTCTAAGCTGCCTGACATTCTACAGGCCTTTGTGCATCATTATGAGCAGGTTTTCACTGCACAGGATGTCACGCTCGTGTTACAGCAAGCCCTTTAGGATTTCCTTGTTGTTGTGCCAAATAAGCTTTCTTCAACTCAGAAAAAAAATTGTGATCAACTTTTATCAGTTGATGATCTCAAAGAGGTTGTGTACTCCATGGCTGATGACAAAGCCCCAGGAATTGATGGATTCCCTTGTGAATTCTACAAAGCCATGTGGGATGATTTTGGGCATCATCTGCATCAAGTTTATTTAGAAGCGTTTCACTCTAATTCCCTGGGTAATTTAATCAATAAAGGTAACATAAAATTCATACCTAAACCAAGTGAACCAGAAGACATTTGTAACTAGCAACCTATCACGCTTCTTAATGTATCCTACAAGATTATCACCAAGGCCTTGGCTCTCAAAATCTGCCATCTTTTGCCTCATATTGTGCACCCGAAACAAACTGGGTTCATCAAATCTAGATTTATTCTAGATAATATCATTGTCATCTAGGAAGGCACGGATGGAATGGGCCAGACGCTCAAACTAGAAAGTTGTGTTCATTAAGATTGACTTTTCCAAGGCTTATGATCACATTGAATGGTTGTTTATTCTTGCTATGCTGCATGCCTTGGGTTTTGGGCCCAATTTCATTCAATCTGTTCGAATGCTTTTTGTGGATGCCTCAACTTGTATCACCATCAATGGTCGTCAATCCTCTGCCTTTGGACTCTTTCGTTTTATCAGGCAAGGGTGCCCACTGGCCCCCTCTTTATATGTGCTTGCAGCTGAGGGTTTTGATTATCTTTTGGTCAATGCGGTTTCCCAGCGGTGAGTCAAGGGCACTTCTCTGCCCAACTCTCAGGCTCAGCTTATTAATGGCCATTTTGCTAATGACTCATTTCTCACCCTTTTGGAAGATGAAGACTCTGTTGCGGTGACTCTTGAGTTTCTTAATACTTTTTATCTTGCCTCTGGCTTTGCCATCTAGTGGCATAAAACTTTGTGTTATCGACAATCTATCTTTCCCTCCCCGTCGTGGCTGCAACAGTATGGTTGGAAGTGGATTGGGCTTGGAAAAGAAAATTAGTTTCTAGGCATTCCCTTTCCTTTTTAGGCATCTCCGGCTGAGCTTTGGCAAGTCGTGCTCCCGAGAGTTGAGCAGAAACTTACTTATTGGATTACTAAGCCCCTTTCTTTAGTAGGGAAATTCCAGGTGTGTTCCAAAGTTCTGGCGGTAACCCATGTTTATTACTCTTCTTGTTGGGCCCCCTCCAAAGCTACCTATGGGAACCTTGAGAAGTTTCTTCGTGATTTTCTCTAGGCCTCCTCTAAAACTCACAGAGGGATTCATCGTGTGGCTTGGGAATTTTGTTTCCTTCCCCGAGATTCGGGAGACCTTGGGCTTCTTTCCACTCAACGGCAAGGGATTGCTCTATGTGTTAAATGGATTATTCGTGCCCTTACTCGGAATGAGGCCTAGAAAATTCTTCTCAGGCATAGTATTCAATCCGGCTTCCCTGTTCATAGACCTGCTTGGAAGGGGATTGGCTTTCAAACCCTTCTGGTCATGAATGAACCAATCTAGATTGTTGGGACTTTTGTAGCCAAAAGCATCTGGCAAGCTTGGTAAACTATCAAACCCTGGCTTTGTTGGGTTGGCTCTGGTTTTCGAGATGGGCTCTCTCTCAACCAGCACAATGTTTGGTGGTCGCATCTTGTTGCTAACAATGGTCAGTCACTGGCTAAGTCGCCAGGGATTAAGGCACTCAAATTTCACAAGAAGGGTATTGTTGATGGTGTTTTCTGCACAGCAACAACTTAGACAGAATGCAATATTCTATCTCTCTTGAAAGGTTATTTTTGACAATAAATTACTGAAAATCACCCCAAGGTCTCTCGGGTGTCAAGTCATGACAATGCATAAACAACTCAGATATTATGTGAAAATGCTTGTAATCACAATCGGACCTTACTACAAGCAAACTGTACCTTTCCAATTTATCAGATTTTGCAATATGATGATCTTAAGTCCTAAATCTAACCAGATAATAAAGAAACAAAAAAAGATAAGGGTATGAAGTTATTATAAGATCTAAACTATTCCTAGAATGAACAATGCCAATGACAGATATCTAGAATGGACCAATCTCAAATAACCAATTCCTGATCAACCCACAATGCAATATCACAAGAACGGTGCAATCTTCTAAAGTGTATAGATTTTCAAATCATAGACATGCATCCACAATCGAACTAAGCTCAAATGAATGTATGGTCCAGGTTGACTTCACCAGCCTGCTACAATCAGATAGTTACTGGGAGTATAGACTAGAGATTGCTACAAACATCCCAAATATGAAATCATGAACATTACTCACCAAACTAATTCAACTCTAAAATACTAAATCCTAAATCTTCAAGAAATTTTAAAGATGAAACAACAGGAACCATGCAAGATAAACTAACACAAGAGATTTCACCAGGAAAACCACAATGTCTTCAATTGTATTAGATCATCAAAATGCTGCAACAATTCCACTGTTTTGTTACAATATTTGCTTCAAGAAATCAACTACTACTTCTACTACAAAATGCTCTAGCTCTTTTTGCTCTTACTTGTCTCTATTATCTTCTCTCTCTAACCCTTTACAATGAGGCAAGGATGCCCATTTATAGAAAATTCTCAAGACATGTCGACCCAGCCAAACATTTACAAAATAAAAATTAGCCAAAACAGGTCAGCCTTAGGAACTCCAAAATAAGGCACACATTAAATGCTGATACACCATCAAGGTCGGCCTCGACAAATTCCCCAATGTAGCCCAGATCAACACATGCCCTATAATAATAGGGAAGCACAAATCTCAAAATAGGCATTAACTACCGCCTCCCTTATCCTTATTCTGGGCCAATGATCCCTAAACCCTCAAAAACACTTTTTCCAACTCAATGACAGGTGGCAAAGGCAAGATCCTAAGCCAACATTCAATGGAACCAATCTCCTCCTTTGACTGTTTAACGACTCTATTCTAGTCATCCTTGTGATTCTGGTACTTATCCATCACAGCTAAATAGGTTGCTGCATCGTCCAACTGGTGAACTGTTATGACATTTTTGAAATCTGGGGCATAGAAATCATGCCACCATTCCCTTAGTTGTTCCAGTCTCAGGTACTTAGGAGCAATTTTCCTCCTGCCAGTCATAATCTCAAAAAATGCAATACATCCCTCATAGACACCAGTTAAATCACCATCTATTAATTTCTTTCATTTCTGAATATTCCTCATGGCCTTTTCCCAAATCTGCAAAGCCTCAAACCATTCCCAAGGATCAGTTGGTTGCAGATGGGATTCTTCCTTCCTCCAAACTTAATGAACCTTGGGAGTGGTTTGAGGCTTTGCAGATTTGGCAAAAGGCCATGAGGAAGATTTAGAAACGAAAGAAATTAATAGATGGTGATTTAACTAGTGTTTATGAGGGATGTATTGCATTTTTTTAGATTATGACTAGCAGGAGGAAAATTGCTCCTAAGTACCTAAGCCTGGAACAACTAAGGGAATGGTGGCATGATGTCTATGCCCCAAATTTTGAAAATGTCATAACAGTTCACCAGTTGGATGATGCAGCAACCTATTTAGCTGTGATGGATAAGTACCAGAATCACAAGGATGACTGGAATAGAGTCGTTAAATAGTCAAAGGAGGAGATTGGTTCCATTGAATGTCGGCTTAGGATCTTGCCTTTGCCACCTGTCATTGAGTTGGATAAAGTGTTTTTGAGGGTTTAGGGATCATTGGCCCAGAATAAGGATAAGGGAGGTGGTAGTTAATGCCTATTTTGAGATTTGTGCTTCCCTATTATTATAGGCATGTGTTGATCCGGGCTACAATGGGGAATGTGTCGAGGCTGACCTTGATGGTGTATCGGCATTTAATGTGTGCCTTATTTTGGAGTTCCTAAGGCCGACCTGTTTTGGCTAATTTTTATTTTGTAAATGTTTGGCTGGGCTGACATGTCTTGAGAATTTTCTATAAATGGGCATCCTTGCCTCATTGTAAAGGGTTAGAGAGAGAAGATAATAGAGACAAGTAAGAGCAAAAAGAGCTAGAGAATTTTGTAGTAGAAGTAGTAGTTGATTTCTTGAAGCAAATATTGTAACAGAACAGTGGAATTGTTGCAGCATTTTGATGATCTAATACAATTGAAGACATTGTGGTTTTCCTGGTG
This sequence comes from Sequoia sempervirens, assembly GCA_007258455.2. Classification (NCBI taxonomy): domain Eukaryota; kingdom Viridiplantae; phylum Streptophyta; class Pinopsida; order Cupressales; family Cupressaceae; genus Sequoia; species Sequoia sempervirens. The sequence continues at coordinate 172,407 of VDFB02273303.1, read as the reverse complement.
AAATCTCTTGTGTTAGTTTATCTTGCATGGTTCCTATTGTTTCATCTTTAAAATTGCTCGAAGATTTAGGATTTAGTATTTTAGAGTTGAATTAGTTTGGTGAGTAATGTTCATGATTTCATATTTGGGATGTTTGTAGCAATCTCTGGTCTATACTCCCAGTAACTATCTGATTATATCAGGTTGGTGAAGTCAACCTAGACCATACATTCATTTGAGCTTACTTCGATTGTGGATGCATGTCTATGATTTGAAAATCTATACACCTTAGAAGATTGCACCGTTATTGTGATATTGCATTGTGGGTTGATCAGGAATTGGTTATTTGAGATTGGTCCATTCTAGATATCTGTCATTGGCATTGTTCATTCTAGGAATAGTTTAGATCTTATAATAACTTTGTACCCTTATCTTTTGTTGTTTCTTTATTATCTGGTTAGATTTAGGACTTAAGATCATCATATTGCAAAATCTGATAAATTGGAAAGGTACAGTTTGCTTGTAGTAAGGTCTAATTGTGATTACCAGTATTTTCACATAATATCTGAGTTGTTTATGCATTGTCATGACCTAACACCTGAGAGACCTTGGGGTGATTTTCAGTAATTTATTGTCAAAAATAACCATTCAAGAGAGATAGAATATTGCATTATGTCTAAGTTGTGCAGAAAACACCATCAACAGATTGGCACTAGAAGGAGGGCCTGAATGAGCACACTGGATCATTTCTTGAACGTCATCTCTCCTGAAAGATATAGGAGAAACACCATATCTACCACGGGAGAGGAAGATTTGTAGGAATTACAGTTTCCCCCTAGGTCAAGAAGGACTTGAGAAAGGGGAGAATCATCATCACCCATCCCTTCACCAGCATCATCCACATCTTCACATCCAGAAGTTGAAGCCATACCCATCCTTGAGGCAGTTCCCATTCAACAACCTCAGCCTATCGTTAACCAACCACAACCACCACCCCCACTTTTGCCAATGGCCTTCCTTGCTAATAATCCATCTCCCTTATTCTTCCAAGCTTACAATGTTATGCCCAAAAACCTTGAGCACTTCTGTTCAAAATTCCATGTTAATGACCCAAACAGGACTGCAAAAGAACATATAAGGATTTTCCAAACTTTTCTCAAAGACAGAGGGATTGTTCATGAGGATGTTGTCTGTAGGTTGTTTCCTTATTCATTAGGAGAAGAGGCCTTTTACTAGTACAATCACCTCCTTGCTGGTTCAATTCTTAATTGGAACGATCTTGAAACTACTTTTTTACAGAAATTTTGAATACCCATCAGTGCCAATGAATTATATTTGCAATTCACCAAAGTGAAGAGAGAGGTTAATGAACCAATATCCAGTTTCAATAATAGGTTCCACCGCGCATACACCAAACTTCAAGACCCATATATTTTAGATAATAATACAGCCCTGAGAGTTTATTATGATGCCTTAGACAGCCTTACAGTAACCTTTCTAAAATGGAGACCCAATCCTCCAACTACCCTAACTGATGCTTATATAGAAGCTGTTAAGCTTAGCACAGATTTGAGACAACACTTGACTGGACCATTTCCTTCTTTAGGACCAGTTGCACATCCTAATTAGGTTCAGGCAGTAAATCAGGCACTTACCAACCATACCCCAATCATGAATCTAGTGTCTCAACTACCTTTAGTGCCACACCCTGGGCCTCCCATGAGCCAGGTCTCTCCTATGATGAATTTTCCCCAGCAGCAGGTTAACTAGCCCATGTATCAACCACAGCCAAATAGTTTCCCTGCTTACTTGCAGAACTCTGAAGTGTTGCATCAGTCTATGGGATCTGCTACAATGCCTGTCCCTCCTCAGAGTAACCCAAACCACATCCCCTATCGAGATCCAAATAGGGAGAGGATTGATGAAATAGTTGAACAGATAAAGAAGTTAAATCTAGAGGTAACCTACCTAAGAAATCAAAACAGTCAATTACAAGTTGCACATAAGAGTATGCAATCCAATCAGAACAGAGAATTTCCACAAGGGCAGAATTTTGACAGAGGACATCGTAATGAAAGAGGACTCTATAATGATAGGGGATACAATCAGGATAGGGGTTACAACAATGACAGAGGATTCAATAATGATAGGAGACAGAATTTTGATAGAGGACAAGGTAGCGGATCGAGATTTGATAAGAGGCAATCTCAAGGATAGAGCAGGACATGGAATACAGGACCTAATAATGGAGGAGTTCCTACTCCCTTAGATCAACCTGTCAACCAATCTACAAATCAGCTAGTTAGTCAAGACAAGCCTCCCAGCGGTGTATATTTGGCTGAAGCAGCCCTATCAGGATGGTGCAGGCTCCATAAAACAAGTCAGCATTTAGAATTAGAGTGTCCAAAGTTCCAAATTGCAGCCTCCATTTTTCATTATGAGGTTGAGAATAATACAAATGGGCAGGAGATTGTTCCCTCCACTCCTTATGACTCTCTCGTATTAGTGTTGAATCATACTCCCTTTCCAGCAAGTAAGGAAAATGTACCAGAAGAAAAATCAGATTCTCAAGAAGAAAGGGCGGATCAAATCTGCAATGGAGATGAGGTTGCTCGATTATTCAATGAGGAAGCAGTGAATGATAATGGTCCTCTGGATAAGGAAGAAGCTTATGTTGAAGAAGTACAGATGTTACAGAGGCAAGGTTTGAGAGATATGCCTCATAAACGTCCACAGGCTGGGGGACCTTTCACTACCTCCATTCCCCCTAATAATTTCAGTACCCTTCCAGATCCTAATGCTAGCAATAATCCATCTTATCCGCATGTTTCCAAGCAGTACCTTTCGAAGGAAAGACAAGCTCAAACTGACCCACAAAGGGAGAAAGTTGTTCAGGCGGGCAAAGACAAGGTGGAGGAACCTCCTAGGGAAGTCACCACTGATATGAGTGAGGAGCAGATGGCTTCATACGTTGCTGAGGAGTTCAAGAAATTAAAGGTAAATCTTTCAGTATTTGAGTTATTAAGGTTCCCTACAATTAGGAGGGCAGTTTTAGGTACTTATGATGCACATTCAATGTCCTTGGATAAACTTTCTAGTGAGGATATCAGCAAGACTTCTAGTTCCTAGCTTGTGAAGATGCAAAATCGGGCCCATAATCGGACCACTTTGCCCCCTGGAGATAAAGGAAAAGAAAAGGACAAAACTCAAGTGGCCCAGGTAGATACTCAGCCAACTTTATTCTAAGGGAAGACAGAAACCCCACCATTTCTGATCTTTGTGCATATATTCAGTAAGAATCTACATAATTGTTTACTAGATTCTGGTGCTTCCACCAATGTGATGCCATTTGGAGTATGTAGAGCTCTAGGGATTACACCTGCTGATTCTCACAAGAAGGTAACTCAACTGGATAGAACTGAAGTAAATGTGGTGGGAGAATTAAATATGATTTACATGCAGATAGCTTCTGACCCAAGGATTCAGCAGGTTATCAATATTCAGGTAGCGGATATCCCTGATGCGTATGGCTTGATTCTGGGAAGAGATTTTACTAAGGCTTTGAATGGATACGTGTCTACTGACCACTCCCACATGTGGCTTCCCTAGAAAGGAGTGCCAAACTAGATTAGAATCGAAAGACAACCAAGAATGAAATACATGATTATGGAGTATCAAAATACTTCAACAAAAGTTTTGATATCAGAAGTAGGAATGAGAAATTATATGCTATCCACTCAGTATGAGGAGTCAGACTCAGAGGAGGTATTGATGCTACATACAATGCCCATTGATACAGAGACAGGATCGAGCCATGTTGTTGTCTTGACAGAATCAGTTGAGGAAGAAAAGGAGTCCGAAGACAATCAGATCAGCCTATTAGATAGTTTCCAGGAATTCATCAAGTAGTGTGTTGAAAATCAAATCCACCTAGGCAGAAAGACAAGCTTTGAAGAATTACTCTTACCAAATTGGTGTAGAGTTCATAATGCTTCCCATTCAGAGTGAGAGTGTTGTTTATGCCAGACAGCAATAGAACAAGTACAGAAATGCTCAAATCCAACTCAAGCAACTAAGACAGAGGTGCAAAACCCTCAGGAAGGATGTAAAGAAAAATATAAAAATGATAAATCAGTACTGTCTGAGAAATCCTCTAGCACTGATAAGCCAAAGGATATGATAAAGAAGACTACCACTGTTGAATGCTGGACTCTCAAATTTGATGGATCCAAGTCCAAACATGGAGCTGGAGCAGGGTTCAAGCTAATCAATCGAAAAGGTAAAAATTTCTTTGCGGCCCATAGACTTCAATTTCACTGTACAAATAATGTGGCAGAATATGAAGCACTAATTCATGGACTTCTCATAGCACTTAAGAAAGGGGTTAAAACTCTGCAAGTTTTCAGTGATTCAGAGTTAGTAATTAAGCAAGTAAGGAAACAATATTCATGCCACGATAGAAAAATGACTAATTATAGGCATAGAGTGTGGGACCTCATTGAGGGATTTGACGCTTTCAATATCCAACTGATACCACGACAGAAGAATCAAACTACAGACTCTCTGGCTCAGGCAGCAAGTACCCTGCAGCCTTTATCTTTGTCAGGATTGAAGAAATTCATTGTAGAGTTGACCCCTGTGCCATCAGTCCCAGACAATGTTACTAACTTTCAGGTGTTTAAGGATGACAAACATATTCTGGATTTTATCACAAATATAGACGTTTTTGCTTCCCAAATCATTGATGAAGCAAAACCCCAGGAAGCAGAACTGGACTTAGAAGGCGTGATGAATCTGAAGTCTAATACTATTCCAAGAGGAATTGTACAGTTGGAGTGAATTTTTGATATGGATAAGATCAGAGACTAGGAACAAGGGTCCAAGAAAGAGTCTATCAATGGACAGTGCAACACTCACAATTTGGGAACTAAGGACAATGCTAAGAACATTTTCATTGGCAAAGTGTGCACTCCAGAGGAAAGACAAGGGATAATTGAAGCCTTACATAGCTTTTCGGATATAGTAGCCTAGAGTTATGAGGACTTGAAGACTTATGATACATCAATCATAACTCATACTATACCCCTAAAGTCGGATGCCAAACCTTTCAGGCAGAGACAGAGACCTATTAACGCATTATTGGAACCACTCATACAGAAAGAAGTTCAGAAGTTGTTGTCTGCCAGAATTATATTTCCTGTCAGGCACTCAACATAGGTAGCAAACCTAGTTGCGGTAAGAAAAAGGAATGGGGAAATTAGGCTCTGTGTTGATTTCAAGAATTTAAACAGATTGTCAGAAAAGGATAACTATCCAGTCCCTTCATTGGATGAAGTACTTCAAGTTGTTAATGGATCTCAGATGATGTCCTTTCTGGACAGTTATTCAGGGTACAATCAAGTAATGGTTCAGTATGAAGATAGGCATAAGACTGCTTTTACAACTAAATGGGGTACCTTTTTCCTACAGAAGGATGCCTTTTGGACTCATTAATGTAGGAGCTACATTTCAAAGGGCTGTGGATATTGCCTTCAAAGACATCATAGGAAAATGCATCATTATTTACATGGATGACCTGACTATTTTTTAAAAAAACAAAGGGGATCACATCTCTGATTTGCGCAAAGTGTTTCAAAGGTGTAGGGAATTTGGTATTTCCCTGAATCCTAAAAAGTGTATTTTCGGAGTAACAAAAGGAAAGCTGCTCGAACATGTGATATCAGAAAAGGGAATTGCTATTGACCCAGAAAGAGTGGAGGCTATACGGAAGATTTAGCCACCTACTAGCAAAAAGAAGATGAAGTCCTTCTTTGGCAAGATCAACTTCGTCAGAAAGTTCATCACTGGATTTGCTGAAATTGTTAAACCACTGAATGCAATGCTGAAACAGGATGCTAAGATCGAATGGACTAATGAAGCAAAGGAGACATTTGCAGAGATCAAAAGAGCCATTGTTGATGTTCCAGTATTGGTAAGTCCTAATTATATTAAACCCTTTTATATCTATTCATTTGCTTCAGACCATTCGTGTACTGGAATGTTAACTCAAAAGTCCGATGAGGGAAATGAGCATCCTATTGCTTTTATGAGTGCACCATTAAAAGATGTTGAGTTGAAATATCCGAGTGTGGAAAAGTAGGCGTATGTCCTGGTCAGAGCGCTAAAGAAATTCAGACATTATATCCTCAGGAATAAGGTGTATGCGATTGTCCCGGATTCTGCAGTCAAGTTACTTTTGATGCAAAATGAATTAGGTGAACGTAGAGCTAAATGGGTGACAATGCTCCAAGAGTATGATATTGAGATTCAACCCATAAAATTGGTAAGAGGGAAAGGACTCACTCAGACTATGGCTGAGGTAGGTCCTGAACTGACTGTTCAGAATTATAATGTCGAAGAGGTTTCTCCAGATGGTTGGTATGATAACATAGTTTATTACTTGCTAAACCAATGATCTCCAGATCATCTTAATGTTGTATAGAGGAGAGCTTTACAATTAAAGAGTGATGGTTTCATGTTAAAAGGAGCTATTTTGTACAAGAAAAATCATGAAGGCATTTATTTGAGATGTCTCAGGAAACAGGAAGCTGAAAGAGTGATGAACGAATTTCATGAAAAATATGGCACTGGCCTTGGTTATGCAATTGCCACAGCAAATCAGATTTTGAGGGCAGGATATTACTGGCCCACGTTGTTCAAAGACGTCCACCATCATGTCAGGACCTGTCACACCTGCTAGACCACAGCAACAAGGGAAAGGTATGCAGCGCTTCCACTCCAATCGGTCACTGAGGTAAGGCCTTTTGCTCAGTGGGGTATGGATTTTATAGGTTTTATCAACCCACCATCTTCTATAGGACACAGGTACATTCTCACTATTACTGATTATTTCATAAGATGGACTGAAGCTTTTGCTTGTAGGCAGTGTACGTCTGAGGTAGTAATTGATTTTCTGGAATCTGCTATTCTTAATCGATTTGGATGCCCCATTGTTGTTGTTTGTGATAATGGTCCTGCTTTCGCATCTTTAAAATTTTCAAATTGGGCTTTTGATCATGGGATTATTGTGAAGTTTGCGTCCAATTATTATCCCCAGGGCAATGGCTTATCAGAATCCTCTAATAAGAACTTATTGACTGTCATCCATAAGTTGCTAGAGATGAACCCAAAGAACTGGCACACCCAGCTCCGGTTTGCCCTTTGGGCAGATCGTACAAGAATTAAGTCATCCATCGGAACATCTCCTTATCACTTAGTATATGGTCTGGAACCAGTATTCCCTATTCAACTCAAGATCCCAACTTTACAGTTTATAAATGAGTTCTATAATGAGGGGGACAGAAGGGAGGCTAGGTTAGTGGAACTATTACACCTTGAGGAGAAATGGGACAATGCCCTTGAGAATTTTTCCAAACATCAGGGGGTAGTTAAGCAGTGGTTTGATAGGAGGGCTAAAGTTAAAACCTTTAGAATTTCTAACCTTGTCCTATATTGGGATAAACCTCATGATCAAAAAGGGAACCATGGGAAGTTCGATAAACTGTGGCTTGGTCCATATCAGATTGTTGAAATACTTGGAGATAATGCCTTCCGTCTGAAGACTCCCACGGAAGAAGATATTTCACTGCCTGTCAATGGGCATTACTTGAAACATTATTTCCAGTCCTGAGCTGTTTTCAGCTCCCTGCTTTGTATATAGTTAGTTTAGGTTGCTCTTTTGCTTGTTTTGTTTGGTTAGCGTAGGTTTCCTTTCGGCCTGCTTGTTTTGCTTTGGTTAGATTAGGTTTGATTCGGTTTGTTTGTTTTGGTTTGTGTTGCTCTTACTCTTGGTTCCTTCTCTTTTGGGGATCCCTGGTTGCATTTGTATGACAGTGGTGACAAAGTAGGTCTGATGTTCTTGGTATTCCTCTTACAAACTCTAATCATCCTTCTAAGACATTCTGGTATGAATTCTCTACCCAATGTCACTTATTCTTGCGCTAAGGCAAAGAGTTTTCTAGTCAATTTGAACAAGAATATATTAGGGTCTCATACTTTCAATTATTAAAGATACCTGAAGTTGCAGGAGGTCCTTATGAGGTTTGAACAGGTGAAAAATCATTTTTCTGCTCTAGTGCCACTGTGGTTCTCATCCCTGACTGTGAATTTCATTGTTCACAGGTTGAAGCAGAAGCAGTGAAAAGACAAGCCGTATAAACAAAAAAAGGAGAAAGAATATTGAAAATTAAAAGATTTCCATTCAACTCATCAGGGGAATCTGAATATCTCTATCGAGGCTATGGACGCCTAGTTGGCAGTAGAGCTATGTTCAGGAGAATTACAGCGATAACCTCATCGGGGCTATGGACGCCTGACTGGCAGCGAGGCTCTATCCAAATTACTTTTAGAGTATGAATGTTTACGTAGCTTGTTCATACCAAGTTTGGTTCCTGCTATAGCTAAGGGAGGGCAATGAATGCATATGCACACACTCTGACCCTGGTATAGGAAAATTTGAATGACTAGGGGCTTCTTTGTTTTAGCAAGGAGGTGGTGGCAGGATATGTGAGTTGAAACCATAAGTTCTGGGTTCTTGATTCCAGTTTGTTATCGAAATGCTCAAGAGCATTTCCCCAGTAGAGTCTCCATTTGTTGTGCAGTTTCGCACACACACCCCACTTGGAGTAGGGACCCTCTTTTTCGGGATGTCTTTCGACCTTTGGTTTTATTGGATTTGTCTTTTTAAGGTCTTGAGATGTTGGTTTTTCTAGATTTGGTCTTGCCCTGAGGCTTGAGTTGGTTAAGGTTAAGTTTCAGTGAAAATCTAGGTTTTGACCCGAATCCAGGATTTTCCAGCTCCGGCGGATTTTCCCGGGCATTGGTTCATTGTCCCTTTCCTACTGAATTTTCTGAATCTGGGTTTCTGCTTGACCCCAGGATTTTCCAGTTCCGGTGGATTTTCTCAGACTGCGTCAAAATCTCAAACTTCGTTAAAATCCTGGCTTCTGCCATATCCGCAGATATCGTGTTCATCCGGATTTTCTGGGTGTCTTGGTTTTTCTTAAATTCTTTCCTGGGCTCAGGTTTCCAGATTTTTTAGACATGTCTTGTCACTCATTAATGCTCAAAGTACCTTTGCTTAAATGCAAATATGGAGGGATTTAAATTCTTTTAAGCATCATTTTGACTCCAATATTCACTTTTTTTCTGCTTTGGCATCTAAGTGCATTCTTCATTCGTTCTTTAAGCGTTGATTTTGAGCTGTTTGCGTGTGGATTGTTTGGGCGCTAGTGTCAGGATTTTCATTGCTAGGGCACACTTGTTTTGCAGTCGCCTATTCGAGCTCGAGCTTCATCCATATTGATCCATGGTAAATCGTGGCTAGCCCTTCCATCTGTTTGCATGATAATTGAATCTTTCTAGGTCGATTGGTAGCTGTTTTGGGTTGGGCTTTGCTTGGATTATGGCTTTGTATTTATAAAGCTAGGGTTTGACCCATCCTTTCATGAAACTTCATCACCCGTACCATGTGTGCTTGTGTTTATCCATTAAATGGTGGGTGTATCATTGTGGATGGTGTTCTGGGTCATATTTTCTCCTTCTAGGTGCATAATTTGTCTTGTGCGAGGTTAGGGTTTTCGGTGCTCTGCCCAAATTAATGAATTTGTTATGGTTTGTATATCTTGCACCTAGATTAAACTAGCTCCTGCCTTGTGAAGCCCTAGAATGCTTTAGATTGATCTTCAGGGATAGTATTTTAAACCTCAAACTTACCCTGGTTTTCATGGTGAAGGGTTTATTCATCAAAATTAGGGCATCATTGTTTCACCATGAGGATTAGTCATTTGAAGGCTTTGGAAATCTGAACTTGTGTGCATTTGAGGTCTTGCTTATTGGCATCAATTTTAGGACCATTAGAATCCAAGTAGAGAAGTTTGCATGATCGTTTGATTGATGGTTCGCGTGTTAACTTTTTGTCAGGTTTTCGAGGTGTCCGCGGAATTCCTGCGCACCTGGATTTTCTCGGTTTCGGCCAATTCCGCAGGGTATAGCGAATTCAGGAGTATTTGGACTGTCCGCGAAAATCCATCATGTCCATATTTTTTCAGTTTTCCTGTCTGGTTTCATTTCTTTCGATTTCTCGAGGATGGGATTAATGGAGTAAACGCTAAATGTTGATTTCTTGTTGCTAATGGATGAATTTTATGATAATCCCATTATCTTTTGTCCATCCTAACAATTTATTTGGTGAATGGTATTTAGGCAGCAAGAATCCGTCTGGGTCAGATTTCTTCAAATTCCGCCCTGACTGGATTTTCCTGGCTTACCTTGTTTTCCCGGATTGCTTTGTTTTTCTAAATTTTCAAACATTGATGATTTGTGATCGATCATAACTGCTTTACATGATTTTATGCTAAGCTTTGGATCGGAATACGTATGACAAATGGAGTTCTTATAACATTCTTTTGCAAATGCAGGCTGAATCAAGCAAGGCTGTTGCAGAAAAATCCAAAGGTGATACGGAGGGGTCCTCCATTTCAGAGGCAGAAAGATTGAGATTAGACACCAAGAGTCAGCTCCCTGATAGCAAGATATCTTTTGTGTGGTCTGAAGTATCTGACATCAATGTTGGAGCCTAGAGATACAAGGAGTTTAAAGAGAGAACAGCTCAGAAGGATCTATCGGTCTTGAGACAGGGAATGATGAAGTCTGGACTAGTTCATGTGGCAGGGTTCCCTCCTGCAATCCAATGCTATGAGTTAATACTTGAGTGTGCCCGACAGTATGACTTTGACACATAAAGGGTTGTTAGCACCAAAGGTAGGGTCTTGGCGAATTTTAGTCATGTTTCTATTGCTCAAGCTTTCGACATGCCGGATTTTCCTTCTGTGTGTGCTTTGAACATGGACTTGGCCAAAACATACTATGAGAACGAGCCCACCAAAGCCCAGAAAATGATTAATTCTTGGTTGGAGAAGCCGAAATCGCACCATTCCAAACTGCCTAAGCAATTGCACAGGGTCAAATTCAGGTCAGACATATACGATGCAATCACATTCCTGAGCAGAGTGGTAGGTTTGAAGACTGCTGGAGTGTTAGAGAGCTGGATGGTCCATGTGATCAATAAAATTGAACAAGGAACTAATTACCATTGGGCAGGACTTATTAGTACTGTGATTGATAGACAATTGAGGGATGTCTTAGAAACAAAGAAGTTCACCATGTCTTCCTATGTGGTGTACGTGTTAGCTAGATTCTACCCATACAGGGGTTTGAATCCACAGGGGACATTTGGACAGGACATAGTCTATGAGATATACCCAGAGTTACACTTAGGACATCAGAACTATAGAAGAGCCAATGATGCATTCACAATGCATATCACTAGGATGCTTCAAAATGCGGAGCATGTGAGATTGTCAGATGGGGTAAAGGGGTTGATAAAGAAATACGGAGCTTGGTTCATTCAGTTTCCCACCTTCTCTTACATTAGAATTGACGGATGCCCGGCTACTCCATACAGGTTACCTAGGTACCCTACTGATCATATTGTGTTATTGGAAGTTGTTAGACAGATATGTGAATTTGATGCCATTGTCAAAAAGGAAAAGCATAAAATAGGTTTTGGTGGGGATTTCCCTCTTGGAATTGGCGTGGCAGAGGTGTGCCCTTCCATTCAATTAGCACACGCAGCAGGCGATGAATTGGCAGCTCATGGTTTTTCCTTCCACTCCAAAAGGACAAATTTTGATATCACCGGGGAAGCACAGAAGAAGGCCACCAAAGAATACCGCCACAAGGATGACTTAGAAGACTATTGGGCCAATATCAAAGATGAGTTTGAGGCAAGGAAGAAAAGGTACTCTAGGCTTCCTGTTGATATGATTAGGCAATACAATGTCAAGTTAATCCCTGACCAACTAGAGGATGATGGGAACCTGGTGCAAGATCATGCTTATGAATCTGTTAAGGATAGATCAATTGGGGAGATAAGCTGGGATGATGATGAGGTCACTAAGTTGGAAGACTTAATGGCCCCTGTCATGAAATTTACTACTTCATGGTTGAAACATAAGGTTTGGGAGTTGGAAAGTGAGAAGGTACCCTGTACCTTTAATTTGATGGGAAACCTTAATCCTATGTCTACTTCAGAGGAATCTGGGGAAGATGACCCCAAAGGGAAAACTAAAAGGAGCTCACCCTTCAAAATAAAAATCAGAGGTCCTAAAGGAGGTGAGCCAGAACCTAAAAGAAAACCAAAAGGAAAGAAAAGAAGCCGAACCCTGAAAATAGGCAGGTCCTCTGATGAAGAGGAATTTGAAAAAGTAGAAGAGGAGGATGCTCCTCCACCGCCAAAGAAGATGAGGACAACTAGGGTTTCAAAGAAGAAGGGTCATGATACTTCTAAAGATGAGACTCTGATTGTTGATGTGGAGAGTTCAGGGGAAAACACAAAGGTTTATTCAAGGAGATCAAGGACTCCATCCCCTAAGGAAACTGTGCAAAAGGTGGATCCTCTTCCAAAGTCACCCATTGTGGAACAACCTAGGGCTACTTCTCCTTCGCCAAATGTGCCTAAGCAAGAGACTCTTGAGGAACATGAGACTAGTGGGGAGGTAGAACCTTTCAAGGAAGGATAACTCTTTGGTGCAGCAGTCGAGCTCGAAGTTGAAGAGGTAGAAAAGCACCCTTCTCCACTAGTATGATATGAGGATTCTCCATAGAATAGCAAAGGAAACGGATCACCTGAAAAGGAGAATATCCCGGTTAGAACCCCATCGCCGGTGCAGGAAGAGGAGATTGAAAAGGGTGATCAAGGTGAGCAGCTCCCTGAAAAGGAAGAAGATAAAACAACAGAACAACATGAGGAGGAAAAAATAGATGAAATCTGGGTGGATCCTGCTGTCCCGGATTGGTTAGAAAAGGAGATCACAAGGAAGAAACAAGTCATGGTTGAAGACACTCCTCTGGATTGGGATGAGATGCTGTCCAAGATTGGCAAGGGTAAGAAGAAGAAGGTGGCTAAAATTGTTTCAAGGATAGAGAGGGATGAAGTAAACAACAGAGTTATCCACATTGCCACCCCTGTTGCGGACAAAACTAAGGAAGAAGTCACTGGTAAGGATTACAATGTGCAAACTTTTAACCTTGGACCAACTTCTGTAGAACAGGATATTGAAGAATATGAAGGGTCCAGTGCAGTAATCATTGGGAGACTAAGGAAAGAGACTCAGACCAAGCATGAGCTTAAAAAGGAAAATGAGAGGCTTAGGAAGTGCTTAGAAGATGTAATGAAGCCTCTACAGTCTCTTCACCTATCTTCCTCTGCTACTCCTGGTTTCTTTCCCAAGGAAACCATTTCTGAAATTGAAAGGATGAAAACTTCTACCCAGACTACAGTAGATTGGTTGAAGGATGTGCAAGTGAAAGGAGACAACGCAATAAAGGATGTTCTTTCAGTTGGAAAGGATGCAGTCAGGGCCAAAGACTTGTTGGAACATGTGCTATCCCAGGATAAGGAGGACATCGACCTTCTGTTGTAGAAATCCAAAGTAATCATAGAATATGGAAAGGATCAGTTGGTTGCAGATGGGATTCTTCCTTCCTCCAAACTTAATGAACCTTGGGAATGGTTCGAGGCTTTGCAGATTCGGCAAAAGGCCATGAGGAAGATTCAGAAACGAAAGAAATTAATAGATGGTGATTTAACTGGTGTCTATGAGGGATGTATTGCTTTTTTTGAGATTATGACTGGCAGGAGGAAAATTGCTCCTAAGTACCTGAGCATAGAACAACTAAGGGAATGGTGGCATGATGTCTATGCCCCAGATTTTGAAAATGTCATAACAGTTCACCAGTTGGATGATGCAGCAACCTATTTAGCTGTGATGGATAAGTACCAGAATCACAAGGACGACTGGAATAGAGTCATTAAACAGTCAGAGGAGATTGGTTCCATTGAATGTCGGCTTAGGATCTTGCCTTTTCCACCTATCATTGAGTTGGATAAAGTTTTTTTGAGGGTTCAGGGATCATTGGCCCAGAATAAGGATAAGGGAGGCGGTAGTTAATGCCTATTGTGAGATTTGTGCTTCCCTATTATTATAGGGCATGTGTTGATCTGAGCTACATTGGGGAATGTGTCGAGGCCGACCTTGATGGTGTATCGGCATTTAATGTGTGCCTTATTTTGGAGTTCCTAAGGCCGACCTGTTTTGGCTAATTTTTATTTTGTAAATGTTTGGTTGGGCCAACATGTCTTGAGAATTTGCTATAAATGGGCATCCTTGCCTCATTGTAAAGGGTTAGAGAGAGAAGATAATAGAGACAAGTAAGAGCAAAAAGAGCTAGAGCATTTTGTAGTAGAAGTAGTAGTTGATTTCTTGAAGCAAATATTGTAACAAAACAGTGGAATTGTTGCAGCATTTTGATGATCTAATACAATTGAAGACATTGTGGTTTTCCTGGTGAAATCTCTTGTGTTAGTTTATCTTGCATGGTTCCTGTTGTTTCATCTTTAAAATTGCTTGAAGATTTAGGATTTAGTATTTTAGAGTTGAATTAGTTTGGTGAGTAATGTTCATGATTTCATATTTGGGATGTTTGTAGCAATCTCTGGTCTATACTCCCAGTAACTATCTGATTGTAGCAGGTTGGTGAAGTCAACCTAGACCATACATTCATTTGAGCTTAGTTCGATTGTGGATGCATTTCTATGATTTGAAAATCTATACACCTTAGAAGATTGCACCGTTATTGTGATATTGCATTGTGGGTTGATCAGGAATTGGTTATTTGAGATTGGTCGATTCTAGATATCTGTCATTGGCATTGTTCATTCTAGGAATAGTTTAGATCTTATAATAACTTTGTACCCTTATCTTTTGTTGTTTCTTTATTATCTGGTTAGATTTAGGACTTAAGATCATCATATTGCAAAATTTGATAAATTGGAAAGGTACAGTTTGCTTGTAGTAAGGTCTGATTGTGATTACTAGCATTTTCACATAATATCTGAGTTGTTTATGCATTGTCATGACCTGACACCCAAGAGACCTTGGGGTGATTTTCAGTAATTTATTGTCGAAAATAACCATTCAAGAGAGATATAATATTGCATTATGTCTAAGTTGTTGCTGTGCAGTAAACACCATCAACAGGCATTTAGACCCTGCATTAGCTTTTTTCCATACCCACCATGTGTTTCATGTTGTGGGATGCTTTTCATGCCCAGTATAGGCTTCATAACTAGGACCGTGCTACTTATGATGGTCTGGTGCATGCCATTCCTGCTAAAATGCTTCATAAGGTTGGAATTCGTGGGACCAAACCTTGGTGGAAAGACTGAAGGTGGTTTCCAGAGACCCCTTTTAGGAACTACAAGCCTCGACTTGGTTATAGGTTGCTTTCACCACATTTTCCTATGATTCAGAGTTTAAACCAGAGGTGGCTTCTTCAATCTCCTGCTCATGTCTGGCGTAAAATATTTGCTACCACTTGGTCTACAAGTGTTGAGCCGAAGCTTGCCCACTTTGCCTGGTGTATTCTTTTCTAGGGCTTGCCTATGGGCTCTTGGCTGGTTCACCTTGGGGTCCGGGACCCTCGCTGCCCTTTTTGTGGGAAAGTTGAGAACTTTAAGCATCTTTTTTGGTTTTGTCCTAGAGCTTAGCAGCTTTGGACTTGGATTCATGACTTTTTTTGGCCCTTTCGGCCAGAACCTTTCTCCTAGCATATGGTGTTGCTTGGAGATTCTCCCAGAATTCCTGCAAAATTCACCCAACTTTGGCACACTTTCAGGGTGGAAATCCTTTTCAATATTTGGAAGGACAAAAATGCTTGCATTTTTTCACATTCTATATTTTTGTTTCTCTAGATCATTGGGGCAATGCCCCTTGTACTATTGCTCGGGTCCCCGCTTCGCCAACCTCTTCCCACAGTCGGTCACCCTCCAGGGGCCGTCAACAGAGTGGCTCTACGCATCCCCATTCCCAACCCCCACCTCGATGGGATTCGCTCACTCCTCAGTACAACCGTTCTCCTCCACCATGAGTTGCTCAGGGATGGCCTTCTGGCGGTGCTTTGTGGAGCGGCGGTGGTAGTGGGTGGCCCTCGGCTGATCCTCCTGCTTCTAGCTCTAGGTGGCCAAGTACTGATAAAACATTCTCGCGTATGGTGCTTGCTATCTTGCCCCGGCGCGAGGAAGAAGATAAAGAAAAAAAAGATGTTGATGATGGTTGAGGTCCTCCTCCTAACGTCACTCCAGACCCTACTGATGTATGGTGGAGAAATTTGGATGACAGAGACCCTCCTGGCTCTACTGGCACTGCTCTGGCCACTTAATGGCCTTTTTTATCTTTGTTATGTTGGACTTCTAGGCTTAGCCCACATTTTCTGTTAATTTTCTGAGCGTTTCACATGTGACTCTTGGGGTGTGCCTCTCTACCACCCACCCTTTTTTATGGATATGTATATTTATATTTGATTTAAAATAGATACTTACCTATTCATCAAAAAAAAAATTGTAGATTCAACCTACACAAGAAAAGTACAAGAAAAATATTGCATCCATTCTTTTTTTTGGAAAAGGTATATATCTATTTGTCATGTCTTTTTCTCTCTTTTTCTTCTTCTCCGTGTCCATGTCCATGCATTAGTTGTCTCCCTCCTCTACCTATAAAATTATGATCAAAATCCCTCCTCTACCTATAAAATTATGATCAAAATATCTCTCTTGTGATAAGGGAAAAAACTCTTCTAGTCTTGAATAAAATTATATTGATTTAAATCCTATATAAGAATGACATAATAAGATAAATTCATCCAATCCTCTAGAAAAAGGTATATTCTCATTATCTTTTTTCTCTCATTTTTCTTCATGTGGGTGTTCATCTCTATGTTTCCTCCCTTTTCCTCCATTTTTCTTCATGTGGATGTTCATCTCTATGTTTCCTCCCTTTCCCTCCATTATGAAATCAATAAATAGATTTACTCTTCCATGGTAGAGGCTAAAATTACTTTAGTCTTAAATGAAATTTTATGGAATTAACATGTGCAAAAGCGGATGGGAAAAATAATCTAGCCAATCACCTCTTATTATAGAAGGAATATGCTTATTTTCTTCCTCTAGGTACTCATGCTTGTGTAGGATCCCTTATATATTTAAAACTCTTCTATCATCATGGAACTTATGTGAATCCTCGTAAAAGACCAAGTATTCTACAAGATCATAACTAGAAAAGTATTTAGGTGATGGGTAGCATCAAGCTATTCTATATAAATTAACTCAAGGTATCATTAGTCATTCCATAAGAAAATTGTTAGATTATTTATTATGTAATTTTTGGACTATTATCTTCAATAAAAGAGTAACTTAAACCAATAGTGTTAAATTTTTTTTGTAATGGTTGCATGGGTTCTAATATGCTTTTTATTTCAAACTCAAACCTTTACTATTACACTGGAACTTTTGTGAGATAGAATATTCTTTACTATATGACTTGTCAATTAAGAAGATGATAATCTATAATAGAATTAATTCTAGCCTTAGATTCATGAGTAACATCACCTTCATTTGGAATATTGTCTAAATGAAGAGATGAAGATGATCTACCATTTATAGAGAGATATGTATAAATGTGGGATATTATAATTTGTATAATTTATAATTTATAATCCTCATCACATGATGGTGTAAAATTAAGAAAACCCCCATCATCCTTGGATCAACCTGAGTTGTAGATGTAATAGAAGGATCAAGGCATCAAAATTTTATTTTTCTTAACTAATTGTAGACACCTAAAATTTAACCTTACCCTACCACACCTAATTTTAGCCTCTCCTAGTCTATTAATTAAATAAATATTTATTTATTTATTTATATCATTTCCCTCACTTTATCCTAACCTTTAATTAAATAAATATTTTATTTATTTTAATTCCACTTTATCCTTTATCCTTATCCATTAATCATAGCCCTCAAACATTTTCACATGGATCATAATCTAAAATTGTCATCATGCACAACAAGTGCCTCATTCACATGTCTAAATAACTCCTTATCTAGATTCATTTAACCTAGACACCTCCTTGAAAGTAAAAATTTCTATCTTATTCACTCATCTCAAATACCAACTCTTAATCATAACCATTCACATAAGGATTTTTTTCTCATCCCAATCTTAAAATTAGATCATATCCTTCATGTGACACTTGTCACATGACTACACCTTTGAGCCTAACCCTGTTCCTCATTCAATCTTAGCCATCCATCATCACTATCCTAGCCCTTGTTTTTGCCTCTTAAAAACTATATAACTAGAGGCCCTCATCCTTCATCAACAAGAAGCAAGAATCGAGCTATCATACCCTTATGTTGTCATTTTTCTATCACTATTATAATCTTACCAAGGTTATGCTAGTTTATTGAGCAATCCACATATTATCATTATCAAAAGAGAAAATAAAATGGAACTAGTGTAAATTCCATTTTAGCTCATTTAGGAGGATAGATATTCTTGGAGGCATACATTTTATGTTCATTCATTATCTTCTTTTTTCTTTTATCATTTTTCCCTATCTTCATTTTGGCATACTCGATGGGACCCACTTTCCTGTTTTCACC
The DNA here is from genome assembly GCA_007258455.2 of Sequoia sempervirens. Lineage (NCBI taxonomy): Eukaryota > Viridiplantae > Streptophyta > Pinopsida > Cupressales > Cupressaceae > Sequoia > Sequoia sempervirens. Next base: position 153,827 of record VDFB02273303.1, on the reverse strand, counting down.
TTTTTTGGTGAGTTTCTTTTTAGTTTTTGTGATGAAAAAATCATTTTGAGCACTCAAACTATGAAAAGGAACCTTTTTCATAGAGCTAAATATTTGTTTCACAAAAATGCGCTTATGCTTCACAGAGTTGTGCCTATGTCACCTCGAACCATGCTTTTGTTTTGTGCATTTGGATTGAAAATTTAGGGTTTCTCCTAGTGATTGGCTAACCATTGGTGCCTTTTTTATGGTTTCATCCTTATAATATTAAGTTTTTGTAGGTCCTTGTTTCAAAAATTAGGGGTTCCTAGGGTTTTTAGGGTTTTGCTAACCTAGGGTTTCTTTGAAGCTTTCTAGTATATTTGAGCTTGTATCAATTTTGTGACATTTTGGGCTTATTGAATAGCATAATTTTTCAATATCTGTGTATTCTAGTGTTTCATAATCTCATGTTGTAGGTTTTCAAGCTGGTTTGATCAAAAACTTTATTTTTCAGACCTTGAGGCATATTTTAGGGCCCTGTCTATAAAATTGCGCGTTTATTTCATAGGAAGGTTCCTATGTTGCATAGAGTTGCACCTTTGTCACATCCTAAGGAACCTTTATAGCATAAAACTACACCTTTATTTTAGTAATCTACAATTTTGTTTTTAGTTTACAATTTCTTAGGGTTTTGAGCTTGTTTTGTCATCTAACTTGCATTTTTGGTCAACTAAAAAGTGGTACAACTTGTAAATGCTTTTCAAAGATTATTTTAATCAAGATTACTAATGATTTTACAGAGATTTTGTTGTTCCAAGACTTAATTTCTCACAAATATAGGCACTAAAGCTAGCTTAGTTGGTCAATGAATCTTTTTTTTCATGTTTGAAGGGGTGTGTAGATGTATGCTCTCTCTTTGTTCCTAAAGTGATCTTGGAGATCAAAAATCTCACATCTCCTCATATTTTATGCTTTGTGTCATTATACAAGGCTTACTAGCTTATGTGTATGCTCTCCCCTTGCACTTTATATGATCTTGGGTGATCAAAAACACCTAGTATAATTTTTCCCTTTAAGAGGTTTGCTTATGGATTTCATCACCTAAAGGACAACCCCAACCACATTTTCTAATGGGGTACACAAAGTAGGGAGAGTGAGATTTGTACCTCAAAGTGTGGCTACCATTGTTCAAGCCAAGCTAAAATATCCTTGGTCTATCAAGACTTGTTTGGTGAGGATAGAAGAGACCCTCCTAATCTCGAGAACTATCAGATGAGCTCATTGTTCACATATCCACCAGAAACCTTATTTTTTAGAAGCATTTAAGACCATTCAACTTTTTATTAGTGTGGTATAGGGTACAATTGTTGCAAGGTGTGTGCCCTTTGTCTCCTTGTGTTGTGCAGCACAGCACTTGGGTTTGTGAAATGGCTTACCCGCCTCTCTTGGATTCATTAACTCTAGTAGTTGTATCGGGCATTAACAGGTCGATCTTTAGGTACAATAGCAACCGTCTATGCAAGAATTGGTATTAGAGCCTGGGTCATGGATTTGAACCCCTCGATTGCATTGGGGGGATTGTTGCAAGGTGTGTGCCCTTGGTATCCTTGTGTTGCGCAGCACAGTGCTTGGGTTTGTGACATGGCTTAACTGTCTCCCTAGATTCATTAGCTCTAGTGATTGTATCGGGCATTAACAAGTCAATCTTTTGGTGTAACAATGAACATCTAGATGCAAAAATAATATCATGCTCAAAGTTACTCACCATGTATCTCCCTGAGTAGAGATAGAAGCTATTTGCATAAGGTCTTAAGACCTCTAAGGAAAGGGATAAGGTGAGCCCTTGTTGCACCGTATCCCTAGCTACTAACTCTTGAAAAATAAGTGTTTCACACTATTCGTAAGGTATTATCCTTTGGCTGGTGGGGCCACATTAAGTATACAAACCTACTTGACTAATTATAGGATTGTAATTATATTCTTGGTTTCTTTATCTATAAAACTAGTGAAATCCATTTATCCTTATCACCTTGAAATTTAAGTTAACTAATGTGCCTTTATACTTGTCAATCTCTTTCCAAAATCCATCCAAACACCTCAAACTATCTTTCACCACTTTTATTTCATCTTGAGGAACCTATGCTTCATTTTGAGGTGCATGTGCATAGTTTTTCATAAAATTGCACCTTTGTTCCATCTTAAGGTGCCTTTATCTAATAGAGTGATGCCTTTGTTTTATCTTGAGTTGCCTTTATTGCATAAAGTTGCACCTATGCAATTTTGACTTCATTTGACCACTTAGGAGCCCCAATCTGAGATTTTGACCTTTACAGACCTACATCAAACCTAGGAGACCCATATTAAACCATAATTTCACTCAAAAAAAAAAACCATTTTCATCCTATTCAACGAAAACTTTGATCATCATCATCCTCCTTAGACTATAGACCAATTAAAAAACATACAATCTTTTTTGTCATTTCATCATCGTCATTCTCTTTCATTATTGATTTATCTCATCTTCCCATCCATTTTATATCATCATTTGACTTATCTCATCTTCAAATTCTAATCTATATCATATCCAAAGAAAAATTAATCTTGTTAAGGGTCTAATCTAGAGCATCATGCCTTTTTATCCACTAGCTTGTATATTGCATGAGAAATTTCCTATCTTAAGTAGTGTATTGAGCTAGCCTTATCTTTTTGGTCACCCTAGCTTGGTAACTTGGCTACCCCAATTTAGTTTCCAAAATCCTAATCCAATCTTTCTTAGGCACCTTTTAACCCTAAGTAATAAAATCATCCCCATCTATCAAGGATATAGATTTATTTTCTACAACTTTGATCTTGTATATATTATCACCTCTTGGTTTTCCATAGCATTACCAAGTTGTATCCTCTTATCACTTCTTGGTTTTTCATAGTATTTCCAAGTGGTATCCTTTTATCACCTCTTGGATTTTCATAGTATGGCCAAGTTGAATCCAACATCATCCCTTTCAATCCAACCATTCCAATCCATCACTTCATATCTAAGTTCTAACCTTCATCTCCTTATCCCATCATCATTACTTAGTTTTATCCAATCCATCATTCCTAGGTCTACTTCTTGTATGCCTATCATAAGGTCACAAGCTAGAAAAGAAATCATGGCCTCACAATAATTCCCAACTTCATCATCCGATGATATATTCTTTTACGAAGTGATCCATCAAGTAACCTTCAATAAAACATTACCATTTTTATCCCATACCATACATGAGGAAGATCAAGATTCAGATGACCTAAATTCACCCACATTAGAGTACTTTTCATAAGACACTCAAGCAATAGACTTAATACATTGTTACATCATGAAGTATCCATCAATACATCTTTATTTTATCTAAGAAAGGTGCAAAAGTACCCCATTCCTTTGACGTCTCCCAAATCATGCAATAAGCTCCTTCTATACCCCCCCCCAACTTCTAATCAGCATGATATCACACATTTCCCATCTTCTAATCCTCCTACTTCCTCTCAAACCACCAATCTCACAAACATAACATACTTACAAATCAAAATCCCATCAAGCACCCAAACCATTTCAAATCAAATCCCACAACCTCAAGATTCCAAGCCTTCTCCCTACATTTCAACATCCATCCCATTTAATACAACACATATCCTCCACACTTCAAATCCAATTTCATCTGTGCATTAAAAATTTCAAACATCTTACACACAACCTCTCATTTACAATTACCAACCACCACCACTCAATCTTACAAGCTCTTTGGTACAATACATTCAACATAACAAAGACACCCTCAAGGTACTTCAATTGGGACATCAAAATAAAATTTACACCTTCCAAGAGCTATGTCCTTATCCTTTCGATAAATCCATCACCAATCTTTGAGATGCCTAAATTTGATAAATATAAAGGAAAGGGGGATCCTTAGGAACGCCTTAAGTAATTTTATATAGTATGCCAAGAGATCTATATTGATGCATACCTCTTGAGAATATTCCCTATAAGTTTAGGTGGACAAGCCTTAAATTGGTTCACACACCTTCCTCATGGAACCATCACAACCTTTTCTGAGCTAGCCACAAGATTTTTCACACTTCTCCTACAACAATAAACATGGCATCACCATGATAGAACTATGTAACAAAAAATAAAAAGAGTGGTGAAATATTTGCCTCTTTCTTACAAAGATGGAGACATCTTGCTAGTCGCTTTGCATGGCCCATTTTTGAAAAACAACTTGTCACCATATTTTTCCAAAACTTTAATTTAGAAAGAAGATTTTATTTACAAATGTAATGTGCCAACTCCTTTTATGAAATCATAGAAAAATGAGTTGTCATAGAGAAATCACTTATAGCCAAAGGACTAGTTAAGATCTATAAGAAGAGTAAAGACAATAATCAATCTAGTAACAAAACTCATTTTTGGAACAAGAACAAGAATGTAGTAAATGATGGTGTGACTGATTCCCAACATGTCCAAAACATCCAACTACCTCCACCATCCTTATCTCAAAAAAATCAAGGTACCCAACACAATGTGATCATCTCTAAAGGACAACCTAAATGATTTACTAGATGCTAATATACTCCATTAGGTGAGCCTACTGAGGTAGTCTTCCACAAGATACTCCAAGAAAACTTAATCCAACTTCTAGTTATTAAACTTCTAGGTGAGGATGTACTGAAGCCCTCTTGGTTTAAAGAGCATTAATTTTGTGAACATCATCTAGTACATGGACATAAAACATCCAGATGCATGAGACTTAAAAACTCATTCCAAGATCTTATCAATCAAGGAGAAATCACTATTGAAGACCAAAAGTCACCTAATGAAAAATTGTGTATATATAAGAAACATTTTCCTTAGCATAATGATGGTAAATCTTCCACGTATTATAATGCAACTCTCGATACCTATAACAATATCTCATATGATTCTATTATTGGTTGCATTGAACAAAGTCCTTCCCAAGTAGCCACTATAACTATCAAATTATCTAATTGTGCCATCACTACCCAACGTGGTCGAGTCACCATCCAAGGAGCCTCATCGCCCTCCCTATCTAAGAATAAATATATCCTCATTAACTACTTAGGAAAAATCCAGCACAAATATTTGTCCTTGAGCTAATTCAAACATCTCCCATGCATAAAGAAATCCTTGAGAAAACCCTTCCAGAACCTCATATCCCTAATGACATTAATATTGATTAATTTCAAGTCATTATAGGTCACTTATATTCTTTGCAATCTATCACATTTACTGCTAAATATTTTCCTTCCATTGATCCATCTCACAACAAACTTCTCTATCTTGAAGCTCATATCCATAAAACATAATCAAGCATGTCCTAGTACATGGTAGATCAACACTTAATCTGTGTAGCTTGAATTTAGTAAAAAAAATAGGATATTTTGATGATGTTTTCAATCCTAAAAATGAGATTACCATCAAAGCCTATGATGAGGTCAAGCGTGAATCTAAAGGTTCCATAAACTTACACATCCAAGTTAGACCAACTATTATAGATACTACATGTCAAATTTTAGACCGTGATCTCCAAAACAATATACTTCTTGGTTGTCCATGGATCCATTCCATACAAGCCATCCCATCCACATATCACCATTGCATCAAGTTCCCACACAATGGAACTAAAGTAAATGTCCTCGTTGATCAAAAGCCCTTTCAATATTGTAAATTCTTGGAAAGCAGTCATGGCCCTTTGCAACATTGTCCTACCAATTTTGTAGAATCTTCTTCCTTACACATTGAACCTTCCACATTATCCACTTCCTCCACTTCACACACTATCCCAAAGATCAAGGCTAATTTCAAAGACATTGGATGTGGAGAGTATGATTTGTATGCTTTCCATATTGGACAACTCCCGCTATCTCCTAAAACTTATGGTTAACCTAAACCATTGGTACCATCATCTCAAGCTACAATATGAAGTGCATCCACCCCCTTCTAGCATTAGGGAACAATGGAAAAATAAATCATTGAAACAAATATCTCATCTTGGTTATATAAATATGACGAAGACAAAAAAAGTCTAAACTTGGTCCACTTACCAATATTTATCCTAAAGGTCATCGTATATGCAAAAGCATGGGATACAAAGGAAAAGATCTTAGAAAGGAAGAACACAGAGTATCATAACCATTGTATCTGATAAACAATGCTAAGCATCGAGGGCTAGGGTGTGAATTTTGTGAATATCATCTAGTACATGGAAATAAAAACTAACCGATGTCTAATGCACCATAAATGGGTGGTAGAAAGGTCTTGTATAGCATGTACAAGCTCCCTAGAGTGTCCTTGAAATAACACAAGGGTCTGTAAGACTTGGATCCATGAAAATTATTCCTTCTACAAGCATGTGAAAACTTAATGTCATTTCACCTTGTGTCCTAATGAAATAAGGGTCCCAAGGTTGTGCCAAACATGATGATGACTATATTGAAGTATTAAATTTTATTCTCCCCCTTATATACCCCACCAAATTCATGTGGTTGAGGTTGTCTATTAAGGTGATGAAATCCTTAAGAAGGCCTCCTGAAGGAAAAGGAATGCTAGGTGTTTTTTATCACCCAAAATCACACAACATGCAAAGGGAGAGCATACACATAAACTAGCGCCCTTAGGTTTTAATCTTAACACAAAGAGGAGAGTGTGAAAATTTTGGTCCCCAACATCACACTAAACAATGGGAGAGAATACATTCCACAAGTTCCTAAGACACAACACACAAGTTCATTAACCTTTTAATCTACTTTAGGGAAACTAAACTATTAAAAAATCAAGAAGCTTGGACAAATGAATTTTGCATCAAATGAGTTAGTAATTTAATAATCAAGACTCTAACAGATGTAAATAGTTGCACCACTAGGTTAGAACATTGACCAAAATAGAAAGCTCAAAAATCAAGAAAAAAAATATTAAATATAGAAAAACAATAAAAATGTTGAAACAACAAAGGTGTTAAAAAGTGAAAGCGCTAAAATAACCACTAAAGTGCTAAAACAAAAATAGACTAAATAGGTATACCTAAAAGCATGGAATCATTGAATGACAAGGCAGAAACACTAATTTAAAACCTACATTGAACAACAAACAAACATTAGTAATTTGTTGAAAAAATAAATAAATGCTTGTGGACAAAATAGTGAAAATGATGAAAAACAACAAAGGACAAATCAAAAATCAACAGAAAATAGAAAAATAGAAATATGAAAATGAGAAATAGCAGAAAATAAATAGGAAATTTTTCTTTGCAAAAGATCTAAAATAGTCATGGAAGTGCTAATTATGGCAAGCATTGGTTCATGATGTGCAAGCACTAATTCGTGTTGGGAAAAATACTTGCAAGAAAATATGTGTCACCCTACAAAACATAACATTAAAATCCTGGATGGCGGCAACGACGATGATGATTCTGAAGGAAATTTGTCACCTTTGCAGATGGAGTTTTAGAAGAAGGTGAATTAGATGATGATGAGCCTGTTGATGCGGGTCCTCTAGTTTCTACTCCTCATTTTGTTGCTTCTACGAGCTCTAGTCTGGTGGCTCCCTTGGTGGCTCCCTTGTCATTGACCTGTGGGCTCTAGAGGGAGACAAGGATGATTTTTTGCTCTTTGATTTTGAAAATCTCATTGATGGTTATTTCGGTGCTGCTTCGAGTAGGCCTGAGGATGGGCTATGTGATGGGTTGGTTGAGGAGGATGAACTTCTTCTTGACATCCTTCTGGAGGCCCGTATGAAGACTCAGAGGAACCTGAATGCTAGTGAGGTTGAGAATGCTAGTGACAAAGCTATGTTTTATGGTCTCAAAAAAGGGTTCCTTATCCCTAATGTTGCTGTGGAGAGTGCTCATGCCCCTGTTGCTTCCCCTTCGCCTTCTATAGTTACTGAGCTTGATGGGTTGGACTGTAGGGTTGAGGGTTTGTTTCATTCTGCTCTTCATTCCCCATGGTTGCCTCAGAGGATGGCAATGTCTCTGCTGGTAGCTCCATTGCTTTGGAGGAAGGACAAGTTGAATTTGATGTTCCTGATTCTACCATTTCGGAGACCTTGGATTGGCTTAAGAGCTCCTTGGTTGGGAGATTATGTGGTATTCATCCCAACATAGATGCTATTAGAAGATGGGTTTTTCAGATCTGGAAGTTCTGCGATCAAGTCAAGGTAACTGCTATGAAAAATGGTTTCTTCCTCTTTTCCTTGCAAAGAAAGTTGTTCTAAGGTCCTTCTTGATGGCCCTTGGTTTTTTGGTCAGAATGGCCTCTATCTTCAAAGGTGGTCTCTTGGTTTCAACCCTATGACAGGCACTCTTAGGTTTCCTATTTGGGTCAGTTTTCCAGAGCTACCTTTGGAGTTTTGGCATGAAAAGGTTTTTATGGGTATTGCTAATTCTTTTGGGAAGTTTTGTTCTATGGATAAGATCATGAAATTGATGAAGCGATTATTGTTTGCTAGGTTTTTTGTGTTAGTGGAGAATAACCTTCTTCTCCCTACTCAGATTACCTTATCTTCAATATTTGGCAAGTGGGTGCAGCAGATTGAATATGAAAATTCTCCCATTATTTGCCATTATTGTAGAAAAGTAGGTCATGCTTCCTTTACCTGCCTAAGGAGACATAAGCAACACTTTTTTTGGAAGAAAAAACTTAGAGAAGATGTTTGTTGTTACGGAAGATCACACCAAGCTCTTTCAAAATCCTGAGAAGATATTTGTTGTTGCGGAAGTTCACACCTCACTCCTTCAAAAACCTCAGATTGAAGATTCTAATAGTCTCTCAATTGATACTCCTGATTTGTTTGGTCCCATGAGTGGTTATGTTTCCTATCCTTGTAATAAAAAGATGAAAAGATCTGTGGAGAAGAACCCCTGTATAATGGTTCAGCAAAAATCTTTGGAACAATTTTTTAAACCACCTTGAGCTGGGTGTGTTGTTTTTTCTGCTCCATGTCGATGGAGTTGCAGTAGTTCTATTTGGTTGTTGTTTTGTGTTGTCTTGTTGTTCTTTGTTGGTTTTGTTGTTTTGTTGAGTTGAATGATCTATCTTTCAATTTGTAAAAGGGTTTAGGGCCCTTTCAAAAACCCTGCTTATCCAACCAAAAACAAAAAAAACACAAAAAAGTTGAAATAGCACAAACGCTATTTACCTTACTAAATTGTGCTGGGAAAAATACTTGCAAGAAAACATGTGTTATCCTAAAAAACATAACATTAAAAACAATAAAAAAGACAAATACCCTACACAATGGATAACAAAACATTAGAAAACATGCAAACAACAAAAAAGACAAAAAATTTGAAATAGCACAAAAGAGGTTACTAGTCCATAGAGACACTAAAACACAAGTCAAAAGCACTAAACCGAAAACATAAATGTGTGAATTCACAAGAATCTCAAATGGATATTAATAAAAGAGACTTCAATCCCCACCAAGCATGCCAAAATGAAGACAAGGAAAATAAACAAAGTATGAGACAAGTAATCAAATGCAATATGAGAAATCTTACTTAATTTACCTTGCTCCTCCAATTAAGCAAAAATGGGGTGCACCCTCAAGCTCTATTTGATTTTCTCACTTAGATGATCTTCAACTCTAATATGGAGATGTGGATTACTCAGTATAATAACATAATAATAACAATATAAGAATTGAATTTGATCTCAAAAGTGCAATATCAATTTGGTATAATGATCTTGTGTTCGGAGATGAAAGAAATGGCATCCTATTTATAGCTTTTAGGAGAGGAAAATGGAGGACACGATAGAAAATTGAGGAAGGGGTAGGATTTAATGAGTGATTGCATGGATTGATCGTTTAGCTTTGTGATAAGTGTCACAAGAAGTGGGATTGACAAGTGACCATAGATGTAAAAGTTCGGTGTGCTCACATATGTGTGAGCACACCATGTGTATGTATTGCCAAAAAGTGTATACTTTGCTTGATTTGGGAATAATTGATGACAAATTGGACTTAATGAGGCCTTGATTTAGTGAACTGAGAGGTGTTTGCACATCCACACTAGGTCTTGAACCCTTGAAAATCTGAAAATTGAATAAAATACATTTATTGATGTCTTGCAAGAGTGTTGTAAGATGTTGTAACACATCTTCACACTTTTCTAAGACCGTAATGTTATAATTCACCTAAATAACCTTACCAAGACCTATTTCAAAGTGTTGTTAAGTCTTGTAACAAAATTTCACTCTCCTAGGCTTGTCATCAATATTTACACCTTTCTTATGCTTTAAATGGCCCCTTTATGCACTTACAGGCCTTAATTGTCTTGTTAAAGAAGAACCCGATAAACAACATTTACTACATCTTAATATCAAAAATCGACTCAAAATTTCCCAAGTGTACCAAGTCGCCCATAGGGGCAACTTAGTCCTATTTGGCACAAAAATCAAAATTAATTCAAATTTCTTTTGGGTTTCTATTCTTTAAGACCTAAGGTCGGCCTGTGATGAGGTATCATCAGGTTACTAAGGCACAAGTGTGTATAAATAAGTGTTTTTCACCTCATTTTACATCTCCCATCTCCTTCTAATCTCCTAACTCATTTTAAGTCATAATTCATCATTCATCATGTTCTCAAGTCAAGCAAGCTAGGGTTTTGTCATTCCAAATCATCAAGATAGCTTCCTAAGACATTCAAGGGTAGATTATTCATGTTTTGCTACATAAATTCAAGATCAAACATCATGGCAAGGTAATCAACTCCATTATTGCATGTTTCATTCCATTCTTTCATCATTTTGGTTTAATTACCTAAAAGGGGTTTGACCAAGGCAAACCCCCATGCCCTAACATTCACATTTCTTCTTTTCTTGTGTGTTTGCAAATTTAGGACTTTTGGAAGCTTGGAAATCATTGAAGAATAGGTTGCAAACTTGTTGAAGAAAACCTCTTATTTGCAAAGTCAAAATATCAACAAAAAAAAGTCATTTTCAAGTTCAGAAATCAGAATTTCAAAAGCAGACACCTGTAGGAAACCGAAGTGCAGACTTAGAGTATTCATTTCCACTTCAAAAATTTTAGAGATTTAGAAGTGGATTAAGTCACCACCTTGGGCGGCTTAGTCCCACTGGACCTAAATTTTGGTTATTTTTATAGATCTGAGCACCCATCTGGCAAAAACTGGTTTTTGGGTAGTTTTTTTTAGATCTGGAACTAAGTCACCCAAACTAGCCTATGTGTCCCAATTGACTTCTTGATCAGTTTTATCAGGATTTCAGATCTTCATGCTATCCATTTTTGGTCTCCAAGTGCACGCATTCTATTTCATAACTTTCTATTTAGTTTTATTTGCATTTCTAGGTCATTTATCACATGTTTTCATATCACAATGTGTTTTCCAGCACTTCATAATTCTTAGGTTTTATGTCATAATATCATTCCATTTTTAGATTATTGCATTTTTAAATCATAATTAGACATAATTGCATCCCTCTTTCCATTAATCTTTGAGTGTTTACATAGATTTTTAACCCTATTCCTTCCCTTTTAGGTGAAAGATCCTAGAAGGGTAAGTGTCCAATAGGGTTCCTAAAATCTTTGTTTACAGTGTAAGAGGTAGGGTAGTTATAGTAGGACAAGTGTAAGAAATATAGTGGCTACACATGTGAGGAGATCATGCTCACATGTGTGAACAAGGTAGTTGTATGAGGTGGAAGCAAGTGAATGGGTTGAGGTGGCATGTTCACATGTGGGAGCATTAAAGGGGGTTTGGACACTACTCACAATGGTAAGTTTGAGATTTTGAGAATTTTAAAATAGAAAGGGACACTAGTAGGGTCTAAAATAATTAATCAAAATGAGAAGAATTAAAGAGGACTATGGTCAAACTAATTAACCTTAGAAGAAATGGGTGAGTAATTAATTAAATGATAAACATTTTAATTATTTATGAAAATGGGCATTAATTAAATAGTAAATTATTCAATGAATGGCAAGAATGAAAAAATGACAAATTATGAAAATAATTTATTTAATAAATTATGAGTCAAAATATATGGTTAATTTCGAGGTGTTGACAAAACCCTTCCAAAAAATAACTCTGCATAAACAAACACAAATTTGTATTAATCCTTCAAAAGAAAGTTACATAGTATAATTAATCTGAATAAATTTTGCCAACATTCTATACCTACAAACAACCAATGCAACCTAATTCCAAGCTCCAATTTTTGGATAAAAGACAAATTAAAAATCATCAACAAGACCAAGAAAAACATGGCACCCAAATACACAAGGCAAAGAACCTTCTTGATTTACGATCTTCATAGCTATATTTAACATATTATTTGTGTCATGCCATTAATCTAAGATATTTCACCACCTAGACTTGGATATCTCAATTTTCCTTCATTCTCGTATGCATTAAAATGTCCAACTTTTTCATAAGACTCAAAAATTATAATGTAACCTCCCTCTTACATGCTCTTACATGCCATAAAAATCTCATGTGTAACTCCCATGAAGGCTAGTAAAAATTATAATGTAACCTCCCTCTTACATGCTCTTACATGCCATAAAAATATCATATGTAATTCCCATGAAGACTAGTCAAAATTATAATGTAACCTCCCTCTTACATCCTCTTACATGTCATAACTAGCATATATATATTATTTTAATAATATATATAAAATACGCCGAGAGATATCCTTCTCGAGGTGCCTATTTTTTAAATCAATTTCTCACATTAAAGTGCAATAGGTGCCTCGAGAAGGATATCTCTCAATGTATTCTATATATATTATTAAAATAATATATATATGCTAGTAGCATTCGCAACCCAACATGGAAGACAAAATTATTAGGGTTACGATTAGGGTCAGGGTTAGGGTTAGTATTATAAATCAAGGTTAGGATTAGAGATAAAATTATGATCAGGGATAGGGTTAAAGTTACGGTTAGGGTTAGGGTTAAGGTTAGGGTTAGGGTTAGGGTTAGGATTAGGAGTAGGGTTATGGTTACTGTTAGGATTAAAGTTGTAATTAGTGTTAAGTTATAGGTTAGGATTAGGGTTAGAGTTAGAGTTAGAATTAGAGTTAGATTTGGGGATAAGGTTAGCAAATTAAGTTTAGGGTTAGGATTAGTATTAGGTTTAGGGTTAGGGTTAGGATTAGGATTAGTTTGAGGATTATGGTAAGGGTTGCAATTAGGGATAGGGTTAGGGTTAGAATTTGGATTAATATTAGGGTTAGGTTTAGGATTATAGTTAGGGTTAGGGTTACACTTAGGGCTAATATTAGAGTTTGAATTATAATTAGAGATAGATTAGGGTTAGGGTTAGGGTTACGTTTAAGGTTATATAGTTAGGGTTAGGTTTAGGGTTAAGCTTAGGGTTATAGCTGGATATAAAATTATTGTTAGGTTTAGGGCTAGGAATATGGTTAGGGTTAGGGTTATATTTAATGTTAATATTAGTATTGGTGTTACAATTAGATATAGAATCCTAAACCTAATTAAATCCTAACCCTAACCATAATTGTAATCATAATTGATCCTTGACCCTGCCTAAACCATAACCCTAATCTTAACTGAATATTAACTCTAACCTTAACCATAACCATAACCCTAATTGATCTCTAATCCTAACCCTATCTCTAACCCTAATTGAATTGTAATCCTAATCCTAACTATACGTGATGCCTAACTATGTTTGAACACTAATATATCCTAAACCTAATTGAATTCTTTCCATAATTATACCCTAACTCTAATTGAACCTTGATTGAACCCTAACCATAAACTCGATCCTTATTAAACCCTAACATAAAATGAGCAATAATTGAACTCTAGCCCTAACCCTAATTGAACACTTAACATAATTGGACTCTAAAAATTCTCCTAATTAAACTCTAACCCTAATTTAACCTTAATATTATCCCTGGTCCTAATTAAATTCTAACCATAACTTTGAACACTATTTCAATCATATCCCTAACACTAACCCTTATGCTGATTGAATCCTAACTATAACCCCAACGCTAAGTGATTTCTAACCCTAATTGATTCTCAATCCTAACCCTTTAATTGAATACTAAACCTAACTCTAATTATAACCATATTTGAACCCCAATTGTAACCCTAACCCCAAGCATTATCATAAAATCATAACACTAATTGAACCCTTAGCTTAGCCCTAATTGATGCCCAACCCTAATTGAACGCTAATTTACAAGAACACTAATTAAATCCTAACCTTTTTTTAATTGATCCCCATTCCTAACCCTTTAATTGAATACTAACCTACCTTTGATTGTAACCCTATTTGAACCTTAACTATAACCCTAACCCCAAGTTTTACCATAGAAACCTCACATTAACCCTAATTGAATGCTAATGTATAGTAGCCTTGATTAAATCTTAACGATAGTTGTACCTTAACCTTGATTGAACCCTAACCATAAACGTAACCCTTATTAAACCCTAATCAAATAGATCCATAATTGAACCCTAATACTAACCCTAATTGAACACTATCCATAATTAGACTCCAATCATAACAAGAATTGAAATCTAACCCTAATTTAACCCAAACCCTAATTGAACTCTAACCCTTACACTAACCTTACACTAATTTAACCCTAACTATAATCATATCTTAAATTTAATTCTAATTGAATCCTAACCCTTATTGAATCTTACAGCTAACCTTGATCATAACCCTATTTGAAACCCAACTATAACCCTAACCCCAAGCTTTATAATAGAACCTTGCCCTAATTGAACCCTAAACCTAAGACTAATCTTAGTCCTAACACTTAACCTAACTCTAAGCCTAATTCAACCCTAACCCTAACACTAATCCTAACCCTATTTGAACCCTAACCTTAACTGAGCCCTAACTGTAATTGAAGCCTAACACTTACCATAGCTAAACTCTAATTGAACAATAGCACTTTATAACCCAGTTATAACCCTAGAATTGAATCCTTGTTGTAACTCTAATTCAACCTTAATTAAACTCTAATTGCACCCAAACCCTAATACTAACTGTAACTGAACCTTAATAACACTTAACAGAGTTAAACTCTCATTGAACAATAACAGTTTTTAACCCTAGTCATAACACTAACTGAATCACAATTGTAACCCTAATTCAACCTTAATTAAACTCTAATTGCACCCAAACCCTAATACTAACTCTAATTGACCCTTAATAACACTTACCATAGTTAAACTCTAATTGAACAATAACACTTTTTAACCCTAGTGATAACACTAATTGAATCCTAGTTATAACCCTAGCTCAACTTTAATTAAACCCTAATTGCACCCAATCCCCAAACCATATCCCTAATAGTAACTCTAATTGAACCCTATACTTGACCTTAACTATAATCCTGATTTAACTCTAACCCTAAGTGAATCATAACTATAATTAAATTGTAACCCTATTTGGACCATAACCTAAAACCTAAACCTTCATTTAATTGTAACTATAATTGAAGCCTAACCCTAATCCTAGTCCAAAATCTTATCCTAATTTAACCCTTTAAGTGTAATTAAACCCTATCCAAAACCTAATTTAACCCATGTTATCAAATCTTTGTGAGGTTTATTTATTTAGTATTTCTTATTGATTTATATTATAAATCTTTGTTTTTTTCTTTTTGAATGATTTATCTTTGTGATCAAATCTATTATGATTTATCTTAAATATTTTATTTATTTATTTGATCTTTTAATTTAGTTTTTATTTTTTATTTATTTATTTGATCCTTTTAATTTATTAGATTAGAATCTTTGTGATCATTTTTTAATTTATTTTTATCTTTGATTTGTTTCATCTTTTAATTTATGTATGGTAAAGATTCTCAAATTTTGTGATTTATCTTTGATTTATCTTTGTGATTAAATCTCTTTGATTTATTTATTTGATCTTTGATTTATTATTTATCTTTGTTATCAAATCTCTAATTTTTCTTTTTGATTGATTTATCTATGTGATCAAATCTTTGATTTCTCTTTGTCATCAAATATTTTTATTTATTTATTTAATTTATCTTTTAGTTTATTAAATATTTGAATTATCTTTAATCTTTGATTTATTTATTTAATTTTTAATTGATCTATGATAAAGATTTTTATTTCATCTTTTTGATTAATCTTTTATTTATTTATTTGATTTTTAGTTTATGGTAAATATATATTCATTTATTTTATTTATCTATTTCATCTTTTAATTTCTTTCTTATCTTTGATTTTATTTATTTGATCTTTTAATTTATTTCTATCTTTGATTTAATTATTTGATCTTTTAGTTAAAAAAAAAAATTAATCTTTGATTTATTTATTTGGTTTTTTAATTAATTTATAATAAATATTTTCAAATCTTTTTGATTTATCTTTGATTTCTATTTGTAACCAAATCTCTTTGATTTTTTTGATTCAACAAATCTCTTTGATTTGATTATTTTGTTTCACCAAATCTCTTTGTTTTGAATTTTTTGTTTGATGAAATCTCTTTGATTTTGATTTTTTTGTTTCATCAAATCTTTTTGATTTTTTTTGTTAGTTTAAATGTCTTTGATTTTAATTTTTTAAAAATCTCTTTGATTTTTATCTTTCTATTGATCAAATCTTTTTGCTTTTGATATTTTTGTTTAATCAAATCTCTTTGATTTTTTTTATTTGATCTATGTGATTTTGACTTTTTATATTTGATTTATTTATTTGATCTTTTCATGATTTATTTGTGATCTATATGTTCAATTTATTTGTGATAAAATATTCTTTAATTTATTTGTTCTCAATAATATTTCACATCAACAATGCATGAAATACATGATACAATTGTTGATGACGATCCTAAAAAATTAAAAATAAATGAATTGATTGAAAATAACAATCAAAAGCCGTTGATGTTGAAAGTAACAATCAAAACAATAATTCAAAGCTAATATATGTTCACGTTTTCTCATAGATATTAATACTCTTCATTTAAAAAATATAATGCTACATAATTACCATTTAACCAAGCATATAGACTAAATTTTAACGGGTATATTGCACAATATCATCATTCTTCAATCACCAAGGTCATCCTGCCATTACAATCTTACCCTCTAGTGACCATATTTAAATGAAATATATCATAGTAGTAGTACAACATATCACTAAAACCATATTTAAATATATCCTTTTGTACCCCTCTTCATTTAATTGCATAACCTATTTCACTATGGCATCTCCATCTCTATTACCATATCCAATTTTAACATATTTTAGTGACTACATTTTATTTTTTACATAATATGTTCATGGAAAATAATTCATTCTTATAAGAACTTTAAAAAAAAAAAAAAAAATTATGTTGAAGATTATGAGATTTTTATGAATCTCAACCATATAATTATATTTAAATCTATATAAATAAATCAAAATTTACATCAAATTATTTATAGTAAATAAACCATGCCTATTGAATGATTTGACTTACATGCTAATGATCATGTCTCAAAACCTTTACAAATCAAGTATTAAATTTTATTACAAATTCATTATATAATTTCTTTCAATATTTAGATTTTCACTAATCATCAAATTAAGATTAATTTTATCACCAAAATGATCAATAGAAAATGTCAAACTCATTTCATGTAAAAGTGGAGTGTTCATTTATATTTAACATATCATTCATTCACATCACTTTTCAATACATCACTTTTCAATACTAAACAAACAAGTTCAAAATTATATCATCATCCTCCACCTCATAATCATTTGTCAAATTAGTGAAGATCTAAAATATTTTATATCAAATTAATTATAAACTAAACACTAATCATCTCTATATTAGTTTAATATATTATTGTTTCCTTGTTTTTTGTTTCTATGTATAAAAGTATCTGCGCTAAATGACTCCATTCACTAATCTCTTCTCTTGTTTGTTTAACTTGCTTGATGTTGGGATCCAAACAGATACAAATTATGGTTTAATTTTGCAGGTTTCTTAAATTCCAACGAAACTTATTTGACAAGCGTGCATTAAAAACTGTCCCTTTTCCCACTATTTTAGTGGGCGCCTAGCTAATTTGGTGATGTGTCTTATCTTAAATAATCTAATCCTTTTGTTACTTATCTTTCATGATTAAATAGCATATTTTATTTGTTCTACTATTCCTTCTTTTTTTATAATAACTACTCTTTTTAAACATTTATAAATATGATAACCAAATAATAAATAACAAATGTTATATAAATGAACATTTACTTATTCAATGATATATAATAATATCTACTCACTTTTTTGTTTGTTATTTTAAATTACCTTGCTTTTCCCTTTTTAAGGATTCGATTATTTTTCCTTTTCAAAAAAAGCAAGATTCAAGGAAAGATGTTTAATTAAGGCAACAAGAAAATAGGTTTATGGAGAGAAAAACATGGAGTGGACGGTAAAGCATTTTAAATAAGAGCTGGAAGCAGTTCTACCAAAAGTTCTAGGAATAGTTCTTGCCAAAAATTCAAAAGTGACATCAAGAAAAGATCCCATCAACATGTAAATCCACTCACTGTTTTGTTTTGTCAAAGATGAATGTGTGTTATTTAAAAATTAATATAATCATATAAATAATGCTTAAATAGTGATGGACTTTGTTCTAGGATAAAATAAGGCATATTTAAATATCCTTTCAACTCACCAATAAAGATGAATTTGTCACATCCCATTTTTGAAGCTCCTAGACTATGTTATATTTTTCTTTGTATTTTGATTAGGTGGATGCAAGAGATTATATTTTATGTATTCGATTTATTAACTATATGACTAAGACACTAATTAGGTAGGTTACTCTTAATCAATTTAGTTTTGAGAAAATATCTTCTTTGTTTGAATATATATAAGAGTATAAATAGTAGAATATTATATTCTTATTATTTCAAATTTTGGATTAATTATCAAGTATATAAACTATAATAATATGTATATGCTAGATTTTGTAGAAAATCTTGGTAAATCTTGGAAAATAATGGAAAAATTTATGAATTACCATGGTGAATCCTTCCATTTAAATTAAATAAAGATTCTAATATTTAGTTACCACCATTGATCTAAAATATCATCTAATGGGTCTCATTGTATTTCATGAGGTAAAACATACCTACAATGTGTAATTCTCATGGGATCAAAATTTACTTTTAGATCATAGATCTCACCATAGGTACATGAAATACAATGAAGGTCATAAGATTATATTTTCAATGGTAGCAACTAAAAATGACAAATATGACTATAAATTAAATAATAATTATTTTATATTATTGAAAATTATTAACTACTCTTTGTTGGTGTTGAGGGCAGTTATTCACTTGTTGTTTAGAAATTCCAAACCTTACACTGTGCCATCTTTTGACTCCCCAAAGTGTAAGAAGATCATTGCATCGCAGCTATAAGGCTTTTAAGTGAAACAAATCCGCAATGGCTTATTTCCTCGCAATATGCATATGATTGGCCAGGGTCCTCGCTGAGTTGGAAAGTAGTCATTTGATCTAGGAAAGGAGAAGGGGGTTGAGAAGCATTTACGTTTGCAAGGTCAGTTGAAAGTCCATGAAATTAAGGCATTTTTATGACAGGATTTAAGCATTGACAAAGAAGATGAGTTTGTTGCATAAGGTAGAAAATGTTAGACAAAATGTCAAAACTAATTTCAGAGAGGATTTTCAAATAAAATGCTAGTTAAAAAATATTGAGTTAAATGCATTATTTTAAATACTAGTATGTGGGTAAAATGTTTGGGGGTAAAATTTTTTCACTTGTAAGTGAAATGTGATTGGTAAAAGTATTTTTACAGCAGGTAAAAGGTTTGCATTAAGGATAAGGGTGAAAAGGGCATATTCTAGATGCCAATTTGTTACAAATTTGAGGGTTCAACTAGTCTCAAGTGTCAAATGTGTCTCGTAATGTCCCCAATTTAGCCCTACACTCTTCGTTTGGATTTAGCCTATTTCCGAAACTCGTAGGCTAAAGCTGAAATGAAAATTAGGGTTTCCACTTTCAGAGGAGGTTTTGAGGTCTTGCATGCGAGAGTTTCTAACACATGTCTGGTGAAGCTTTCTGGGTTTTTGGAGAGCTTCGCAATGAGGTAACATGCATGACAGGATATTGACTTGTGTTCTCGGTTACTTTTTGGAGGCTTGCATGTTGGAGTTTTCGGTTTGCATTACCTTGGATTCATACGGGTTTTGAGCCGCGATGATTGTGACATGCAAGCCCGAATCGGATGACTTTACGGACTTACTATTTTTAGTAAGTTCGCGGCGACTTCTCAAAATGTGGGAAAATGAGTTTGGAACAACTTAATTTTAGCGGGTATGTTATTTTTAGTAAGTATTATTTGGCAATGCTATTTTTAGCGTGAGTTCTAGCAGTTGATGCCTTGGCTGTTAGAGTTGGCTTGAAGCGTGGTGCCAGCACTTTGAGGTGATTATTTGTAAAGTTTGATATTTGATGAAAAAATAATGTTTTAAGTGAAAAATATTTGGCTAAAGCATGGAGGACGATTTGGAGAGATAAGTGATTTTTATAATGTTTATTAATTAAACATTTTGGAGGCCTTATTTGATGAATTACTATTTAAGTGAAATATGTGCTAAGGCAAAAGGGGACACCTAGGTTGGAGACATTTGAGTTTAATTAAATATTTCACTTAAATCTTTTAGTGAAATTTTTGCAAGTTATAGAATATTTCACTTAAGTCTATCTTGGACGCCTTTTGGTGATATATTTGCATTTTATTAGATTATATTTCCACATATGGGTTGGAAATGAAATGCAAATGAAATTTGGAGAAAAGGTGAAAAGTGAATTTCATTTAGGCACCCTAATTGGAGGGAAAAGAAGATTTGAATTTGGAGACAAAAAAGTTATAAATAAGAGACTTGGCCTTCAATTGGATTATCTATTGTTGCTTATCATACTGTTATGCTGCTGAAATACTTTCGGAGCTTGCTTCGAGGAATGCATACCTCCTAGTTCTTTCTCTTGGTTTCGTGCTTGAAAGATAGCACCTAGCTAAGTTTTCAGAGACTGCTTCTCATCCAGACTAGCAGACAGAGCATCAAGGTTGAAGATTTTAGAGGTTTGTCAGTTTTGCAATTGTTGGTTAGGGTTTTGCTGAAATACAAATCTGCTTATAAGTCCATGCACGATTTTTTGGTGGTTCTGGGTATTGGCCCTATGCTTTAGTCTACCTTGGGCGCCCCTCCTTGCAAGTTTTTAGATTTTTTGGAGGTGTCTCGGATTTTATCTTGCTAGTAGAACTTTTCTGGAGGTTGTACCTTCTTTGAGGTTGCATTGGAAAGCGTGCATAAATAAATCACTACTATTTGGAGGAGTTTCTTGGCTTGGTCTTGGTTGCTCAACTCCTAGCTCTCATTGGCATTTAGTTCCACATCATTCGGAGGTGTTTTGACGAAGTTATGAGCATTTTGGTGATTCTAGGGCTTGTTGGTATGAATTTTTTGATTGCTGCAATTTTATATCAGACCTGATATTTTAGTCCCTTTTGCTATATTTCATATGTTGGATAGCTTGTACTTGTTTGGAGTTCATTTCCTAACATTTTGGAGATCATTGGTTATCTATATCTCATTGTATTTGCAGATTGTTCATCATATTGTAACGCTGAATCAGTAGTACTGATCAGCTCTTTTACTTTCTGCACTTTACATTTTGTATCCCCACTTTAGTGGAAGAGGATGGCTATGCCGCCTAGTTTACTTTCAGTTTAATCACTTTCATTCCCACAGTTGTGGATGAGACTGGCCCTTGTTCAGTCTACATTGTATTTGCTTTCTGTTTCTCCGCCATATGATAGCACCTTTCCCACTTCGGGTTAGGAATGCACATGCTTGGCGTTGAGATTATTTTACTTGCATAGCATCATTGTTAATAGAATCTCCGCCATATGGTAGCTTCTTACCCAACTTGGGTCAGAAAGCACATTCTTGGTGTTGAGGCTCTTTCCTTCAGTTGCTGGTTTTGATTTGAGCTAACCCTAACGGGTACTTTGGTGCTGTTGTGATCATCTCAAAGTTTGAAAAAATTGGTTCGGTTCATTACATCTTTGTCACGGATATATGCACTCTTTAAATTTAATCTCTTTGTCATTTAAAAGGGTTATGACTTTTGAAACTCTAAAGAAGAGGCATAGGGATAGGAATCTCTCTAATTTGATATAGGAAATAGTGTCTGAGATTGTTCAATTTCTATAACTACATTGTGTACTTCGATTGTAACTTAAATGAAACTTTTATTGTAGCTTAAATGAATACATGTTGCAATCTATATTGTCTCCAATTTATAATGGGATATTTCTTTTAGTAATACAATCGAGGATTGTAAAACTTTCCATGCACATTTGTTGCATCTAGATTATTTTCACGATTATTTTTTGTTCAATCAACAATATAATTTCTTTCAATGAAAATAATGAGAATATTGTCATGATCTAGTTGTGAATATTATATAATATTTATATTTTATACAACATAAAATTATTTATTTAATTTTTAATTTAAAAATTAAATCACATTAGTAGAATTGAAACATCCTTTACTCTAAAAAATATGATGCTAATTACTTTTTAAAATAATAAACTTACTCCAAATATTTTAAAATATATATTTTTTCAAAGAATCAACATCCTTTACATTATTTAAATATTTTATAATATTTACTTGTAGTTTGTGAATTTCACATTACAAAGTTACAATACTCTTGTAATATATTTATGTATAAATAAATAGTTTTATAATGTCAAGTTAAGTTTGGTATTACAATTTAAAGAGGTTGATTTTATAATATTTATTTAAACAATTTGATAATTTAATATTAAAGTTTTCAAATATAATTAATAAACATATGAATTATTTGAATCAATAATTCTTTTAATATAAATAAATAAATTTATTATAAATATAAATAAAAAATCAAGATAACAATATTTCTCATCACAAAATTAATTTAATATATTAGATGTTAATTTAATATAATATATAATCTAATATATATTTAAGTATTAAAAAATAATATATCACATTATTAAAAATTATAATATAATATTATAAAATTATTATCTAATATATTAAATTATATATGTTATATATGTTTCATATTATATAGAATATATATTATAATATAATGTTAAATTAATATATTACATAATAATTTAACATATTAATATAATATATAATATATTAAAAATAATTTTATAATATAATATACTAATAATATATTAAATTATGTATTAAATGTTGTATATTATATAGTATATATTTTTAATTTTTTCATATACTATATAATAATTTATTAATTATATTTTAAGAAATAAAAGTAAATAAATATTTAGAATGCATAAAAACAAAATTGCCCGATGGCCAGTTCTATAAAGTTTTAGAATAGTTTTGTTTGTATTTGTTGAGTTTACTATGTTTTAGGAACAATTGGTCAAGATAAAGCAATTGTCGCCTAAATTTAGGAATTTGATCATTGATAGAGTCAACTTTGTCTTCCATTAGAAAATGACTCTTATAACAAAAGAATTTTGCTCACTTCAAAATTCAGATGCTCTGGTTGTGCTTTTAGGCATGAAGAAAGCACAATTTACATGTTGCCAACATTATGCAAATATTTATGAGTTCAAAGATTTCCTTAACCATTTAGCATATATGATAAAAAAATCCTCTTTCAAAAATCAAAGATCTTTAGAACTTTCATTGTACGTAGAGTCATGTATAACCAACTTGCTTAAATGTTACAATTTTCTACACAAATGAAAATGAAAGCATATAGTCCCAAGTCCTCTTATAGGTTCCTAATGTCTCCAAAAAATGCCTTACGATAGAAAATGATCTTTTTATTCCATTCAGTAATTTAGATAACTTGTTTATAAGCCTAATAAAACATAATGTGAAGTGTATTGCAAAAGGCCTAAATCAAACATCAAAAATCTCAATTGAACCCATATGCCCATTTTGATGATTGTAGAGTAGTGGAAAAAAACATTGCAATAGTCATCGAACCAAGACCACAAGATAGAGGATTAATTGTTGAAGCTATTCTTGAAGCCTCTTCATAGGAAACACGACTGACTAATTTTGGTATTCTCTTTTAGCACTAGGATCCTACAAAAGTGGAAGCAATAGTTTTAATTTGCTATATATTAACCATCTTTTACTTACAATATTTTTTTGAAAAAGGAGTTAAAAGGTGCCATACCTCTACTGCATTTAATCCAAGATCAATTAGTACTACACCAGGTTTTAGCTAATGACCATGAACCAAATCTGGCACACTTGCTGCAGCAACAAGAATATCTACTTTATGAGTAAAATCTACATAGAAAATTCTTTTTGTTTTGAGTAGCTATCCTGTCTACATTTTTTTTTGGAAACATGGTTTAAAACTTTAAATTAATACTTAAATAAAGATAGTCTACTATGTTTCAAATTTTAGAGCTATTCAATAGAATATGGCCCATATTCTAACACGTCAATTTTTTTTTAAAGAAGAGATAATGTAGTCCACCCTTAATCAATGTGTATTTATTTATAGACTAAACATTTGTACTTATAAATTTATAGATATGTATTTTTCCAAATAAATTTTGTCCTTATACCAAGCATTCTGAAAATCAACTAAGCATTGTTCATTTATCAATATTTGTTGACCGACCATTTTGAAGTCGAGATAACTTATAAGGATTTGGGTGTGTTATCCTTTTCAAACCCACATCTTCTACCATCTCATTGGACATAAGATTGTTTGTAACACAATTTAAGTACTTGTGAGATTTTTTTCATCCCAAGTTTTTGCAAGCAAAACTCAACAAGTTTCCGATGAGCACAAATATGAATGGATGCCCTCTATCAATATTTATTGCTGCCTCTTTCTAATTAATGTTGATCATTTTTTTCTTTCAAGTATTAATCGAACCTCATATAATATACATGAATTACAAGAAAGAAACCACTAAAGGTTAGCATGGGAAAGCAAGGCGTTCCAGCTGGTCAATGGACTGTTGTTCAAGCTGGGGCCCAACCAAGTATTAAAGTGTGTGGCGCAGTAAGAGAATGGGAATGTACTTCAACAGGCACATGAGAATCTTATTGGAGGCCATTGGAACTTCAAGTTCATGCTACAACATGCAATGTACTCTTAGCAAGTCTATGGTGGCCTTGATGCCAAAGAATAGGTAACGAAATATTGAATTGGAAAACCATTAAAACAAGACTTTATGCCCCTTTGGCCATCCCAACCACAAGAAATATTTGAAATATGAGGATTGAACTTCATTTTCCCATTAAATTTTAGCTAGACACATCAGTGTAAATACATTGTGTTCGCCACTAAAGTATGTGACTAAGTGAGCTCAAGCAAGGGCCATGTAAAACAATCGAAAGGCCAAGTCAAGGCCACAAACAAAGTCCTCATTTTAGTTATAACATGTGGATTATCTTGGTTTGGTTAAAGATTCTACAATTCTTGTTGTTCTTAAATCCAACCCACTTCCCATCCCCATTCCCCCTAGTGTCATGGATACCAAGACCAAACACTTGTCTATGAGAATACTATTACCATCACTCAGTTCAATCAAGCTTGGATGAGAGGAATTTTAATGAAAAATGGATGAATGTCAAGGATCTTATTCAGAGGAACTTAAACTAGATGTTGAGGACTTCTCTATCTTGAAAGATCACAGTACTAACTTTATGTTCAAACCTCATACTTTCTTTCCTGGGATTTCCTCTACTTCCCCCCAAATGATGGTTGTGATGTCAATATGGCCTCTTGGGGTTATAATTGTCTAAAGAAGTATAAGGATGAGATTAAAGAAACTATCTCTAAACTATACGAACAAAAATTAAAAAAATTTTGCAAGCAAAACAAAAGAGGACTTGACAATACCTCTAAAATATGTAAAATTACATTACACCCATGGCATCCTTGCTCTGCAATTTTGACTATTATTCAAAATAGAACAATACACTAATTTAATTTATGCCCCCCTCTTCCTTTCTCAAATTTTCCTTCAACGCAGCCCTAAGTCTTTTCAGTCTCTAAATCTGCATTCTTATGCCATTAAATTTATGTTGTTATATTACAACATCCTTTTTGTATCTGGCACAACTTTTCCACTCAAAACATATGGTACACAACCTCTTTCTACACTTATCTTTGCATTTTATTTCAAATAGGCAGCCCCTTTCTCAATCTTCTCCAACCTCTAGCGACATCAACAATTTATAATTTTATGCCTTTCTTTATCTCTATCTGCGGTTTTGAATTTTGAAATGTTTGAACATGGTTGCAGCAACCCCTCTATCTTGCTTTAAAAAAAAAAAATTAATTGCCCCCTTTATATGGCACCCCTCTCTTTTTTTTGCACACAGACATCATACCCAACGCCTTTCTCTCCTTCTCATGGCGTGTTTTTTTCCTCACTGTTGTGTATTATTTTTTGTTTTTCTAATTTGTTTTGTAACCTTTGGACTCCTCTGCCCCCTCACATTCCACGCTGGTCCAGGCAATACTTTTGTTTGTTTTTAAATCTGCCAAAATCCATGGCCAGCACATGAATCGTCCACCACTATGGAGGAAAATTAGACTATTTTAAATTTGTCTCTCCATTATAAACATTGATGTTGATTTGGCTTTTAAAATTGAATGTTATTAAATAACTTCTAGCTTCCAAATTTCATGGAATGTTTTGCAAACACAAAACATGCCCTGGAACCAAATGCTCCTGCATCAATTTATTATTATTATTAATTATTTTAAAAAAAAATTATGCTATTTTATTATTATATATTATAGTTCTATATATTGTATTGATATAATTTACTTTAATTTATATTATATTTATTTTATTCACAAATAATTAAAATTATTGTTATACTTGTTAATTTTTTTTATTGTGTTCTAAAAATTGGGTGCTGACAATAGTAGATTTTGTTATTTTACCCATAAAGAATTATACACTACATGTTTGATTTGAATTGACTGTTTTATCTACAACTTTGTTGTTTAGGGCAATAAGAATATCTATCAAACAGACTTGGATTTCGTAAAAAAAATATGAAAAGATCTTTCAATTATTGACATGGAGAATACATGTAATCTATTTAACAAAGTGCTTGAAAGAATATGACAAAATTGTATTGTAAATGTATGCTATTCACTAATAAAAATATTAAGTACACTTCATTCTTTTAAATGTTACTATTGATATTCATTTGACTTCGCTATTTAAAAAGATTATTAATAAGATACGAACAAAAAAGAAACAAATTTTGCAAGCAAAACAAAAGAGGACTTGACAATACCTCTAAAATATGTAAAATTACATTACACCCATGGTATCCTTGCTCTGCAATTTTGACTATTATTCAAAATAGAACAAAACAATACACTAAGATACTTCAAATCCAAAAATTTTGAGCCTCAATTTTAAATCCAGGAAATTCGTACCTCAATTGCACATGCACACCCATAAGTATGAAATAAAATTTAAAATGCAAAGTACTTGTTTCTAGTTATATAGAAAATTTAAAATTGAATGATTTGTTTACACATAGATATTAGTTAAAATTTTATTTTATAAAGGAATTTGACATTTATTAACAAAGTAAATAGATTTAGTAAATTTATTTTTTAAATAAAATAGATCAAACTAATTTAACATCTAATTTAGTATTAGTGGGAAAAAAATGTTTTCTGCGTCGCTCTCTGTGTGCCGAGCTAGGGCATCCGCGCCCTAGCTCGTTCCTGTCTTGCTGCCTGGGTTGCGTTTGGGTGGGTGGGCGTTTGTTTGTGCGCAGGGGGGTCTATTGGGTTCGGTGTTTGACATATTGCGTTTGGAGGGTGCTTGGCGGTTGGGTCTCTTCCTCAGCTCACTTGGCCAGGCCAGGACAGAATGGTGATTCATGGGGTGGGGTGGGAATCTGGAATCTGGGGTGGGTTTTATTTCGGGGACATGGGTTGGGTGGACATGGAATCGGAACGTTGTTGGTCTCTTCTCAATTATTCTCGACATTCTCTTTATTACAGAATTCTTAGGATTTGAAAGATTTCATTACAATTCTCTTAGTTAAGTGGGCTCAAAGGACTTGGCTACCTGAGGGGGAGATGGAGATCCGCCTCTTGGCAAATAATTATTTCATGGTCACTTTCGACTGCATGGCTGATCGGAATAGGATTTTTGAAGGGGGCCCGTATTTTTACAACCAGGTGGGCTTGTTCATTAAGCCATGGCATGCTGGCTTCAATCCGGCGGAGGAACTTTCAAATCAGGTTCCAGTTTGGGTTCATCTTCCAAGGCTCCCTGTGGAATGTTGGCACGAGGATGTGTTGCACTTATTAGCCTCGAAGCTGGGAAAACCTGTGGGTTCGTCACAACATACACAATTCAAAAAGGTAATGACTTTTGCCCGATTCTGCGTAGAAATTGACTTAAGTAAGCCATTGCCAGACTCTTTGGAAGTGAGTGCAGGAGATTATTCATGGGTGCAGCAGCTTGACTATGAAACATTACCTTTCTGTTGTCATTTCTGTCATGAGTATGGTCACCTTCGGCGCAGGTGTCCAAAGGCCAAGCCTTTGGAGGCTCAATCTCCTCTGCCTTCAAATAATCCACCCAGAGTGGATAAGGGCAAGGATACCTTT
The DNA here is from genome assembly GCA_007258455.2 of Sequoia sempervirens. Classification (NCBI taxonomy): domain Eukaryota; kingdom Viridiplantae; phylum Streptophyta; class Pinopsida; order Cupressales; family Cupressaceae; genus Sequoia; species Sequoia sempervirens. The sequence goes on along the minus strand of VDFB02273303.1, from coordinate 125,145 downwards.
CAGGGTTTTGGTGGTAGGGAAGATGGTTTCACTTCTATTAGAGGCCGAAACAGAAATAAAGGTCATAAAAGGACTTTGAAGGATAGGCAGGAGGAGGATACCTTCAATAGATTCGAGGTGTTAGAGGAACTTAGTCAATAGGAGGTGAAACCAGGATTTTTTGATCTTGATCATGGGACTTTGGATATAGATCAGCATGGCCCTTCGGTGGAGGAAATGATTACTTCTCAACAGGAGGGGGTTTCGAGAGTGCAATGCATAGAGGAGGTCAGGAATGATCCTGGTCAGGCAAAGCTCAATTGAGAGGTGCCTTTGGTTCCGCATGGTGATGGGCCTTCAAACATAGGGACATTTCAGTAGTTGGGGGTCCAGGATGCATCGGGTGGTAGTGCTAAGGTAGGGAAAGTTAGTGCGGATAAGGCTCACCTCTTGCAGAAGGAAAATTCGGAGGCGGGGAAGAAGAACTTGAAGTTGTCCTCTCAGTTGGGTATTTTGCAAAAAGATCTTAAAAAGGGGGGGTCAGAAAAAACCTCCAAGCTGGGTAGGAAGAAGGATGTGGAAAAGATTAAGATGATTGGGGAGACTTTGGTGGAATCAGGGTCAGTCAAGACTCTTGATTCGCATTTCTCTTCTCCCTTGAAATGATAGTTCTTTCTTGGAATGTACGGGGCTTGAACAGTGGCCCTAGACAAAAAGCTGTTCGGGATTTGATTAAGCTTCATGCACCTGATGTTCTTTTTCTCCAGGAGACCAAGCTCTCTGTGGAAGGTATGATGGACTTAGCTCCTAAGTTATGGAGGAATGGTGATTGCCAATGCACTGGGGCTCAAGGGGCTTCTGGTGGGGTGGCGTGCTTTTGGAATCCGCAAAAGATTTTCCCCCAATGGTGGGGGTCTTTTAAATCCTCCCTTTCCATGGTGGCTTCTTGTTTTGTTTCTGGGGAAACTGTTCTCCTCTCCAATGTGTATGCGCCAGTGGAGTTGTAGGGTAAGCACATCTTGTGGTCCAACATTCATTTGGTTCGTAGCCTTTTCCCTTACCATCCATGGATTATTGGAGGTGATTTTAATGCTATCACGGAGCTTGCAGAGAAGAGGGGTGGCACCACTAGGCTAGAGTCTTCGGCGTTGCTGCTCCAGGACAATATTTCTGCTCTGCGTCTTGTGGATATCAAGCTGGGTAATGGTCTATTTACATGGAATAATAGGAGAATGGGAGATGCCTCTATTTCAGAGAGACTTGATAGATTCTTGGTGTCTAGTTTTTGGTTGGGGGACAGGTGGAAGATTTGTTCTGAAATTTTGGATGGTCGAGGTTCTGATCATTGGCCAATCAAACTGGTGGCTGAAATGCCTCAGTGGTGTGCTAGATAGACCTTTAAGTTTCAACTCATGTGGCTCAGGGATGAATCTCTCCATGATTTTCCCCCTGGCTGGTGGGATCTTGGGAAACCAACTTATGGCACTGCTATGTACACTTTCTCAAAGCGGCTCCAATATGTTAAGTATAGGTTGACGAGTTGGAATAGGCAGCACTTTGGCAATTTGTTTAAAGAAAAACAGAAAGCTCAGGAGCATCTTGATCTAATTACCAGACAGATTCGTGATCAAGGCCTCTTGGAAGATTTGAGTTTGTTAGAGGTTGCTGCAATTAAAGAGGTTGAGGAATGGGAGTTAAGAGAACTTTTTTGGAAGCAGAAGTCCCGTATTGAATGGCTTCAGGTTGGTGATAGGAACACTTCTTTCTTCCATAACTCTGTTAAGGATCAGAGGCAAGGTAATGCTATTTCTTCCCTCTTGCTGCCTGATGGGGAAATTTTGTCCTCTTCTGCTTCTATATCTGCTGAATGCATTCAATATTTTTCTGCCTTATTCTCTAAGGATTCGCCTCCCGCAGAGGAGGATGAAGCAAAGATTTTAGACTGTATCCCACAGTTGGTGTCTAATGAAATGAATGAATCGTTGCTTTCTCCTATTTCCTTGTCGGAGCTTGAGAATGTTGTGTTCCAGATGAAGAAAGGAAAAGCCCCTGGGCTTGATGGATTTCCTATCAAATTTTTCCAGGAGTTCTGGGAAGTGGTTAAATTGGACCTCCTAGAGGTTGTTCAAGAATCCTTTATGCATAAACAAATGTTGAAGTCTCTGAATGCTACCTTTTTAGCTCTTATCCCAAAGAGGGAGGGGGAAAATTCTCTGGATCTTTTTAGGCCTATCGCACTATGTAATATGGTGTATAAAATTATTACTAAGTTGATTGCAGAAAGGTTGAAACCTTGGCTTGGTGGGTTAATCTCTGAGGAGCAGGGAGGTTTTGTTGCTGGCAGGCAGATCATGGATGGGGTTGTTATTGCGGCTGAGACCATCCATTCTATGGAATCCTCAAAAGAAAAGTCGATGTTTATCAAGTTGGACATGGCCAAAGCGTATGATCGTGTTAAGTGGAGCTTTCTCTTCAAAATTCTTGGAGCTTTTGGCTTTGCTGAGGGTTGGATTAATTGGGTAAGGAGTTGTGTCACTTCTTCTTCCTTTTCGGTGCTTATTAATGGTGAGCCCACTTGTCTGTTTGGTGCTTCTAGAGGCCTCAGGCAAGGTGATCCCTTGTCTCCCTACTTATTCATCCTTCTTACGGAGGGCCTGGGAAGGCTCATCCGTGCTCAAGTTGCTAGTGGCTCGCTTCAGGGCTGGATTTGGGGAAATGACATTCCCCCTTAGTCTCATCTTCAGTTCGTTGACGATACTGCCTTGATGGGTAGGGCTAACGTTGAGGAGGCTCTCCACTGGCGCAGTGTGTTGGACAGTTACTTGGCGGCTTCTGGGCAGTGCATTAATGAGGGGAAGTCCTTCATTTATTTCTTCCATACTCCTAAGGTTATTCAAAGGAGAATTGCTAGTATTCTTCGCTTTCAGATTGGTTCGCTTCCTTTCTCCTACCTAAGTATCCCTCTTGCCATTCATTCTCTCCCCAAAAGGTTTTGGCAAGAGACTCTTGACAAGTTTCAAAGATTGGTCAGTCATTGGACTTGTAGGTGGCTTCTTCAGCAGGTAGAATGATTCTTCTAAAATAGGTGGTCCAGGCTCTTCCTCTTTATAGATGCTTTGTTCTTTCTGCTCCTTCAAGTTTTGTTAAAGATTTTGAGAAATTGTCTCGTCAGTTTCTATGGGCTGGAAATCTTCTCCATAGAAAATGGAATTTGGTGAGGTGGGATGTTGTTTGTAGGCCAAAGCAGGAGGGGGGTCTTGGTCTACGTCGATCGGATTTGAATGGGCAGGCCTTGGCTGCTAAGTTGTATTGGCGCTGGTGCTCACAACAACACTTGTTGTGGGCTAAGATTCTGACCTTCAAATATTTGGGAGCAGTGGAAGGTAGGGAGGTGGTTAGATTCAACATGGAGGGTAAAGGTTCTATGATCTGGAGTACCCTTAAACAGGGTGCCAAGCTGGTTAAGCAGGGTCTTTTTTAGATTTGCAATGGGGGTCGGGATGCTCTCTTTTGGCATGATTCCTGGGATGGACATCCACCCATTGTGTCTTCTCATCCCCACCTCCATGATTTGTGCCAGGTGTTCGAGGCGGCGGGGTGGTGTCATGTGGCTGACTTCAAATCGCAAAATTATTTGGGTTTAGATTTCGGTGGCCAAATGGAAGGACCCCTTGGATTGGCCTCATGATGGTGTGGAGGAGGATCGTCAGGAGCTTGCTAAGCTTTTATCAGGTCATGTTTGCAACTCTCTATAGGGAAGTGATGTGCTTGCTTGGGGTCCTAATTTGAAAGGAAAATTTTTGGTGGCCTCGGGTTATCAGGTTTTGGATAAACAGGTTTTTGGGAGCTCCCAGGTTACTTGGTGGAAGCATGTTTGGAATAAATTTGCTTGGTCTAAGTGTAATTTTTTCTCTTGGCTAGTGGTCCAAGGTAAGTGTCTTACTTGGGACAATCTTTGGAAACGTGGGTTCCAGGGCCCCTCCAGGTGCTTTCTATGTGGTCAGCATGAAGAATGCTTACCACATCTCTTTTTTCAGTGTTCTTTTGTTAAGACTATCTGGCATTACTGGTGGAATATTTGGAGATTACCGTGTTGCCATGTTTCTTCTTTGGAGGACTTTTGGTTGAGACAGGGTTCTTCTCCTGCTAGAACCTCCTTTCTTAAAATTGCTTGGAGCATTGGTCCTAGTTTGATTGTTTGGCAAATTTGGTTGGAACGTAACAGAAGGATCTTCCTGGATAAAAAATTGCTCATAGGGCAACTTTGGGGGCGAATTTTGGGGGCTCTGCGGGAGACTCTAACTGCAAAGTGTGATTTTTCTGTGCCGATTGATCCTGGGGAATTAGGTGTTGTTAATGCCTTGGGTCTTGTCACAAGGGACAAGAATATTGGGAACAAAGTGCATGGTAGGCGTGGGCGTGCGAGGGTTGCTCGTGAGGGCTTTTGGTGTCCGCCGACTCTGGGGGAGCTAAAAATTAATACTGATGGGTCATCCAGGGGGAATCCTGGGCATGCTGGGGTTGGTGGTATTGGTCGGGATAGCCTTGGAGTGGTGGTTTTTTTCTTCTCTATGTACCGTGGCTTGCAAACTAATAACCTTATGGAGGCGAGTGCTATTCTCATGGCGTTGGAGCGTGCTGTTAGCCTCAGATGGCGGCGGATTGTTTGTGAATCTGATTCTCAGGTGGTGATTGAGTTGTTGAATAAACGAAACTTGGAGGATGTGAATTGGCAGCTTACTGTGGTTGCCAGGCAGATTCTTTCTATATGTTCTTCTTTGGATTCCATTGTTTTCCATCATATTCCGTGGGAGTGGAATAGGGCGGCTGATGGGTTGGCTAGATGGGCGTCGGAGAGGACTGATTCTTGGCATGTGGATGACTAGGGCAATCTTCCTGCAGACATGTCGTCTGTTCTTGAGGAGTGGGTTGCAGAGGATATGCGGTGTTTTTTGGGTGTGAATTAATTCTTGTTTTTTTGGGCCCCTTTGTGGCTTCTTTCTTCGGGCTTTGTAGTGTTGTTCTGATGCAATAAAATTTTTACCCCTTTTTATTAAATAAAAAATAAAAAATTTAGTATTAGCAAAAATTATATAGTTTAATTTTTAAAATAATCAAATTATTTTAAAAGTAATTATATTAAAACTATCTAGAAATTAATTATTTTCATTTTTTTTAAAAGAAAATTAGTTTAGTTCAATTTATCAAATTTCAAAAGAAATTAGTATTAATTGATTTTATATTACAAAAATAGATTTCAAGAAATATATTTTAATTTATCAAAGGTAAAAATTAATATTACCAAAAATTAATCTTAAAAAATATAGTTTGAATGTATAGATACATTATTTAACAAAAAAATAATCTTCAAAAAATTAGCATAGTTGAATTTATTAATATCGAGAATTAGCAAGGTTTGTATTGCAAAAATAAATTGAATAATTAACCTATATAATTTAAATTACATATAATATTTAAGAAATTAGTATAGGGGAATTTATTAGCATTTAGAGTTGGTTGAATTTAGATTGCGAACATAAATAGAATAGTCAAGTTAAAAGTAAAAGTATAGGGGAATTTATTAGCATTTAGAGTTAGTTAAATTTAGATTGCAAATGTAAATAGAATAGTTAAGTTAAAAGTAAAAGTATAGGGGAATTTATTAGTATTTAGAGTTAGTTAAATTTAGATTGCAAATGTAAATAGAATAGTTAAGTTAAAAGTAATTATCATTTTCTCCTGCCCTTTCCATCTCCCACTATAATCGCAACACTCATAATGGAACCGGGAAAATCGCCCCTATCGCTCAAAAATTTTGAGCCAATAAAATTGAGGAAAAATAATTTTCTGAATTTAAAAAGTTAAAAATCGTGCATTTAACTTTTAAAAAATTAAAATATAATGTATTAAAATTAAACTATAATGTATATAGGAAAGAAAATAATAGGATTTGATTGGCTACAAGCAAAACAATTAATCACTAGTTAAGTTCAAGGGGTCGCCTATAGTTCCATGGCAGGAACTAAAAATGTCTCATGGGATATGAAATATAAATAATAGAAAAATTATTGAAACTATCAATCCTACATAGAGCTAGCAAACATATAGCAAATAAATGATTAAAAAAATGTAGACTAATCACTATCAACTTGATGTTGTAAGCCTCTAATTGCCTATGACTCCTTAGAGAAAAATTAACTTAGTCTTCAAATGTGATCTCCATTAGATCAAGCATTTGAGTGTTAGGGTCCCTTCTTTGTCCCTAGTTTTAGAAGTACCCCCTTATAATATGCAAGGTTGATGGTTATAGTCTTGATGGTTTCTTTACTCATCGCTAGGAGGCGATAGAGGATATTCTTAATTTAGTTTTAAATTTATTTAACACTGTCATGAATGACTTTCATTTAAAATACTTATATTTAAAATATATTAAATTTTTGTAAAGTTATAAAAATTTAGAAAATGTTAGTTTAAATTTGTTTAAGTTAATAAAAACCATATCTCAAAGGATTATTAGAAAATATTGTAATAATAAGATTAACTTTCCTATAAAAAATTAGAATTTGAATGATGTTATCCATTTTTTATATTTATTTTAAAATAAATTATAATATACAAAATTAAAATCAATTCTTTGATTTTAAATTTCACAATTTATTAAAAAATATTTATTAAAACTAAATATTCTAAATATTTAAATTGTATTAGATAAATTTTATAATATATATTTTAAATGTTTAAATTGTATTAAATTAATTTTATTATAAATATTTAAAATATTTAAATTGTATTAAGTGAATTTTATAATAAATATTTTAAAAATTTAAATTGTATTTAATGAATTTTATAATATATGTATCATGTTAAAGAAAATCAAACTTTAAATGAAATAAATTATGAGGAAAAAAATTTAAGAACAAAATTGAACTCTAGCCCTAACTTTGAAAGACATTTCTCCCTAATTAAACCCTAACCCTAAATCCAACTCAAACCTTTATCTTAACTTGTAATTTGTAACCCTAACCCCAATAGAAATATAAGTCTAATCCTATTTGAATGCAAAGCTTAACCTCAACCCCAACCCAAATAAATATTTATCTTAAAACCTTAACCCTATTGAAATTCAAACCTAATTGAACTCTAAACTTGATTGAACTAAACCCCTAATTGAACCCAAACCCTAACTTTGATGTTGATCCCAAGCTTTATTTTAGAACCCTAACCGTAACCCCAACCTTCACCCTAATGCTAACCCCAAGATTTATCATAAAACCCTAATTGAACCCTACCCCTAATTGAACCCTAACCATAATTGAACCCTAATATTAACCTTAAACCTAACCCTAACCCTAACCCTAATTGAATTCTAACCCTAAATGCTATCCTAATTCTAATTGTAGTGCTGAGTATAACCCTAATTGCAATTCTAACCCTAACCATAATCCCAATTCTAATATGAACGCTAATTCTAATGGAAACCCTACTTCTAACTGTACTACATAATGAACCCTAACCCTAACCCTACCTAAAAGCTAACTGAAATACTTTTACCCTTGAAAATTACACAAATAATTAATATCATGGTTGTTTGATTTGAGTTTCACAAATGACTCTTGTTTTGTTTTGATCTCTTAGCCTTGTTTTAGGATCTTACTTTTTTAACGCAAACTTACACTCTTTTGGTTCTAACTTTGCTTATTTCAAAGTCAAAAATTTCATATATTAAATTTTTTAGTAACTATTCTAAGAAGCTTGTAGTCCAAATATTTCCATAATTTCTAATTAGTAATCTATTTTCTATTATGTTGTATGAATTTTTCCCAATACAATTGAATTGCATGCCAAAACCCATTTTAAAAATATTTTGTAATAAATATTTTAAAAATTTAAATTGTATTTAATGAATTTTATAATATATGTATAATGTTAAAGAAAATCAAACTTTGAATGAAATAAATTATGAGGAAAAACATTTAAGAACAAAATTGAAATCCATTTTGATGCTCAAAGGAGATTTGAACATAAAGTCTTCAATATAACAACTGCAATGTACATACATTACATAAATCACTTATTTGATAAAAAAATATTGCAACCAAAAGATTTGTTTAAAGGATTGCATTTTGATTTCATACACATTCGAGCAGAAAAGGCACCTTCAAAATCAAGTATGCAATTGCATGCAACCAGTTTTAGACATTAAAATCAATACCCTTGATGAAATTGCATGATGAAAATTTCTAATGCTAAAAATTACTTTGCAAGAATTTTCACATAATAATATTAAACAGATTTGATAAAGATCATTGAAGTTACTTGCTGAGAAAAGTTTTGGTTCTGCTAATTCAACTAAACATTCAACTGAATTCATATAAATTTTAATTTTAAGTTGAATTTTTTTTTCAATTTTTCTATTTCTTATAAATTAATAATAAATATTTTATTTAATTATTAAAAAAATATTTTATCTTTTATAATAATTTATTTTTTTCTAATTTATATTTGTTAAAATTTATATTAACAATATTAATTAAAAATAAAATTTCAAAATAATTTCTTAATACAAAGTTCAATTTAATAATTTTTATTTTATTAAAATATTTATAATATATAAAATTAATAAATTATTATTAAAAAATCAAATCTTGTGAATCCTACCGACTGGTTCTTGCTGGAAAAAAGACGGACATCTGCTTGGTGCGGGGATTAAAACAGAAAAATAAAAAATAAAAAACAGAGTAACTGCAGTTTTAGGGGGCTCCAAATAATGTTATAGGTAACTGGAGTGAAAGGGGAGATAACTTGGCGAAGAGAATGGTGAACGACAGTTATGATGTATGGGATGGTTATCCATGCCCGGTGCATTCTAGGGGCTGGATAGCCGTTTCCTGACACTTAAGCCCAGCCAGTAAAGAGGTGACAGAAAAGGTGATGGTGTCATAGACTTGGCTTTGGCAAGCTGCAGCTCCTCCGTGGAATTTTGCAGTAGATTTGAGGAAGAAAGATCTCAATGCCTGCACACAACGCTTTCACTGTTGGAGCTGCAGCCCAACAACCCCATAAGAGGGGTTCCTATATCTTAGTCATTTTCGTTTCTGCAGCCAAGCAGAGTCTCAGAGCTATGTTGACGTATATATTAATAATAATGGCTTTCATTAGGATCCCCATTTGGGCATGGCGTCTGTACGGCAACCTCTGAAGCCCATTCTGCCAACGAGAAGCTCTTTTAACTCTGCCGAGTTTTAGAGATTTAGTCCGGCCGAGCTAGGCGATCTGCTTAACAGGATGATGAATAGAAATAGTCATCAGTCCCTATGGTGGGTCGCTAGAAATGGAAGCACAACACGGAGTGGATCATTATTACAACAGTAGCTTTGAATTGGGCGGAGGACTATCTTCAAACAGCGTACTGAGATCTCAATTCATGGCAAAGCTATCGTCCAAAAGAAGCATTAGGGGCACAAAGAATGCGATGAACCAGCACGCTCCATGTGTATCTCGTTCACGCTGTCAGCTGCTCAGAGGCCATGAAAGTATGTGCGTCCCCATTAATTTATATCTTCTTTTCTAACGATCCAACTGATTTGTTTCCTTTTTTTTTCGGCCTTTCCTAATGTCTGGAAATAATCTAGCATTATATTTTGAGAGGCATCGAGGTTTCATCATCAGATATTCCCCCATTAATGCCACTCTCGCAGCTAGAAATCTAAGGAACATGATTTTCCATTAGATATAGTCAACTACTATAAAAACAAAGTGTGTGAGCATCAATCGCAGATCTAAGCGATTTCTAACACTGTGTTGGTGATGGCTCCAGGGGCTACTCCCAAATCAGTTGTGGAGCTCATGAACATCAAAGAATATAGGAAAATTAGGAATCTTACCTCATGTCTCCGTGCGGTTGCTTAATTCTATTTTCTGCTTAAATTTAAGCAGTCGAGTGTTCCCATGCATAAATTTTATTGTTGGGAAAGGATAATTTGCAATCTTTTCGTATTTTAATGGATGAGTTACTGTTTAGGAATTGAAATTAAGCTTTGGGAAAAAAGGGGGTGGAAATAAGCTGTATATTACATTAAAAATCCACGTGACTCCACAAATTTCTTTCCCTTTTTTTTTAAGATTTGCTTTCCTTTTTCTTTTTCTAATTTTTTTTTGTACAAATTATTATTAATAGTGTTAATAAAAATTTAAGCTGGTTGCTAAAAAAAAAAGCAGAAAAATTAAGCATTCATGGGGCCATTAGCTCTACAAATAACTTCTAAATAAGTTGAGTAGTGGCTGCTAGCCAAAATAAGCTAAGCAATCACATGGGAACACAAGGTTACTGTATCGTCTCATTGGGGAGCTTGGGCTTCTATTTTCATGGAGCAAGAGCTCCCATGGGAAAAAAAATAAATTGTGCTACGGAATTAATTAAAAAATAGGAGCCCCTAACTTTTAGGAATGAATATTTCAATTGGTGAAATTGGGATGGGGCTAAAAATTGCCCCTATAGCTTAGTAGTTTTTATGCCAATTGTCTCTCATCTAAAATTTTAAATTCTTATTAGAAAATAAAAATGAGAGAATCTTCATTTATTTATTATTTTTTATCAAAGCATTAAGTTCATTCATTAACTTTTGGAGCTTAAAATTTTAATTAAAATTGCAAGATTAAATCCATAAAACCAAACATTTCATAGTTATGAAGTCATCTAACCATTTGCATTAAAGAGGACGAGAAGTATTTGATTTTGAAATCTATTTTCTTTTACAGGAATTACATGCTTGGAGGATAAAAAATTTGTTGTTTTGTAGGTAATTTCATCGTTTCTAAAAATTTATCAACCATTATAAGACTTTTAGGGGAGAGGGGCCTATAGTGGAGCACCCCAACTTCGCGTTTCTTAAAATCTTGAGTGGAAATTTCAAATCACTCCCAATTTTGTACAACAGTCTATTTGGTGCGCTAAGTCATGTTTTATTGGTGCACTAAGTCATGTTTTATTGGTGCGCTGATGTGGCATCACATGATTTGTCACTTTGCGTACTTTATGGATAAAAAATGTTGTCCAATTGGATATTAAAGTCCTCCACTATGGGGCCCACTCAGGACTACTTCTATCCCCACTATTGGACACTGCTCCATTATAGACCCCTCTCCCCTATACATAGTTTTTTATGTTTACTTTATGGATAAAAAATGTTTTCCAATTGGATATTAAAGTGCTCCACTATGGGGCCCACTCAGGACTACTTCTATCCCCACTATTGGACACTGCTCCATTATAGACCCCTCTCCCCTATACATATTTTTTTATGTTTACACAAAAACCCTCTCCTCTGTTCTTAATTTAGGGTTTTTAGGTTTTTTGAGGTTGTGGATGTTGTTGTTTCCTGAACCCCATTGAACCCCATTACCTGACTAATGATTTCTCCTACAATAGATCCGCGAGCATTCCAACAGCATCAATGGCAGAAATATTAAAACTTGCCCACCCATTCTGGCAGATAAAGGGTGTTGTTACTCAACACTCCAGACAGCATTGATACCAACAATTTTGTTTTAATTTTCAGGCACACATAAGGCATAGCCTGATGATTAGATGGACCTGCACTGCTTCTAATGAATATTGGTTCGATCGAAGCTGCATTTCACTTACTGTATAAGTTCAGTCACAGCGTTTCATACATCACTCTAAATTCTTGGAAAGTCCAATTGCAAATTGAAAGAGATGATTATTAAATCAATAATGTCAAGAGCATAAACGTAAATTTGTCCAAAGTATACTCTGCACTATATAAAGATTTTAACTTACCGAATGTTGTGCAGTACGAAATGTTGTACTTGTAGATGCCTTTGATCCAAGGTATTAAATACTATGTTTTCCCCGAATCAAAGGCATCTACAGGCATCAGAAATATAATTTGCATTTGTCGAAGCAGATCTTGAGCGTGTGTTTATGCTTTCTTTTGCTAACCATAACTACATCAAAGTTTCTAAGACCTTTTGTGCATATCGGTTCATTGAAATCTAACCTAAACCTCAATTCAACTCTCAAAGAACTGTTTGACATTGGTGTTTGGATTTGGCAGGGAAACATAAATAAAATAAAATTTTAAAAAGATTATTAATATTTTTAAAAATTATTTTGATATATATTTAATTTTTATATATTGTTTTTTAAAGAAGGTATTTTTAATAAGTAAAGCGTGACTTGCACAAATGATTATAACTAGAAATTCATTAAAAATAAGATCGATTTATTTTTAAAGTTAAGTTTTGGGAACACTTCAATAAAAGATCTATTATAACAATTATTGAATTCTTTCTAAATAAACCCAAGAGACAACTCTTTAGTCCATGATGAGAACATATTCATTTGTGAAATTTTGATCAACCATTAGAGTAACCAAGCAACCAAAATAATATCATCTAACTTAACCAAAGTTTTATGTGTACCTGATCTCTACTGATCTTCATCCTAAGAAAATATTTAGTAGCCCACAAGTCCTTCATATTGAATTAGGGTTAGGGTTTAATGAGGGTTAAGGTTGGGTTAGTGTACAATAAGGGTTAGGATTTAATTAGGTTTAGCATTAAAGTTTAATTAAGGTTAGGATTCAATAAGGGTTAGAGTTTAATTAGGTTAATATTCAATGAGGGTTAGTGTTCACTCAGGGCTCTAATTACTATTCAATTAGAGTTAAGGTTTGGGTTAGGGTTTTACAATAAAGCTTGGGGTTAGGTTTAGAGTTGGGGTTCAAACAGGGATAGGCTCGAGGTTCAATTAGTGTTAAGATTCAATTAGGGTTAGAAATTGATTAGTGTTCATAGTTAAGGTGAAAATTCAATTGTGATCATGGTTAGGGTTAGGAGTAGAATTAGGTTTAGTGTTATATTAGGGTTAGGGTTAGTGTTTAATTAAGGTTACATTTTGATTAGATTAAGACTAGAAGGGCCAGTACCCATTACAAAACAACCATAAGGACGAACAAGGGGCTCATGAGAAGTGAGACGCCCAACAAAAAATAAAACATAAAATAAAACTTAAAAACAAACCATCCAACAAAAAGAAACAATGAAAACACATAGAACAAAGACTAGGAAAAGACCACAAGACACCTACAAGTCTCCTAGAAAATTGAGACCACTTATAGCATTCCATTCCTAAGAAAAAAATTGGAGCTTCTCTTCAAAAGTCAAGGGGGCCTTTCTAAACGACCTGTGTATCCATCGTGGAATCTTGAGTCAAAGTTCCATCCATTTTTCCTTTCTTCTTTTGCATGTGACTATCATCCTTGTCATCATCAACCACCCTTTTACCCTAGTTCTTCCTTAATTCCTGTTGAAATATTTAAATGGTGAGGGAGTGTTCTTCACGATCTCTTTGTTGTAGTTAGTGATAACCTTGAGGCATTGAGTGGTTTTCTCTTGATTCTTATGAATAGCATCAATCTCCATTTGTAAATTCCTTTTATGATCCTTTGTACCAATAATGGCTCTCAACTCATTCAACGCCTTCTCCCAATTGGCCCACCTCTCGAATGACTTGGCCAAGGAGGTAATCAAATCCCAGTGGGCTTTGTCATCCACCTCACCTAGTTACGAGACCTACTACTACAAAACCTTACTTTCCAGCAATTGGATTCTCTCTTTGGTCGTAACCAATTGGCCCAACAACCACTTCACAATATCATTCTGGACATTAATCATCTATGACATTTCATTAATTTTTTTGCAAAGGGGGTCATTAGAAGCACTAAATTTAAAAACCAACCTAGGTTCAACATGGGTCCCCTCCAAATTTATGTAGAGGTTGGGGGAACTTTGTAGGTTAGGGTTTAAAACAAGGGGTGGTAGGGACATCTGAGACCTCTGCATGGGCAAGGGAGTTCATGGGAGATTTGGTAGGGGTGGGGTTCCATGACACATTGTCGTCCAAGTTTTCCAACTCATCTGAACTAGAAGTAATAGGTGTGAGTTCTAATAAGGGGATGTATTTGATGGGGCTGGGAGTGGAATCCTCATTAGCAGGGGCTTTGCCATGGGCCCTAGAGCTACGTTGAATGGTAGGAAGGTTTCATCAAGGGTAATGGAGGGACTGGTGTCCATGGGGGATTCAATGGGGTCGTGAATAGTCAAAGTGTTCTTTTTAATAAAGGCAGGGGAAGGTAACATCATGACATGATACTTGTAGACATGATAGATAAGACCCTAGTGAATGGGTAAATGCTTGTTTTAAATACCTTGAACATTATTAATAGTTGGCTCAAGCTAGGACAAAAGCCAAAAGGAAAATTCATTTTAACATTATACCGAAGGTGATTAAGCATTGGGAACAAATGAGCATGAAAGTGACAAAACCTCCCCTCGAGCGTAACATACCTCATAGGACCTCAACAACTTTGCTCCAAATTCTAGGAAGATCCATATGATTAAAGCCATTCTAGAGCCTATTCATCTTCTTGCTAGCTTTCAGGAATCATTCCATATCCTTCTGATAGTGGCATTTGGATTTAAATTAAGGTTACGTTAGTGTTCAATTAGGTTCAGTATTAGAGTTCAATTAGGGTTAATATTCACTTAGGGCCAGGCTTAGTGTTTAATTAGGGTTAGTGTTCACTTAGGGTTAGGGTTAAAGCTAGGGTTGAATTAGGGTTAGGGTTAGAGTTCAATTAGAGTAAGGGTTAGTGATAGGGTGAGAATTCAATTAGGGTTAGGTATCAATTAAGGTTAGGGTTAGGGTTATGTTTAATATTCAATTAAGGTTAAGATTAGGATTAGGCTTCAAATATGGTTAGGTTTAAATTAGGGTTATGATTAGAGTTCAACTAGGGTTAAGGTTAGGATTAGGGTTCAATTTGGGTTAGTGTTCACTTAGTGTTAGGGTTAATTTTAGGGTTCAATTAGGGTTAATGTTAGGATTAGGGTTCAATTCGAGTTAGTTTTCACTTAGTTTTAGGGTTAAGGTTAGCGTTCAATTAGGGTTAACGTTAGAGTTCAATTAGGGTTAGGGTTCATATTCAATTAGAGTTATGATTTGATTACATGGTTTAAGGTTATGATTATGGTATAATTCTAGGGTTAGGGTTCAGTCAAGGTTCAATTAGGGTTATGGCTAGGTTTAGGGTACAATTATGATAAATATTTAATTAGGTTTAGTGTTCAATTAATTCTTAATTAGGGTTAGGGTTCAATTAGAGTTAGGGTTAGGATTAGAGTTAAATTAGAGTTAGATTAAAGGTTAGGATTAAGGTTTAATCAAAGTTAGGATTAGCGATCGATTAGGGTTTTAGTTAGGGTTAGATCAAGGATCAATTAGGGTGAGCCTTAAGGTTAGGGTTTAATTAGGGTTATGGTTAGGCTTATGCTCATGGTTGAATTAAGGTTGGGATCTAATTAGGGGTTATATATAGGGTTTAATTAGGATTACTGTTAGGGTGAGGGTTATAGTTCAATTAGGGTAGGGTTTAATTAGGGTTAAGGTTAAGCTAGGGTTATAACTCACTTATGGATATACTTAGGATTATATATAGGGTTCAATTAGGATTTCTATTGGGGTTAGGCTTATAATTCAATTAGGGTTAGGGTTTAATTAGGGATAAGGTTTAATTAGGTTACAAATAATTTAGTTTTATAGTTAAATGGTTCAATTAGGGTTAGGGTTAGGGCACAATTATGGTTAAGATTTAATTTTTATTAAGGTTCAATTAATGCTTTATTATGGTTAGGGCTAAATTAGAGTTACAATTAGGATTAGAGTTCAATTAAGGTTGGAGTAAAGGTTAGGATTAAGGTTGAATTAGGCTTAAAATTGAATAAGAATTAAGGTTAGGATTAAGGATCAATTAGGGTTAGAGTTAGGGTTATATTAGGGATCAATTTGGGTGAGGGTGAGGGTTTAATTGGGGTCATGGTTAGGCTTAGGCTTAGGCTCATGCTCAAATTAGGGTTAGGATTGAATTAGGTTTATATAGGGTAAATAATTAGGATTATTGTTAGGGTTAGGATTATATTTCAATTATGGTTAGGGTTTAATTAGGTGTATGGTTCAATTAGGATTAATATTCATTCATTGTTATATTTACAATTCAATTAGGGCTATTATTCACTTAGGGTTATACTTACATTTATTATTAGGGTTCTACAATAATAACCTTAATCCAAATCCTAACTCTAACCCTACCCTTAACCCAAACCCAAACCCTAACCCTAACCGTAACCTTAAACTTAATCCTTATCATAATCCTAACCCTGATTCTATCTCTAAAACTAACAATAGCCCTAGCCCTAGCCCTAACCCCAATCTTAACCCTAATTCTATTTCTAATTCTTATCCTAACCCTAACCTTAGCCCTAACCCTAATTATAATCTCAGCCCTAGCCCTAGCCCTAGCCCTAATCCTAATCCTAAACCTAATAGTAATCATAAGCCTTACTCCATCTCTAACCCTAAGACTAAACATAACCCTAACTGTATATAACTAACCCTAATTCTATCTCTAACCCTAACCTTAACCTTAATTATATTTATAACACTAACACTAACTTTAGTCCAAATGATAATCCTAATTCTATCTCTAACCCTAACCCTAACCCTAACCTTAATCATAATCCTACCCTAATTATATCTCTAACCCTAAACCTACCCTTGAGCCTAATTCTATCCCTAATCTTAACCCTAACTCTAATCCTAATTTTATCTCTAACCCTAATTATATCTATAAACCTAATCCTGATCATAATATTAATCCTAATGCCAACCTTAATTCCATCTCCAACCCTAACCCTACCATTGATCCTTATTCTACTCCAATCCTAACCCCAACCCTAATCCTAATGCCAACTCCAACCCTAACCCTAACCTTAAACCTAATCCTAATTCTATCTTTAGCCCTAACCCTAACCCTAATCCTAATACTAACGCTAACCCCATCCCTAATCCTAATTCTATCTCTACCCCTAACCATAACCCTAATCCTCATCCTAATCCTAATCCTAACCCTAACCCTCACCTTAACCCTAACCCTAATTGATTTGATGTCTTCCATGTTGCACTATGAACACTATTGGCATATATATGTTTATTAATAATATATATATATGTTGAGAGATATCTTTCTCAAGGCTCCTATCACACTTATATGGGTATGTGTAGGATCATCATGGAAAAGCAGGCCCTTAAGTGGCAAAAAATTCAAAAAAATCAGAGTTAGACAACTTGACATAAAATTTTGAATAAGTTATCTATGTTATTTCAAAAATATGTAAGAATAGAATATATAGAAAATTGAATGTAGTTTCTAAACTACTAGGATTATTTAAAAGAAAAAATCTATTTGATGAAAATTTGAAATTTCAATGCGGTAGTACTTCAATTTTAGGGAAAAAAGTAGGTGTCTATCTAACCACCCTAACCACAATAAAATGATAATTTTTTATAATAGGGTATGTACAAGATCATCATGGAAAAAATAGGTAAGTGGCAAAAGATTCAGAAAAATCGAGAGTTAGGCAACTTGACCTAAAATTTGAATAGGTTATCTATATTATTTCAAAAATAAGAATAGAACAAAATTGAATCTAGTTTCTAAACTACTAGGTTTATTTAAAAAAATAAATCTATTTGGTGAAATTTTGAAATTTCAATATAGTACTTAAATTTGGAGAAAAATAAGTAGGTGTCTGTCTAACCACCTAACCACAATAAAATGATAATACTTTTTATAATATTTTAGATATAAGTAGAGGAATCATGTCGGATGTGATGCATATTTTTGTAATTTTTCCAAGTAAATAATTAATTATGATTTTTTTTTACAACTTTTAAAAATATAAAACTTCGTATAACCGACCACCTTAACTTGGTCAAAACTTAATGAAATTCAATTTTTTTTTTAATCCTATAGTATGCAAAGCATAGAATGTGATGCATGTTTTGATTCAAAAATGTGATCTTGTTTGAAAATTATAGATGTTTTTCAGCCTATCAATCGAGGAGTTTAGTCTTAATTCAAATAGAAAATGAATAATAATTATTTATTAAATTCAAAGTAAAACATAATTTATATTGGTGGAAAGCTGAGAATCTCCTTTAAAACCCTTTTCGTTTCATCAATTTTGGGTAAAAAGTTTTACACCCTACACATACCCATCATATTGCCACTTTTTGGCCCATCATGATCCTACACATACCCAATATTTTAGATATAAGTAGAGGACTCATGTCCGATGTGATGCATATTTTTGTAATTTTTTCCAAGTAAATAATTAATTATGAATTTTTATTACAACTTTTAAAAAATATAAAAACTTGTATATCCCCACTTTAACTTGGTCAAAATTCAATTTTTTTAATCCTATAGTATGTGAAGCATAGAATGTGACACATGTTTTGGATTAAAAAATGTGATACCGTTTGAAAGCTATAGATGTTTTTCAATCAGCCTATTAATCAGGACTTTAGTCGTAATTCAAATAGAAAATGAATAATAATAATTTATTAAATTCAAAGTAAAACATAATTTATATTGGTGGAAAGATGAGAATCTCCTTTAAAAACCCTTTTCATTTCATCAATTTTGGATAAAAAAAAAGTCGTCAGCCACAAACCCTACACATACCCATCATATCGCCACTTTTTGGCCCATCATGATCTTGCACATACCCATATGTAAGAAATTATTAAAAATAGGTGCCTCAAGAAATATATCTCTCGATATTTATATATATATATATATAATTATTAATAAATATATATATGCTAGTCCTTTAACAGGTCATATTATTACAAGACAATAATATCACCTGTTGAGAACTAGTGATCATAAAAAAATTAATGTTAAAGTTGAGTGGTATGTATGTTATTACTTTGTAAGCCCGAAATAGACATCAATCCATCTTGATGTGTCCATCCAATCCCAAATAAAATTTACATGATAATTCTAACTATCCTATAATTTATTCTAATAATTTTTTTCTCTCACAACAAAGTTTTAAATTTACAAGTAATTTTCCAAATGTGTCTTCAACATTTTAAAAATCCTTATCAAAGTTGTGAGAATTCATATCTGCTTGACATTGTTGTTGAATTGTTGCACATGCTTATGTACAATGTCTAAATAAGAGAACCCACCTTGATTTTATATAGCCTTAAGTGTAGGAGAGACTAATCTTATGATTACTCTTGTTCGTTGGTCAACCCTCTAGTATTTTTAAGCATAAGATCTAATAAATCTTTAGAAACCATTGTATACAAGTTGGGGAACCAAAAAAGGGAATGGTCATGAGATCAAAGTGTGTAGATAAAGGGAGACGCAAAGAAGAATAGAATTATTTTAAAATGGTTAAAATATAGGTACAAATAGGATAATGACAATATGAATAGGCCAAAGATTCAAAGCAAAGAAAAAATAAGCTAAAGGCTCCAATGATTACAAGCTACAAGATCCAAGAAAATCGTCTCAATATAACTTGCACTAAGGAATCCAATATTCCACGGTCAAAGAACTTTAGAAGGATTGTACACAAGGACGGGGAATGAGAGAGGCTAGAGTCTATTTATAGGGTTTTAAAGGGATTTTAGGATATGAATTTCAAGAAATTAGTAGATAAGCAATAAGTGAAACAAATTTCTTATAAATAATTAAAAATATCTTAAATTATCACACCTTAAAAAAATTAAAACTAATAACAATAATTTAAGAAGCTACTGAATGAGTAATATATATAAATATTTATAATTCTATTGATTGAAATAAATAAAATTATTTTATATAATCTAAATTTAAATTAAATTTATTAAAAATATAGATGATTAAGAACTTAAAATATTTGTAACTATCAACTACTTAAAAAAACTTTAGAATGTTACTACTAATCTAAAAATAAAAATATATGGCATCATTTAAAAAAATATTATAGTACATTTTTTTTTTTAATTGGAAGTATCTAGATAGTTTATAGTGAGATATAGAAGGCCATGAATACAATTATCATTTTATTACAATTATAATTTAATTATTGTCATTTGAGAAAGGAGATCTAAATCCCATAGTTTTTGAAATATCATTTAGTAAGTATTTACAGTAAATCATTAATGATTTAAGTCACTTGAGATCTGACAAGTGTATAAAATCATTGGAAGTTGAGTTCTCAATAAGGTGTTCCTCATAGTGAGTTGAAATTTCCCTTCACTTCTTTTCACCCTTAGTGAGATGGTTAGGCTAAAGTTGTGAACTAGACTCCCATACAGAGTTTGAGGATATATCACTATAGTTCTCCTATTAAGTGGGATTTGAGTCTAAGACACATTGAGCATGCATACAACTGGGTAATTCACTCATCTATTGGTTACTCACCTTTTGAAGTATGCCTTAGTTTTCAAACTTTGGGTCAGTAAAAGTTTCCCTTATCTTTACCCTCTCTACCCATTATGCATATTAAAAAAGAGCAAGATAAGGCTCAAGCCTTCATCCAATATTTACATATTATTCAATCCAAAGTAGTTCAATTTTTTTAGAAGACTCAAGAAAATTAGAAATAGTTTATGCACCATCATAGTGTTCCTCATAATTTTGAATTTGGTAATAGAGTTTTCTTATACTTAGATTCCATTTCTAGGAGAAAGCAAACAATAAGGTCAAGCCACTTTTCTATGGCCCTTACACTATTCTTTAGAAGGTGTTCGATAATGCTTTTCGACTTGATCTTCCAACTCAGTTGGAAATCCATGTGATGTTATCAATGTTGATCTTCTCAAACACTACCATGTGTCAACAATAGAGGTTGAGCTTCCTATCAAACATCCTCTAGATGGTGTTCCTAATTTTTGTAAGGAAAGCAACAGTGCGGAAAATGCCTTCATAATGCAAAATACTCAAGAGAGAAGTGCAAAAACCTCATTTAACAATTTCATACATTTGAGATGCACACTCATAGAACAACAGGAGAGACCAAAAAAATAAATCACACACACAGAGATAACACTAGATATACATGGGAAAACTCTTATGGGAGAAAAACCCACCACACAAAGTAAAGTCACTTTGTATTACAGTAAATCAATTACATATAGAGTTATAGACTTCACTCTTAGATGTTGACTCACAACAGCATCCCCTTGGTCGACCTCACTCACAGACAACCATTCACTTTATTCATCTCACTGTTACAATGCTTGTAAAGCATACAATGAAATCTCACTCTACCAACCAACCAACAACCATTAGGGTTTTTAATTACTTCACCGACAAGCTTCCTTCATCTCAGGTTACGCACACTGCCATGCAACACACATCAGGCCACCCAACATTAAATTCTAGTTACAGAGAATATTACTATATTTGCACTCTGTCAACCCCTGAGTCAGAATATGCATTTAATGCAAATATATCATTAACAAAAAAATAAAGCTTTTGGCCAATGATTGTTGATTTACAATAGCGATGTAAAATCAACAAATGAAATCGTGTCACTTTTCGACACATCACTCGTCCATTTCTTTGACTATCGCACTAAAATTTTGGGTGTTCCTTGTGGTTGTTCTACCACACCACTGCTAGCCATCCAGAAGACTCCCGTGGTATGGCGATATCCACCGTACTACCACTAGCCATCCAAGAGACCCCCATGATATGGTGATACCCCCACATTACTGCTAGCCATCCAAGAGACCCCCACGGTATGGTGGTACACCGCACTATCGTACCTCTTCTAGAAGGTTCTCACGGTATGACAATATCACTGCACTACTGCCAAGCAATATGAAGTCTCTTGCGGTATGGTGGTATACCGCTCTACCACATCTCTTTCACAAACACCTAGCAGTATAGAGGTAAAAGCATGAACACAAAGGGGAAATCCACCAAGTCTTTGACAGAGGTTCAAGCCAGCAAGTTGAGGCACATTTTCCAACAAGCTCCCACTTGACAAAGACTTATTGGCTTCCTCCAAACTTGAACTTAATGAAGATCATAGGCCCCAAGGCCCATCAAACTGGCACACCACCTGTACTTGTCTATGCTCACGAGCTTTTTCAATGTATCAACGACATTCTTCAGGGTATCCACCTTTTCTAGATTAACCTTTCCATCATCCACCATATCACGAATGAAATGATACTGTACATCAATGTGCTTCATCCTAGCATGGAAAGTGAGATTTTTTGCTAAATAAATAGTACTCTGATTGTCACAACAAATTGTAATCTTCCCAGCATTAAACTTGATATTTGAACATAAACACCTAAGCCAAATGGCTTCTTTACAGGCATGTGTTGCTGCTATATACTCTACCTTAGTAGTAGATAAAGTGACTACAACCTGCCAGTTGCTCATCCAACTAACTGCTCCACCAAATAACATGAAAATGTATCCACTAGTGGACCTTCTGCTATCAATGTCCCCTTCCCAATCAAAATTCACATACCCACAAATGCTAAGAGATCTTTATGATCTCGCTAAGTTTCCATGATAACATAGAGAAAAATCTGAGGTACCCTTCAAATATCTGAAAAACCTCTTCACAACATCCCAATGTGGCCTTCCTGGGTTAGCCATAAACCAACTAAGAACTCCCAATGCTTGGGTAATGTCTAGCCTAGTATAGAAAATTGCGTACATTAAACTGCCAACAACTCTTGCATACAGTACCCTGGTCATGTCCTCCATCTTAACATAAGACTTTGGATAGTCTTCAACAGATAGCTTCATTCCTTGCAACACTGGAACAACTAGTTGCTTGCAATAATTCATTCCAAATCTCTCTAGGATAGTATTAATATACTTACTCTGGCTGAGCCAAAGCTTTCCATTTCCTCTATCCCTTTTTATTTCCATCCCCAGAATATGCAGGTCTTGCTGCACCTAGGTCTTTCATTTCGAACTTTGCAAACAATTGAGACTTAAGATCAAAAATCATTGTCTTACTATTTCCTATGAACAACATATCATCCACGTATAGGATAATAATAAGAACATGATCATTTTCAGTTTTGTAATACACACAATGATTAGATTTTGATCTCACAAATCCCGACAACACAAAGGTGTCAAAATTTTGGTACCACATTCTAGGCGATTGCTTCAAACCATACTTTAACGTACAAACTAGGCTTTCTTTACCTTTTTCAATGAAGTGCTCAAGTTGGGACATATAAATTTCTTCTTCCAGCTCTCCATGGAGAAATGTTGTCTTCACATCCATCTACTCGATCTCTAAGTCATACGCGGCTGCAAGTGACAAAATAAATCTGATAGGTGTCAACTTAGCTAAGCCAAGAGAAAATATTTCTCCATAATCAATTCCCTCCACCTGGGAATACCCTTTTGCAACCAACCGAGCTTTATACTTTTCAACACTGTCATCCAGACCAGTCTTCTTCTTGAATACCCATTTATAGCCAACAGACTTTCGCCCTTCAGGAAAAGGTACCAACTCCCAGTTTTCCTTCTTCTTCAATGATGCCATTTCTTCATTCATGGCTTCCAACCAGGATTTTGAATCAGACATATTAATTTCCTCTTTCACAATCCTAGGCTCATCAGTGCTAGTAATCAAAGTATAGGCACAATTTGAATCCAACATAGAAAATCCATACCTATCAAGTTAACGCTTTTCACATGTAGACCTCCTCACAAGCTGAGGCTATGGTTCTTCTTCTTTAGAACTCTTAGAGCTACTAGAACTCTCCTCAGTTTCAGGTACACTATGTAGTTCCTCTTTTATTAGAGTTTGAGGAATTTCAACTAAATCATTCTTCTTTTCCTTTTTATCTATCTCTAACTATGGATCAGCTATTGAAGGCTTCAGCTCACGAAAGATTACACTTCTGTTGTACAAAACCTTCTTAGTAACAGGATTCCAAAGCTTGTATCCTTTCACACCAACACCATAGCCAATGAAGATACATTTAATACCCTTTTTCTCCAACTTTGATCTTTTCTCATTCGACACATATGCATATGCCTCATAACCAAAGACACGAATATGTCTTAGAGAGGGCTTCTTACTAGACCATGCATCTAAAGGTATTTTTTCAAAAAGAGCTGAAAAAGGTGAACAATTTACCAAGTAACATGATGTAGCCACAACCTCAACCTAGAACTTCTACTCTAGACCAGTACTTCTCAACATACTTCTCGCTCTTTCCATTAGTGTCCTGTTTAACCTTTCAACAACTCCATTCTGTTGTGAAGTATAAGGTGTAGTTTTATTCCTTTTAATCCCATGGTCTTTGCAATACCTTTCAAAATATACAAAACAAAACTCACCGCCATTATCCATCCTCAAGCATTTGATTTTCCTTCTAGTCTGATTCTCTATCAAGTTTTTGAACTCTTTAAATTGACTGAACACTTCTGATTTGCTCTTTATAAAGTACACAAATTCCCTTCTTGAATAATCATTAATAAAAGAAACATAATATCTAGACTTCGATAATGAAGGAACATTCACTAGACATAATACATCAGAATGAATGTTGGAAATATGTGCCTCAAACATTACAGGCTAAAACCTCCTTTAGAGCAATGTCGGTGTGACATTCTGATTGTCTGGTCGACTAGCAGTTTGTTTTATCAAATTCTGAACAGGTCGCTGTGACCCTCAAGAAGTCCTGCCGAAAGGTTTACTGTGGAGTCTATCGCTGTAGCAAGGTGTGTTCATTGTGACCTCATAGTGCTCGGGAGAAGCTTTGGCCAAAAGGCCATTCATTCGTTTATCGGCGTAACTCTTAGCGACTGTGATCTTCAGTGAAGCTTATGGTTCTCGCTAAGATGTCTCAGTGAAGTGTTATTCTCTTGCCAAAAACATATGAATTGATGTCCTCGAGGAACTTATTATGGCTCGGTGAGAAGTCACCGTGAAATCAAATGTTATGCTGACTGTGTTTTATCAGAGAGACTTAGCTAAAGGAAGTGACTTCGGTAAGATTTCCTACCGAAGTGGATATGTCTTAGTGACTAAGACTTAAGTTGGAATCTTCGGTATATCTTAATGAACTCAAAGAAAAGTATTAGCGATAGAAGAAAGCTATGTTGACAGGGACTACTTGGGAGTTATCGATATAACTCTTAGACTTCGTTATGAAGTCTGAGCGATAAGCTATTGTCTTGCCGATAGCCGATGGCTATCAGGGTAACTCTTGGCGAATAGTTGGTCATCGATGAAACATAGATAAATCGGTAAGTTCTCTCAGCGATGGAAAAATATTTTGGCGATAGGTGAACACTTCGGAGTAGCATATGAAGATCGATATGAACTCTCGGTGATAGATGTGAGTCTTGCCGACTTTCATTTGGTGCTCGGTAGATATGGGAACTTCAGTGTAACCTTAGTGATTCGCTATGACCTTCTGGCAAAAGCGATAAGTCAGGATGATTGCTTGGTGACTTGGTGAAACTCTTGTAACTCGATAGAACATCCTGGCGACTACGATATGAGTTCAATGTGGCATCGGCGAGACATAGTTAGTGTCTCACCGAGATGCCAATGCAATACAAATTTTGTTGACTGAGTATGACTTCTGATGTGGCATCACGTGGATGAATTAGAAGAGCCGAATTGGAACCATTGGGAGTCTGTTTGTTGCGACGGTTCTGTGAGGCAGCTCGATAGTCAGAGAACGCCAGGGATATAGTTGGAAATTGTAGATGTTTTGATGTTGGATAGTAGTTCAATCAACAGCGAAGTGTGAAGAATTCAAACTGTATCAGTGAAGGATTACAAATCTATAAAGGTTGTAACCTGAAAGTTTTCTGTTCGAAGAATGTACTTGATGAATGTTGTTGTTTAATGACACCAGAAAGATAAGTCTGGAATTGTATGTAACTTTGATTACTGTAATACAAAGTGATTTCTCTTGGTGTGGTGGGTTTTTCTCCCGTAAGGGTTTTCCCACGTATATCTGGTGTTCATGTGTGTTTGTCTAAATACTTTGTTTTTGTAATCTGTCTCATAGTACATCTCAATTTGATTGTAATTGAAAAATTAAAGGTACTTTTGCATTCTTTCCTAAGGTATTGATGTTAGGAAAATTATTTTCCGCATCTAATTTTTCTTACAAGTGGTATTAGAGCCTAGCCAGTTGTGTTATCCTTGGGGGTACATTGGGCTTTTTGTGTCAATACTGTTCAGTGGGAGTTTTGTAGAGATTGTTATTTCTATTTACAGATTAAGATGTCTAGTTCATCTGGGAAGATTGAAATAGAGAAATTCAATGGCAGTAACTTTGAATTGTGGAAACTCAAGATGGAGGATCTCTTAGTAGATCAAGACCTTTGGCTTGCTATGTCTGGAACTAAACCTACAGGCATGAAACAAGAAGAATGGGACCTTGCAGATAGGAAAGCGAAGGGGCTAATAAGGCTCTATTTGGCATACTCAGTTCTTCTCAATGTGCATGAAGAGAATTCTGCTTCTCTCTTGTGGAAGAGACTGGCGTCTATTTATCAGGGGAAATCTTTGGTGAATAAGCTATTCCTGAGAAAGAAGCTTTACTCTTTGAGAATGCAGGAAGGAGGGTCTGTAGCTAATCATTTGAATGCATTTAACATGTTCCTCACATAATTAATGTTCGTTAGTGTAAAGATTGAAGAAGAAGATCGCTGTATGATTCTATTATGTTCTTTGCCAGACTCATGGGATCATCTAGTGATGGCTATTGGGAGTACAACATCCAGTTTCAAAATGGAAGATATTGTTGGTTCTTTGTTGTTAGAAGAAATGAGAAGAAAATCTTCTGAGATGGTGAAGGAGGCTCTTGTTGTCAGAGGAAGGTCAAAGGAGAAAGGCAAGAAGAAGGACAAGAAGTCCAAATCAAAATTAGAGGGGAGATCAAAGTCTCTTGGAAAGAAGTCCAAGGTGAAGTGCTGGAACTGTGGGCAACCTGGTCATGTCCGAAAGGATTGTAAAGAGGAGAAAAATAAGAAGAAAGGATCTTCTGATAATGGTTCTTCTCATAGTGATGGTGACACCTTCATTGCAGCCTTGGCTACTCAGGCATCAGATGATGTCTGGTTGATCGATTCTGAAGCATCGTTCCAAATGACATCTCACAGAGAATGGTTTACAAAGTATGAAGAATACGATGGTGGAAAGGTGTACTTGGTGAGTGATTCAACCTTGGAAATTGTTGGTCGTGGAAGAGTCAGAATCCAATTCCATGATGGTATAATAAAGGGGATCAATGATGTTATGCACATACCAGGTCTGGCTCAAAATTTAATTTCTGTCAGTAAGCTAAATGATATAGAAGTACAAGTCTTGTTCTCCGGAAGTGGTTGCAAGATGACTAGAGGTTCAATGGTGCTAGCTAGAGGTGCTCGAATTGGTACCCTGTACAAGCTGGATGCACAAGCTATTCATTGTAACAGTGTCTCTTCGAAGTCACTGAAAGCTTCTCATGGAGGTAAAAAGGGAATTGTCCCTAATTATTTAAACTCTACGGAAGTAAAACTTCCTGCAGAAAAGACTATGCTTTGGCATCATAGGTTAGGCCACATAGGAGAAAAAGGTTTAAAAATATTGAAGAACAAAAACCTGGTTGAGGGGCTTGAAGACTGTAATCTAGAATTTGAATTCTGTGAACACTATATATATGGAAAGCAGCATCGTGTTTCATTTTATGACAGTCCTCATAAAACTTCTGGTTTGTTAGACTATATTCATTAGGATGTGTTTGGTCCAGTAGATGTTCCTTCTTTGTCTAAATCAAGATACTATATGTCGTTCATTAATGATTATTCAAGAAGAGCATTTATATATTTTTTGAAAAGTAAATCAGAAGTGTTCAGTCGATTTAAGGAGTTTAAAAATCTTGTTGAAAATCAGACTGGTAAAACAATAAAATGCTTAAGGACTGATAATGGTGGTGAATTCTGTTTTGATGAATTTGAAATATACTATAAAGACCATGGAATCAAAAGACAGAAGACTGCACCTTACACTCCACAACAGAATGGAGTTACAGAAATGTTCAATAGGACAGTGATGGAGAGAGCACGAAGTATGCTTAGTAGTGCTGGTTTGGAAGAAAATTTTTGGGCTGAAGCTACTGCTACTGCATGTTACTTAGTTAATCGGTCTCCAAAATATGCTCTTGTTGATAAGACACCTATGGAAGCGTGGTCTGGTAAGAAGCCCTCTCTTAGACATATTAGAGTCTTTGGCTGTGAAGCATATGCACATGTGCCAGATGTAAAAAGATCTAAGTTGGACAACAAGGCTGTTAAGTGTATATTTATTGGCTATAGTGCTAACATCAAAGGATACAAGCTTTGGAATCCTGTTACAGAGAAGGTTGTATATAGTAGAAGTGTAATCTTTCATGAGCTGAAACCTTCCACCTTGGATCTGCAGTCAAAGACAAAGTCAGAAAATAGTAAGGATGTAGCAGCAATTCCTCCTACACCAGAGAAAGAGGAATTGAAGTTTCAAAATGTACATGAAACTGAGGAGAGCTCAAGCAGTGCTGAAAGCTCTGAAGAAGATGAACCTCAGCCTCAGCCAGTGAGGAGGTCAACCCAAGAAAGGAAACAACCAAATAGGTATGGGTTCTCATTAATTGATTCTACCTGTGCCTATGCCTTGATTTCTAGCACTGATGAGCCTAGGACTGTAAAGGAGGCAATTAAAATGTCTAATTCAGATTCTTGGTTGGAAGCCATGGAGGAAGAAATGGCGTCATTAGATAAAAATGAAACCTGAGTTTGGTGCCCTTGCCTAAAGGCAGAAAACCTATGGGCTGTAAATGGGTATTTAAGAAAAAGATTGGTCTGGATGGCAGTGTAGAAAAATACAAAGCACGACTGGTTGCAAAGGGTTATTCCCAGGTAGAGGGAATTGACTATGGGGAAATCTTTTCTCTTGTAGCAAAGATGACATCCATTAGATTTCTATTGTCACTTGCAGCAGCTTATGACTTAGAGGTTGAACAGATGGATGTGAAGACAACATTTCTTCATGGTGATCTTGAAGAAGAAATCTATATGTCCCAGCTTGAGCACTTTGTTGAGAAAGGTAAAGAAAAACTAGTATGCAAATTAAAGAAGTCTCTATATGGGTTAAAGCAGTCATCTAGAATGTGGTACCAGAAATTTGATACCTATGTATTATCTTTAGGCTTTGTGAGATCAAAATCTGATCACTGTGTATACTATAAAGCTAAAATGGATCAAGTGCTTGTTATTGCTCTTTATGTTGACAATATGTTGTTCATAGGAAATAGCAAGCTAATGATTTTTGATCTTAGGTCTTAGTTGTCTGCTAAGTTTGAAATGAAGGATCTTGGTGCAGCAAGGTATATTTTGGGGATGGAGATAACCAGGGACAGGAAGAATAGAAAGCTTTGGCTCAGTTAGAGTAAGTATATAAAGATTGTTCTAGAGAGATTTTGTATGAATGATTGGAAATAGTTAGTTGTTCCAGTCATACAAGGAATGAAGCTATCTGTTGAGGATTGTCCAAAATCTCCTAGTGAGATGGAGGACATGACCAGTGTACCCTATGCTAGTGCAGTAGGCAGTCTTATGTATGCAATGGTCTATACAAGACTAGACATTTCCCAAGCAGTGGGAGTACTTAGTCGATTTATGGCTAATCCAGGAAGAATACATTGGGATTTTGTGAAGAGGGTGTTTAGGTATTTGAAGGGAACTTCAGATTTTGCATTGTGTTGCCATGGTAATTCAGTTGAATCACAGAGGACTCTCAGCATTCGTGGTTATGTAGACTCTGATTGGGCAGGGGACATTGACAACAGAAGATCCACCAGTGGATACGTTTTCATGTTGAATGGTGGTGGAGTGAGTTGGATGAGCAAGTGGCAGGCTGTAGTCGCTTTGTCCACTATAGAGGCTGAATACATGACAGCTACCCATGCTTGTAAAGAAGCTGTATGGTTGAAACGTTTGTGTTCTAACATTGGTTTTGATGCAGGGGAAATAACAATCTTTTGTGACAGTCAGAGTGCCATTTGTTTGGCAAAGAATCCAACTTTCCATGCTAGGATGAAACATATTGATGTACAGTACCACTTTGTATGAGATATGGTTGAGGACGGAAAGGTCAATTTGGAAAAAGTTGATACTCTGGAGAATGTTGCAAATGCATTGACAAAGCTAGTGAGCACAGACAAGTTCAGGTGGTGTGTCAGTTCAATGGGCCTTAGTGCCCATGATTTTTAGTAAAGTAATATTTTGCATGCTCTGGAGGTGCTTGAATGATCTTTGTCAAGTGGGAGATTGTTGGAAATATGTGCCTCAAACATTACAGGCTGAAACCTCCTTTAGAGCAATGTCGGTGTGACATTTTGATTGTTTGGCCGACTAGCAGTTTGTTTTATCAAATTATGAACAGGTCGCTGTGACCCTGAAGAAGTCTTTCCGAAAGGTTTACTGTGGAGTCTATCACTGTAGCAAGGTGTGTTCATTGTGACCTCATAGCGCTCAGGAGAAGCTTTGGCCGAAAGGCCATTCATTTGTTTATCGGCGTAACCCTTAGCGACTGTGATCTTTGGTGAAGCTTATGGTTCTCACTAAGATGTCTCAGCGAAGTGTTATTCTCTTGCCGACAACATATGAATTGATGTCCTCAGGGTAACTTATTATGGCCCGGTGAGAAGTCACCGTGAAATCAAATGTTATGTCGACTGTGTTTTATCGGAGAGACTTAGCCGAAGGAAGTGACTTCGGTAAGATGTCCTACCGAAGTGGATATGTCTTAGTGACTAAGACTTAAGTTGGAATCTTCGGTATATCTTAATGAACTCAGAGAAAAGTATTAGTGATAGAAGAAAGCTATGCCGACAGGGACTACTTGGGAGTTATCGATATAACTCTTAGACTTCGTTATGAAGTCTGAGCGATAAGCTATTGTCTTGTCGATAGCCAATGGCTATCGGGGTAACTCTTGGTGAACAGTTGGTCATCGGTGAAACATAGATAAATTGGTAAGTTCTCTCAGCGATGGACAAATGTTTTGGCAACAGGTGAACACTTTAGAGTAGCATATGAAGATCAGTATGAACTCTCGGCGATAGATGTGAGTCTTGTCAACTTTCATTTGGTGCTCGGTAGATATGGGAACTTCGGTGTAACCTTAGTGATTCGCTATGACCTTCTGGCGAAAGCGATAAGTCAGGATGATTGCTTGGTGACTTGGTGAAACTCTTGTAACTCAATAGAACATCCTGGTGACTACGATAACTCTTGGCGACTACAATATGAGTTAAATGTGGCTACGGCGAGACACAGTTAGTGTCTCACTGAGATGCCAATGCAATATGAATTCTGTTGACCGAGTATGAATTCTAATGTGGCATCACATGGATGAATCAGAAGAGCCGAATTGGAACCGTTGGGAGTCTGTTCGTTGCGATAGTTCTGTGAGGCAGCTTGACAGTCAGGGAATGTCAGGGATATAGTTGGAAATTGCAGATGTTTTGATGTTGGATAGTAGTTCGATCAACAGTGAAGTGTGAAAAATTCAAACTATATCAGTGAAGGATTAAAAATCTGTAAAGGTTGTAACCTGAAAGTTTTCTGTTCAAAGAATGTACTTGATGAATGCTGCTATTTAATGACACCAGAAAGATAAGTCTAGAATTGTATGTAACTTTGATTACTGTAATACAAATTGATTTCTCTTGGTGTGGTGGGTTTTTCTCCTGTAAGGGTTTTCCCACGTATATCTGGTGTTCATGTGTGTTTGTCTAAATACTCTGTTTCTGTAATCTGTCTCATAGTACATCTCAATTTGACTATAATTGAAAAATTAAAGGTACTTCTGCATTCTTTCTTGAGGTATTGACGTTAGGAAAATTGTTTTCTGCATCTAATTTTCCTTACAATGAACATAATCCAGTATACCAGAAGATTTATGAGGACTCGAATAAAAGGAAACACGATGTTGCTTTCCATATATGCAATATTCACAAAAATCAAACTCAAGGTTACAATCAACAAGCCCTTCAACAAGATTTTTATTTTTCAAGGTTTTTAAACCTTTCTCACCTATGCAACTGAGTCTATGATGCCACAACATGGTCTTCTCTGTTGGGAGTTTCACCTCCAAGGAATTTGCACCCAGAGGAGCATCATTCTCCTTCTCTACACAAGGAAATTTGCTTGAATTTATAGAGACGTTGTTACATTGAACAAGACATGCATCCAACTTGTAAAGAGTGCCTGTGCGTACACCCTTAGCTAGCACCATTGCACCTCTAGTTATCTTACAACCTCCACTCGAGAAAGAAAATTGCACACCAATGCCATTCAACTTACTGACCGAAAGCAGGTTATGAGCCAAACCTCGTATGTGCAGTACATCACCATTTGCTTTGATTCTTCTATCAGGGAATTAGATTTTGACTCTTCCATGGCCAATAATTTCTAAAGTTGAATCACTTGCTAGCTACACCTTTCCACCATCATACTTTTAGTACTTAGTGAACCAATCTCTGTGAGATGTCATGTGAAAAGATGCACCCGAGTCAATCAACCAGACATCATCTAATTCTTGAGTTGCCAAGGCTACAATGAAGGAATTTGCATCACTTTGAGAAGAGTCATTATCTGAAGAGTTATTCTTCTTCTTCTCCTCCTCCTTACAATCCTTTCAGATATGACCAGGATGCCCACAGTTCCAACATTTCACCTTGGACTTTATACTAGGAGACTTTGATCTCCCTTCAAGTTTAGATTTAGACTTCTTTCCCTTCTTCTTTCCTCTCTCCTTTGATCTACCTCGAAAAATAAGAGCCTCCTTGGCCATCTCAGAAGACTTCCTCCACATTTCTTCTAATAGCAACTAGGAAACCACGTCTTCCATCTTGAAAGTAGTTGTTGTACTTCCAATAGCCATTACCAGATGGTCCCAATTGTCAGGTAAGGAACATAATAGAAGCATACAATGATCCTCCTCTATTTTCACACCCGCAGACACCAACTGAGCAACAATCATATTAAATGAATTCAGATGGTCTGCTACAGATGCACCTTCTTCCATCTTCAAGGAGTACAAGTTCTTCCTTAGGAATAACTTATTCACTAGAGACTTTCCTTGATAAATGTCACCATGATTTTTCCATAATGAAGTTGCAGTCTTCTCCTCATGGATTTTTAGGAGTACAAAATCAACTAGACAAAGTCTTATCAACCCTCTAGTTTTTCTATCTGTGAGGTCTCAATATTCTTGCTTCATACTTTGTGGCATAGTTCCAGAAACTGCAATCGGTCTCTATCCACCAAGTCTTCCATTTTGAGTTTGCACAACTCAAAATTTCTACCATTGATTTTTTCAATTTATACTCTACCTGATGTACTTGCCATCTCAAACAATAAACTAAGCAATGGATTCTTCCTTTGCAAGACTCCCACTAAAACAAGATTAAGACAAAAAACTAGCCCTACTCACAAGGATAACACTACTGGCCAGGCTCTACTACCACTTGTAAGGAAAGCATCAGTGCAGAAAATGCCTTCCTAATGCAAAATCCTCAGGAGAGAAGTGTAAAAACCCCATTTAATAATTTCATACATTTGAGATGCACATTCATAAAACAATAGGAGAGTCCAAAAAAAAATCACACACACAGAGATAATACCAGATATGCGTGGGAAAACCCTTATGGGAGAAAAACCCACCACACCAAGTAAAGTCACTTTGTATTACAATAAATCAATTACATAAAGAGTTACAGACTTCACTCTCAGATGTTGATTCACATCAACATCCCCTCGGTCGACCTCACTCACAGACAACCATTCACTTTATTCATCTCATTGTTACAATCCTTGTAAAGCATACAATGAAATATCACTCTACCAACCAACCAACAACCATTAGGGTTTTTAATTACTTCACCCACAAGCTTCCTTCATCTCAGGTTACACACACCACCATGCAACACACATCGAGCCGCCCAACATTAAATTCTGGTTACAAAGAATATTACTATATTTGCACTCTGTCAACCCTCGAGTCAGAATATGCATTTAATGCAAATATATCGCTAATAGAAAATAAAGCTTTCGGCCACTGATTGTTTATTTACAACAGTGATGTAAAATAAAAAAAATGAAATATTTCCATGTGTTGACACATCACTCATCCATTTCTTTGACTATCACACTAAACTATCAGGCGTTCCTTGTGTTTGTTCTACCGTGCCACCGCTATCCATCTAGAAGACTCCCACGGTATGGCGATATCCACTGCACTACCACTAGCCATCCAAGAGACCCCTGTAGTATGATGGTACCCCTACGCTACCATTAGCCATCCAGGAGACCCCCGCGGTATGTAGTACCCCCGCGCTCCTGCTAGCCATCTAGGAGACCCCCACAGTATGGTGGTACACCACACTACCGCACCTCTACTAGAAGGTTCCCGCGGTATGGCAGTGTCATCACACTACTGACAGGTAGTATGAAGTCTCCTGTGGTATGGCAGTATACTGCTCTACTGCATCTCTTTCACAAACACCTAGCAGTATAGAGGTAGAAGCATGAGCAAAAAGGGGAAATCCACCAAGTCTTTAACAGAGGTTCAAGCCAGCAAGTTGAGGCACATTTTCCAACAATTTTCACATTCTAATTGATTCTAATTGATTTTTTGATACAAAGACTCATCAAATCCGACATGGTTTTGTTAGTGTAAATAGTGTCATTATCTAACTAGTTAGCTAATCACCTATCTAGGATAGACCTGTTGATGCCAGAGCATCCAGGGTGTAAGAGAAATCTTGCATCCCCATAAAAAATAACTTTTTTTTAGGTGGTCTAAAAATAGTAGGTTTTCTATTTTTAGTATGTTTGCATTTGTGCATGTATAAACATGAAATATTGCATAGGGCTCTAGAATGGTGAAATAAAGAAAATGGTGAAGAAATCACTTCAATGCCATTTGCCATTTGTGAGATATTAATGTTTTGTCTTAAATATCCATTTTAAAATATTCAAAGTCACTTTTGAGATACCTAAAGGTTCCATATGGGATTGAAAAATGGTCAAAAAACATGGTATATTATAAATATACCATTGTATAACACATGCCTAATGAGATATTTCCTATGATGTAGACGATTTGTCAATCCAATTCCCGAGTCAAAAGTTATGGCTCCTAGAAGTTGGAATAAAATTTAAGAATTTTCTAAGTTCAAAAAAAAGGGTAACTAAATTTGTTGGACGCCAAAAATAGAAGTGATAGCTCATTGGAGAGTGAAAAAGTCTTATAAAGTGGTTACAAAGGAAGAGGGATTCATTTTGGATTACCTTTGGATTTGTCTTGGGGGTGTCATTCCTAGAAAGTCAACTGAAAAAATTTGCTTACAAAATTTCTTTAGTTTTCCAAAGTTTTCCCTTGTGGCTGACGACTTTTTTTAATCCGAATTGATGAAATTAAAAGGGTTTATTAAAAAAATTACCAACTTTCCACTAATATAAGATATGCCTTATTTTGAATTTAATAGATAATTATTATAGATTTTCTACATACATTACGACTAAAGTCCTAATTGATAGGCTGATTGATAAACTTCTATAATTTTCAAACCATTTCACTTTTTTGAATTTGGAAGATGTTGGTATGTGGCGACTGATCATGCTATATTGTATAGCCCATGGTATACTATACACCCTGACCCCTATCCTTGCCAGGGTTTAGGGTTAAAAAGGGGTTTGGATGGGTATTATAGTATGATGAAAAAAGTGATTATTCGCAAGATTGTAATAGGTTTTACACTGGATAATAAAAGTATTGGATGGCTGCGGTTTGGTGGATGTAGACTGGATTCGGGTGAACCACGTTAAATTCTCTGTGTTATGATTTATTCTGTGTGTGTTTTAGTTTCTCTGTTTATTAATTAAATCTGTATTTAATTGTTAGATATTTTCCATTTATAACCCTAACAATTGGTATCAGAGTGGGTTGTGTTTCGATTATCGTCTGTAGGAAAGATCTCACAGTTGAGTGGGAGTCTCACGGTTGAGTGGGAGAAATGGCAGACGAGGGTAAGAAGGTTCAGAAGTTTAATGGGCAGAACTATCAGTTATGGAAGATGCAGATGGAGGACTATCTCTATCAGAAGGATTTATGGCAGCCATTGGAAGGGAAAACCAAGAAACCCATATCAATGTCAGATGAGGACTGGGAGATCTTGGATAGAAAGGCTCTTGGCATATTCGTTTGTGCCTAGCACAATCAATGGTGTTCAATATTACAACAACAAAGACAACTCAAGAGTTGATGGAAACCTTAAAAGTTATATGAAAAGCCTTCACTTCGAATAAGGTATTTCTTATGAAGCATTTATTTAATATGAAAATGGTAGAAGGTGGGTCGATTCGATCATTTAAATGAGTTTACTGATTTACCAGTCAATTAACTACGTAAAAGTAAACTTTGATGAAGAAGTTAGGCTCTTTTGATTCTGTGTTCTTTGCACGAAAACTAGAATAGCTTGGTAATGGTTGTTAGCAATTTTGTTTCTTCCGAATACATTGAAGTTTGATGATGTTGTTGGTATTATTTTGAGCGAGAAATTAAGGAAAAGCTCGGGTGGAACATCCACATCAGGCAGTGTTTTGAATGCAGAAAGCAGGGGCAAAACAAAGGAGAGAGGAAACAATTATGGAAATCATGGGAAGTCACGAGGAAAATCAAAGGACAAAAGGTCTCAATCTAGAGACAAGAGGGATTGTTGGTACTGTGGTAAGCCAGGTCATTTGAAGAAAGATTGATGGTCTCAGAAAAATAAAGGAGATAGAAAGGAAGGAAGTAAAGAGGCAAATGTGGTAAGTAATAAATCTGATGAGGATGTTTTGATTCTTTCCCTTGATAATGCGGATGATTCTTGGGTGCTAGATTCAGGGGCTTCATTTCATGCTACCCACCATAGAAGTTATTTTCTTGATTATGTCCAAGGGGATTTTGGGCTGGTTTATTTAGGAGATAACAAACCTTGTCAGATTGTTGGAAAGGGAAGAATCAAGATTAAGTTGTTGAATGGGAATCATTGGCTACTATGTGAGGTAAGGAATGTTCCAAAGTTAAGCAGAAATTTAATTTCAGCAGGGCAACTAGATGATGAAGGTTGTGTTGTTACTCTTAGTGATGAAAATTGGAGGGTCACAAAGGGTGTCTTAGTGGTAGAAAAAGGTGTGAAAGTAGGCACCTTATATCTTTGTACAGGTCACACTGTTCCTTCTACTTTAATTGTTACAAAAAAGGTCAATGTTCAGGAACAGTTGCTGCAGTTCAGCAGGTAGAAGATCATACAATTGCTGTGGACTTTGAATCAGCACTGTGGCATTATAGACTTGGGCATATGAGTGCAAAAGGTATGAAATTACTTCATTCAAGTAATGTTTTACCAGTTCTAAAATGTGTTAATATGGATTTCTGTGAAAGTTGTGTGTATGGAAAACAAAAGAGAGTAAGTTTTCTCAAGGATGGGAAGCAAAAGAAAGATGAGAAATTGGAGCTTGTGCATACGGATGTATGGGGACCAACTCAAGTATCTTCTCTCGGTGGCTCTCTGTATTATGCTACATTCATTGATGATGCAACTAGGAAGGTATGGATTTATTTCCTTAGCAGAAATCGATGTATTTTAAACTTTATAAAAATGGAGAAGCTTGGTTGAGAATGAGATGGGTAAAAGGTTAAAAATATCTCAGATCTGATAATGGTGGTGAGTATTGATAAATATTTTGAAGATTATTGTTCCTCTAATGGTATTCGTAGGCAGAAAATGGTTCCAAGGACTCCACAGGAAAATGGAGTGGTTAAGAATAGAACAATAATGGAGCGTGCACGCTATGATTGCATGTTGGGCTGCCTTTTAAAATGTGGGCGAGACTAAACAACCGTTGTTTATTTAATTAATAGAGGTCCCTCTAATCCTTTGGTTGTGGTATTCCGTAGGAAGCATGGAAAGGTAAGAATGTGAGTTATTCTTTTCTCAATACCTTCGGTTGTGAAGCATTTGCACATGTAGATTCTAAAAATAGAACCAAGCTTGATGCAAAATCAAAGAAATGTGTCTTTGTTTGATATGGCATTGATGAATTTGGTTATAGGCTTTGGGATTTTGAAAATCAAAAAATTGTGAGAAGCAGGGATGTCATATTCAATGAGAAAGTGTTGTACAAAGATCTGTTGCTTCAGCATGAGAAGAAAGAAAATGATTATGTAGTGTTGGATGATATTCCAAACAATGATGTTTCAGTGGTTCCTCATGGCAACAACAACAACAACAAATACCACAAACTCATATTAGATGATCTTCAAGGATAAGTAGACCTCCAAAAATATTTTCTCCCTTTTTTATACTATTTTGTTAACTCGAAGTTGTTGAACTAGGAATATTATGATGAAGCTTATGCAGTGTGGATACCAAGGGTTCAGTGGGAGCATGGAATGGAAAGAAATGGACTCCTTTGCTGAAAAACCAAAATTGGGAATTATGCAAGTTCCTGCAGTAAAAGGCTTTACCAAACAAATGGATTTATAGGACTAAAGAGGAGGATGGAGGTAAGAAGAGATTTAAAGCCAGATTAGTTGTAAAGGATTTGCACAAAAAGGGTATTGATTTTGATGAAATTTTTCTCCCTGTTGTTAAAATGACTTCTATTCGTATTGTTTTAAGTATTGTGGTTGCTGAAGATTTGCATTTAGAACAACTTGATGTTAAAACAACCTTTCTCCATGGTGATTTGGAAGAGGAAATATATATGGACTAGCCACAAGGATTTGAGGTCAAAGGTGAGGAGAAACTAGTGTGCAGATTGAAGAAAAGTTTATATGGATTGAAGCAAGCACCTCGGCAATGGTACTTAAAATTTGTTAGTTTTATGGC
The DNA here is from genome assembly GCA_007258455.2 of Sequoia sempervirens. NCBI lineage: Eukaryota > Viridiplantae > Streptophyta > Pinopsida > Cupressales > Cupressaceae > Sequoia > Sequoia sempervirens. The sequence goes on along the minus strand of VDFB02273303.1, from coordinate 86,321 downwards.
TGAGCAAGGCTATAGTCAGTGTAATTCTGACCATTGTGTTTATTTTAAGAGGTTGGATAATGACAACTACATTATTTTATGTTTATATGTTGATGACATGCTTATAGCAGGGTCTAACATGGATCACATAAGTGAGCTAAAACAACAGTTAGCAAAATCTTTTGCTATGAAGGATTTGGGGGCAGCAAAGCAAATCCTTGGTATGAAAATTTGTAGGGATAGGAAAAATAGGAAATTGTTTTTATCTCAGGCTAACTATGTTGAAAAGGTGTTGCAGAGATTTCATATGGAGAATGCAAAAGCTGTCAGCACACCTTTGCTTAGTCATGTTAAATTGACTAAGGATATGTGTCCAAAGACACAAGAGGAGGAAGAAAAATTGTCTAAGGTACCATATGATTTAGGTAGGTAGTTTAATACCATGGTATGCACAAAGGCGGATATTTACATCTTTGTAGGAGTTGTTAAAAGCGGTATTTGAGTTAATGCAGGGTTGAGCATTTGGAATGCGATTAAAATGGATTCAGTGCCCAGAGAGGTACATCCAATAAATATTTATATTTTGGGGGCTCTAATGCTAATTTAAAAGGCTATGTTGACTTAGATTTGGCAGGGGATATAGATACCAGGCGGAGTACCACAGGTTATATTTTTATAGTTGGTGGGATAGCAGTGAGTTGGATTTCGATTGCAAAAGGTGGTTGCTTTATCCACCACGAAGGTAGATTATGTTGTTGCAACAGAGGTGGAAAAGGAGATGATATGGTTGCAACTTTTCATGGAAGAGTTGGGAAAACAACGGGCTGAAAATTACTTGTTTACAGACAGCCAGAGTGATATACATCTTGCAAAGAATTCTACCTTGCATTCTAAAACAAAACACATACAGTTGAGATATCATCTCATTTGGTCGGTGTTGGAGGATGGACAGGTCAAGCTGGACAAGATACATACAGATGTCCGATCAGTGGATATGTTTATGAAGAAGCGGTGACAAGAGGAGAGTGAGCTCCTCTTCAGCTTTGGTTGGCCTTTAAAGGTTGAAATCAAATTACTCGCCAGTAGCGAGGGTCCAAGGTACTTATTTCCGATTAGAGTTGTAGTGCCCGGCCCGGTGTCATCCAGGATCAGTCTCCAAGTGGGAGATTGTGTTGGTGTGGAGCCTGATCAGTCTCCAAGTGGGAGATTGTTGGTATGTGGCGACTGATCATGCTATACTGTATAGCCCATGGTATAATTTTTCGCGTGATCATCGAAAAAGGGAAAAATCAATGTAAAAAGAAAAATCCGATTTTGTAGAACCCAAAAATCTGGAAGCTTCTAAGCTTGTTAAAAAGGGGTTCGGATGGGTATTATAGTATGATGAAAAATGCGATTATTCGCAAGATTTTAATAGGTTTTACATTGGATAATAAAAGTATTGGATGGCTACAGTTTGGTGGATGTAGCCTGGATTGGGTGAACCACGTTAAATTCTCTGTGTGTTTTAGTTTTTCTGTTTATTAATTAAATCTGCGTTTAATTGTTAGATATCTTCCATTTCTAACCCTAACAGAAGATCCATCACATTCTATGCTTCTCATACTACAAAATTAAAAAAAGTGAATTTCATAAATTTTTAACCAAGTTATGGTGGTCATACAAATATGTTTTAATAATTTTGAAATATTCTAATAAAAAAATCATAACTAATTATTTACTTACAAAAGAATTACAAAAAAATGCAACACATCTAGGCATGTGTCCTCTACTTATATTGAAAGTTCCAGAAAAAATATTATTTTTTCTTGTACTTAGGTTGGTTAGACATACATCTACTTTTTATTTTTTCTAAAAATTTATTACTACTGCATTGAAATTTTATTTTCACAAAATAGATGTACTTCTTTCCAAAAAAGGACTAGTAGCCTAGAAACTACATTCAATTTACTACAAATTTTGTTCTTACATATTTTTCAAATTATGTTAATAACCTATTCAAACTTTTATGTCTAGTTGTCCAACTCTATTTTTTTGAATTTTCATTGCCACTTAGGGCCTAGTTTGGACCCCCATGATCCTATACTGACCCCCATAGCAACCTTCAATTTCATGAACCCGATGAATGCCAGCTAGTCCCTAGCAGTAGCCCAAACATCGGTCATTGGCATGGTCTAATGTCTTGGACTATCACTACTCAAATATCCTAGAGGTTCACACTTGTGTGGGTCATACATAACATGAATCACAATCAAAATCAATAGATACACAAGCCTATACATAGAGACCTCTAGATATGGAGTTAGTTTTCACAATGCATAAAAGTCACATGGAACCAACATGAGATCGAATTTACCCAACATATACATATATTCAATTACCAATTATAAGCAAATATTAACTTACTTTATTCATTTACTATTGAAAACACATCATGCATTAAATAGAAGTTAATATATTTCCTTAACTCATTTCATACCCATTCAATGTACCCATTTCAGTCTCAAACTGAATCTTATGAAGGAGGAAAGGTCAAAACAATTAAGAACAACCCCAAATCCTAGAGTTATCCCCATGAACCCTCCCCCTTTGGACTTGAGGTCACAAAGGCATATTCACCCAAGGACCACTTACGTAGCCACTTCCAAATGGATCAAAATCGCACGTAGTTCTCCTTACAAGGTTTCTTGCAAGGAACAAATACACACAATTTTCCGCATAATCAAGGTTTCGTTAATGTTTTCTTTCATTATTAATGCTTAATAGTACTAAGGAAAAAATAAATAAGTATATAATTAAACAACCCATACTATAACACTTCCCTTTTAAGGATATCAAGGTCTTGAGTTAAACTCAACCCATTATTATTTATAAACCTTTGAATGTCCTCATGTTCTTGTTATCAACATAGGGGCTAGGATTATTACTCAACATGAATTTACCTTGGTTCTCACAAATCCTTCGGAAGTAGTTCCATTTGTAGTTAACATATTAGATTCAATATTGAGGTTCTTATACTCAAGGGGTCAATAGATATCTCTGAAGGACATGGGTATGTGCAGGATCATCATGGAAAAAATAGGTCCTTAAGTGGCAAAAAAATTAGAAAAATCAGAGTTAGGCAACTTGACGTAAAAAAATGAATAAGTTATCTATATTATTTCAAAAATATGTAAGAATAGAATCTGTAGCAAATTGAATGTAGTTTCTAAACTACTAGGTTTATTTACAAAAAGAAAATCTATTTGGTGAAAATTTGAAATTTCAATGCAGTAGTACTTAAATTTTGGGGAAAAAATAAGAAGTAGGTGTCTGTCTGACCACCCTAACCACAATAAAATGATAATATTTTTTATAAGATTTTAGATATAAGTAGAGGACTCATGTTTTGGATGTGATGCATATTTTTTTTAATTTTTTTTTCTAAGTAAATAATTAATTATGAATTTTTATTACAACTTTTAAAAATATAAAAACTTGTATGTCTACTACCTTAACTTATCAAAATCATGAAATTAAATTTTTCTTCTTTTAATCCTATAGTATGGAGATAAATGTGACACATGTTTGGACAAAAATGTGATACAAATTTGAAATCTATGATGTTTTCAATCATCATCAATCAAGGACTTTGTTAATTCAAATAGAAAATGAATAATAATTATTTATTAAATTTAAAGTAAAACATAATTTATATTGGTGGAAAGTAGAAAATATCCTTTAAAAACCCTTTTTGTTTCATCAATTTTGGGTAAAAAAAAGTCGTTAGCCACATACCCTACACATATCCATCATATCGCCACTTTTTGGCCCATCATGATCCTACACATACCAACATCCAATAGTATTTATAAACTTGTTTAAGTATAACCAATGCATGAATCCTACTTAAGAGAGTTGGCAACACTATGCTCATTGAACCAAAAAAAGAAAATATAAACCCAATAGTAATTTTACTAATAATATTCTCAATCTTCCAATTTCCTTTACAGTATGGTGCAACTTCATATTCTTATAATAGTTTAGTTCATAGATTGGATAATTTATTCATACTTTCCATTTATACTAAATAAGACCTTGATGGTCAATAATAAGGTATCGTGAGATGTTGCATAGCATGGTTACATAGGGTTTATATCTTAACTTAGTCTTAACAATATTTTCCTTCCATTTAGTATGCAATCATATTGTGGTTCAATATAGCTCTAACATCCTTCCTTTGTTCATATAATAACTCCCATATCAAGGTTATTATGTTTAAGAGGTTGTGGTGTCATAAAGAATTTAACATGGTATCAATGGATTATAAAAACACCAATTCTAACAGTAAAGATATGTTTAATAAAGTGTGGTTATAGTTCCACTAAATGGAGCCATCATTCCTTATATTATTATGTAACTACCAAGCCATTAGACACAACAACACTATGTATGTAAGGTCTTTCAAACGCAATGGTTAATCAAGTCACCATTTAGTATTCAAAATAGTATGAACATAGCTTATTTCAAACTCTTTAGAAGGATATTAAAAAATAAGGGAGTTAGGCACCAATTAACTCAATAATATATTTATACCAAGTTTAATTTATCAAAAGATTTCCCATTGATGCATCCAAATATAAACATCCGACCCATAATTCTGTCACAACCATGTTATTATTAAATATTTAAAATGGGCTATCATAAGCCATTGAATATCTTAGGTCTGCCCATTATATATCTTCCAAGTTATCAAGGGTTATCATTATTTAGGTTTTCATACCTTTTTTATAATACTTGTGCCAATGTTTCAAACTATATTTACAAAATATGAAATCCCAATCGCAATAATTGTATAGTGAATAATATATGTTTATTTCCAAGAACTAACAATGTGACCCATTAAATATAACTCCCTTGAAGGAACAAAATACATAGTAATGTCTATTTATATATTGATGCATGTATGTGGGCATCCTTAAGCACATTCATATAAGTGTGTGACCCCCCTAAATATATGACACTTGAGCATAGGCAAGTTTTTGTATAGTGTAAACAAGAGTTGCGTGATTGTATTTCCACAATGTTATTATTTTTAGGATCAAACACTGGTGCAATTAATGTTGAAATTTCAACATTATGCTACTTCTTGTCATAAAATAATGTAAATAAAAGGAAATTATCTAATGGGGACGTTGTATGAGTATGAAGAGATAGCCTACTCCAAGTATTTGAGCTCTTTCTTTGATAACCAAATGTGTGAAATCAAACTGGGTAGATCCCCATCTAAGGAACTCCTAGTTTGTGCCAAATACTTGTGACTTTCTTTGCTCTACTCGATTATATCTTCCCACATTGCAATAATCAATGGCATGTTCCTTAAGGCATCCAAAGAAGTTTAGGAACTTCCACTGTTATTTTCTCATCTTATTGACAATCATCTGTATACTCAATAAAATTCACCACAAGCTTCTACCCTCTCATCTCCACCCTCTCTCTCTCTCTCTCTCTCTCTTTCCTATGTCATTCTAATCCTTCCCTTTGGTATTCTCCCATCTTCTCCTCTGTTGCACACCATTCTTTCTAATTTACTCCCCTCTCATCTAACGAAATTCCTCCATCTTTTAATATTTATGGATGTTTTTTCCCCTTTGACAAGCTCCCCTTATCATGCAAATATGGAGGATGCCATTGAAGATGTGGAGTCTGGATTTTCTTTTTCTACGCTAGCCTACGCCTTTCCTTTCAACTTACTCTACATTCCTCCATCTTATCTCCTACACATTTTATTTTTCCTTCATTTTTCCCTCTCTATGTACCTCATCCCTGCTTCCATATTTCAAATCTCTCCTTGTGATTCTCTATGTATTCTCTCTCCTATGCAATTTTGGTGCCTTCCTTTTCCTCATGTCCCTCTACTACTCACATTTTCCCCCTTACTCCCTCTCTCTCTCTCTCTTTCTACGTTTATTATCAAACTACCTGCATCCTTCTACTTTATTTTCTCCTCAGGTTTTCCTTCATTTCACTCCTCTTTCATCATTCTTTGTTTTTTCCTTATCCAAACAAATCCTCTTGATTCTCACATCTTGGCTCCTTCTCTTCTTTCATAGGTTCTTCCCTTTTCCTCACATTCCCATTTTCTACCTTATAAAACCAAACTTGAATGTGTAGTTGTGGGGGTCGTGAGGGTTTAAATTTTTTCCTAGATGCCTCTCTTTTTTCCACAACCTTCCATTTAGACATCTCAAGAAATTGAGACGCCATGCCTTGTGACCTCCCTACCATACTCAAGCCCATTCCCATTTATTTCAATTTGTCTCCTATTGTAGAATAGAGGAACTCACCTCCATAAATGATTATTTGACATCTTCTCCCCATCTCCTTTCCTATTTGCAAAGGCATTTTTAAATTTATTTACTTTTAATTCCTTTTCCCCCATCTAGTTTGTCTAGCTTGGATGTTGCTGGTAGGGGATGTGACAGAGTTGTGAAATTAGGAATTCAAAAGGAGGGGCCTGTCCTTCCTTGTACAAGAGGAAGCTTCCATTAATCCTCTTCATAACCTTGAAATTGATCCTAGAACTTTAAATTTACTTGTTTGCAAATTATCTTGATTCGCTCTCCTCACAACCATTATGGCCAACCCAAGCCAAACTTCATTATGTTTGTTCTATGGGCTATCTCCTTGAGCAAATTTGGTTGTGAGCCATTCTCTCAATACATGATTTTTAAAATTATTTTAATTTTACTTGAGTTCTATGCAATAATTGGCTAATAGAATTGACTAATATTACTCAAATCTTGTGAGTTAATAATTTATTTTAATAATAACATTTAGTAGATTTTTATTTTGAGTTTTAAAACTTTATATACAAACTGATCTCATGGATATGGGTATGTAGGAAGTTTGGATAAGTGAAGGAGGTTACCAACACATAGGTTATTAGAAGTAAAGTTAATACAAATATAAGGATTGGATATACCAACTTGTGCTAATCACTTAGATAATTTAATCATTCAATTCAATCAATTAGATAGATCACAATTATATTTTTAGATAAGAATAAATTCACTATATACTTGAAATGATCCTAGATGAATTTTCTTGACTCATTGAAGCTTTGAGTTGAATTCTAAGGTGGGAATAAAATCCTTTTATAACAGGGTCAACCCACAATACTATGTATCACTTTTAGTCAAAGTAGGACATTGAAATCAACAATTTTTACCAAATTTTCACTTTATGAAATCTATAGCAACTAAACCACTAATAATTTGAAGACAATGTATACTAATGATTTGTGAGGATTTGAGTGTAGATTCTAAATATATATATTTTTTAAAAATAGAAATAATTGTGATTTTTTTTACATAACTTTAATAAATTATTTTTTTATAGTAAACAAGTTTTTTTTAAAAAGTGATGCTTATGTCATAGCACATAAATTTTTTTATTGAAAGGATAAAATTATAATTTTTAAAATATAATTGGTAACATCAATATCTAAATAGAATGTTCTAAAATTCTTGGCTCTGCTATGAAAGTTTCCCACTCAAGCTATTTTTTTGAATTTTTGACCACTATTGTGATTTGACTGCCTCATGGGTTGGTCGGGAGGGGGCCCCGAGAAGGTTCCCCATTCCAAGAATGTTGTCCTCTTATTTGGCATTGAACCTGCGGTGGTAGCGACCAGTGTAGTTGTTCCTAATTTGATGTTCCCTTCTCGCACTTCAGTCCTTTCCCCTAGGGAAAAGACAAAGGGAATCTCTGGAAAGTTGCCCATTTCACCATCTCTTGGGCTTAACTCTTTCTTCTCTGAGGAAGCACCGACTTCATATGTGGACAAAATAGTGGTGTTTGACTCGCCAACTTTGAGTAAAAAGCTCTTGGAATCTGCTTCCTACTTGGTGATTGGCTAGGAAGTAGATGTCTCAGAGGTTCTGATGATGAAGGTGATGGACAACCTCAAAATGGCTCTTGTTGGAAAGTTTTTGGCATATGGGTCAAATATTGAACTAGTTCATCAATGGGTTGCTTCCACTTGGAATGTCAAAGGTAGTGTCACCATAAATGCTATGCCAAGAGGTATTTTTATTTTTTCCTTCATGGTGTATGAAGACATGTGCTGAAGGTTCTAATTGGTGGTCCCTGGGCCTTTTACTCAGGATTCAAAAACTTTCTCTCCCTCTGCAAATGGAAGTTGGGTTTTGATCCATTGATTGATTTGGGTGCTTTGGCTTCAACTTGGGTTTTCCTTTCGAGCATCCCTCTATAATTTTGGGAGCAGGGAATCTTAAAAGGTATCACCAACTTCTTTGGGTGTCTTTTGGCTATAGATGAGATTACTCAGGAGAGATCTAGATTGGTGTATGCTCGTATTTGTGTAAATGTGGCTGTGAATATGGTCCTTCCTTCATCAATTCTTCTTAAGTCTAAGTTTGGTAACTAGACTCAACCCATAGAATACAAAAATGCCTACCTCTTTTGCTAGTTGTGCAAGAAGTTTGGTCATCTCATAGATTCTTGTGGGAAAAAGGCGAGTGAGGGTTCAAAGGAAAAGGATACAATTTTAGAGGATCACTTTGGTATTGAAATGGCTTCTAGAGTGTAGCCTTCTACTATTCCTATTTAGGAGGTGTCTATCCCCCTTATAAAGGATAATCCAAACCTGGTCACTAGGTATGTGCAGGATCATCATGGAAAAAATAGGCCCTTAAGTGGCAAAAAATTCAAAAAAATTAGATTTAGGCAACTTGATGTAAAAATTTGAATAAGTTATCTATATCAGTTAAAAATATGTAAGAATAAAATCTGTAGCAAATTGAATGTAGTTTCTAAACTACTAGGTTTATTTAAGAAAAAAATCTATATGGTGAAATTTTGAAATTTCAATGCAGTAGTACTTAAATTTCAGGGAAAAAATAAGAAGTAGGTGTTTGTTTGACCACCCAAACCACGATAAAATGATAATATTTTTTTATAATATTTTAGATATAAGTAGAGGACTCATATCCGGATGTGATGCATATTTTTTTGTAATTTTCTTCCAAGCAAATAATTAATTATGAATTTTTTATTACAACTTTTAATAAATATAAAAATTGTATGTCTAACCACCTTAACTTGGTCAAAACTTCATGAAATTCAATTTTTTTTTTTTAATCCTATAGTATACAAAACATAGAATGTGATGCATATTTTGGATTCAAAAAATGTGATAGTGTTTGAAAGCTATAGATGTTTTTCAATCAACCCATCAATAAAAGAATTTGAGTCGTAATTTAAATAGAAAATGGATAATAATTATTCATTAAATTCAAAGTAAAACAGAATTTATATTGGTGGAAAGATGAGAATCTGTTTAAAAAACCCTTTTCGTTTCATCAATTTTGGGTAAAAAAAAGTCGTCAGCCATAAACCCTACACATACCCGTCATATTGCCACTTTTTGGCCCATCATGATCCTACACATATCCCACTAAGTCTATTTTTGATCTTGTTGTTGAAGTAATTGATTCAATATGCCTAAACCTTGATGTGGCTGCCCCTATTTCCACCCTTCCAACCCCAGGCTTCCCAAAAAAGGTGGATATGGGGGGGGGGGTGGGGTGGGAAATGTAAATATGGAGAATGAATCATTCGGGGAACCTCTGATGGAGGATAAGGTGTTGGATCCTAGAGTGCAAGTTCAGACTCAAGGTACAAGTGATGATCTTGAAGAAGGTGAGTATGTTTTGGCCAAGACTAACCTGTCTCTGGAGGACATGCACTCCTTATCCCAAATTGGAGCAAGAAACCTGAGTGACTCTTTGGCTCTTCTAGGCTTCCCTCAAGGATCTAGTGATAAAGAGGATGATGAGGGATGGTCTCAAGCTCCAACTAAATCCTAAAAGAAAAAGAAACTGGATGTGGGAGGGGGAAATAAGGTGGGAAGGACTTCCCAAAAGGATTCCAAAACCAAAGACACTGTGAGGGATGTGGTAGCTGGAAAACAAAGAACCTTGGACTCAATTGTAGGGTCGAAGTCCAAGAAGAAGTAGCTTTAATTGCTTATTTGGGGTGGAGGTGGTGTTCTTTACTTCTTTACCAATGAAGCACTTCTCCTAGAATATAAGGGGCCTTAATAGCCCGTATAAATAGTTTTTGGTGAAATCGTGTATTCTTGATAATAAAGTGGACGTTCTCCTCCCACAGGAAATGAAGATGAAGAAGGAGACTTTTGATAAAGCTATTTTGAGTATCTAGCCTTGCGCGAATTATTTTGTTAGTGAGGCGAAAGGAGCTTCAGGTGATATTGCTACCCTTTGGAATCCTTCTAAACTAAAAGGCACTCTGTGTTCTGCTTGTAAGAATAGCCTAATGATTACACTCAAAGACATTGTTTCTTAGGAGAAATGGAATCTTATAAACATCTATACTTTGAGTTTGAGTAGGGACAAAGTTCTACTTTGGGAACAATTAAGTGATGTTATTTCTTCCAGGAAAGATGACCATTGGATGGTTGGAGGAGATTTTAATTCTCCTCTCCTTCCTTCAGAGAAGTCAGGAGGGCAGGATGGTTATTCTAACAATGTGATAAAGCAGGTTGAGTTCTTAAATTTGACAAGTCTTATTGATATCCCCCTCTAAGGAACTAAGTATACTTGGTCAAATAGAAGGAATGGAAACCATCTAATCCAAGTCAAATTAGATTGGTTTTTTATCTCTGCTAATTTGAATATCTCACAATTCCTTTCTCTTACAGCTCTTCCTAGGTCTGGTTCTGATCATAATGCATTGGTGCTCAAAAGAAATGCAGACCATAATAGGGGACCTTTCCCTTTCAGATTCAAAGCTATGTGGAGTCTCCACCCGGATTTCGCTGCTCTAATTAAATCCTGGTGGGAGGAACCTATAATTGGTAAACCAATGTATTGCCTAATGGAAAAGCTAAGTAGAATAAAGCAAAGAGTGAAAGGGTGGAATAAGGTGACTTTTGGAAATATCTTTGAGATAAATAATTCACTAGGAAAAAGTATAAAAGAGGTTTAAAGGATATTATGGGGGTTGGTCAAGTGGACAAAGAGATATGTGCTAAGGAAAGAGACCTCAAATCCCAATGGTATAAGATAAATAAAAAGGAGGAAATCTATTGGAAACAGAAGTCAAGGGTTCAATGGCTAAAGGAAGGAGATAGTAACACCAAATTTTTCCACCAATCCACCTTGAAACATAGAAGCATAAACATATTCAGATTGCTTGTGAAAGAGGATGGCTCTATTGTGACCAATGAAAATTACATTGTGAGGGAAGCTATTAACTTCTTCTCTAATCATCACAGGGCCCCTAGCAATGTTCATTAGGTAAATGTTGACTTTATTGAAGTGATCCCTAAAGTAATTTCTGATATCGATTTAAAGAAGATGACTAATGTTGTTTCTATGGATGAAGTAAAAAAGGATGTGTTTTCCTTTGGAGCCTTTAAAGCTCTTGGCCCTAATGGGTTCCCTCCTATTTTTTTCTAGACCTTCTGGGATATAGTTAAAAATGATCTTTTCAATGCTGCTAGGGATTTTTTTAGGTTGGGTAGGTTGTTGAACCAACTGAATGCTACTTTTATAGCCCTTATCCCAAAAAATGTTGAGGGTATGTGCAAGATCATGATGGGCCAAAAAGTGGCAATATCTTCGGTATGTGGTGATGAATTTTTACCCAAAATTGATGAAATGAAAAGGGTTTTTAAATGAGATTCTCAGATTTCCACCAATATAAATTATGCTTTACTTTGAATTTAATAAATTATTATTCATTTTCTATTAAGATTACGACTAAAGTCCTGATTAATAGGCTGATTGAAAAACATCTATAGCTTTCAAACGGTATCATATTTTTTTGAATCCAAAACATGTGTCACATTCTATGCTTCACATACTATAGGATTAAAAAAAAAAATGAATTCATAAAGTTTTGACCAAGTTAAGGTGGTTTAGACATGCAGAGTTTTATATTTTTTGAAAGTTGTAAAGAAAAAATCATAATTAATTACTTACTTGGAAAAAAATTAAAAAAATATGCATCACATCGAAGACATGAGTCCTCTACTATATCTAAAATCTTAGCAAAAAAAATATTATCATTTATTGTGGTTAGGGTGGTCGACAGACACCTACTTCTTATTTTTCCACGAAATTTAAAGTATCTGTATTGAAATTTCAAAATTTCACCAAATATATTATTATTATTTTAAAATAAACCTAGTGTTTAGAAACCATTCAATTTCTATAGATTCTATTCTTACATATTTTGAAATAATATAGATAACTTATTCAAATTTTATCAAGTTGCCTAACTTCATTTTCTGAATTTTTGCCACTAAGGGCTTGTTTTTTTCCATGATGATCCTATACATACCCTTGATGCCTTAGCCATGAAAGATTATAGACCTATTAGTCTTTGGAACACAATCTATTAATTTTTATCTAAAATATTGGTGTTTAGACTTAAACCAGTGTTGGGTAAAATGATTGCCTCAAACCATAAAGGTTTTTTCCAGGGAAGAAATATTGTATATGGTGTTATTTCCACCCATGAAATTATTCACTCAAAGGATCACTCTAAGAAGCTTGGGATGGCCTTCCAAATAGACATTTCTAAGGCCTATGATAGAGTTTCTTGGCCTTTCCTTTTTTTTGTTCTTAGGAAGTTTGAGATAGATGGTAGATTCCTAAAGACAATCTCTTCATGTGTTACCTCTCCCATGTGTTTTGTTCTGGTTAATGGAGTCCCCCAAGGTTTTTCTCTTGTGGTCATGGACTTAGGCAAGGTGACCCCCTCTCTCCCTACCTCTTTATCATTGTTGGTGAAGTTCTCAGCAGGAATATCCAAAAATTAGTTTACTCAAAATATCTCAAAGGTGTTAAAGCTGCCTCATCTCTTATGCTAGATTCCCATCAATTTTGTTGATGATACTCTAATGTTCAGGGAAGCCTCGATGGGGAAAGATGGTCTCTGGAAATAGGTTCTCAATGACTATGTTTTTGTTTCTGGCCAGTGTAGATCAATTATGAAAAAGAAAAATTTACTTCTTTAATACTAACCAACAGATTAAGGATAGAGTGATAAAAATATTGGGATGTAAGGAAGCTGATTTGCATGATGCCTATCTGGGCCTACCGTTGATCTCTAAGAAGCTAGAAAACAATTATTGGAATCATCTAATTGAAAGGACTCAAAACAAACTAGCGAGATGGAAGGGGAAGCTTCTTAGCTTGGTTGAGAAGATGCAACTCCTTAATGCCTTCCTTCAGAATATTCCTATATACTATCTATCCCTTTTCAAAATCCCTACCTCTATTGGGGAGAAGATAGAACAAATTCAGAAAAAATTCTTATGGTTAGGAACTGAAGAAAAAAATAGACTATCCCTGGTTTGCTGGGAAAAAGTGTGTACTCCTGAAAGGAGAGGGGGTTTTGGATTAAGAAGAATATCCATGCATAACAAATCCCTAATTGCTAAAATTGGTTGGAATTTTCTAGAAAGCTCTAACTTAGACCGGGTAAAAAAATTCCAAGCTAAATACTTGAGGAATAGGAATCCTAACAGTTTTCTCTTAGTTTTTGATATGCTTAGTGGTTCAACATTACATGTAATCATCTTGTTAAATTGAGGAATGTGTTGAAGCTGGGGGTTAGAAAGAGAATCGTGAATGGGAATAATATTGACTTTTGGAAGGACCCTTGGATAGAGACTTCAACTTTGTCCTCCATAGAAGATATTAATCCTCTTAAACAAAGCCTAAACAAGATATGTGGTAAAAAGGTTTTTGACTATATTAACTAGGAGTTGTAGGAACCAAAATGGAAGGAGTTTAATGTGTTATTAAGGAGGGACAATTTGAGAGGCCAGAGATAGGTGAATTGGGGTCCTATCCTAATTGGGATCCTATCCTCACAAGACTACATAATTTGATTGGGGAGGCAAAGTGGTTTGATAGAGAAAGGGAAGATGAGTGGCTTTCGAAAGGTACCTCTTCAGGCTGTTTCTCAGTCAAAAAGGCTTATGAAGAATTGTCCAGGATGCTGCTTTAGACCATTTTTGGGATAGGGTGTGGCTAAAGAACTTGATTCCCAAAATTAACTGTTTCTGGTGGACTACGACTAATGGTAAAATTCTCACTATTGATAACCTGGCTAGGAGCGGTTTCCAACTAGTTAATAAATGCTCGCTCTGTAAATAGGAACCAAATTTCCCTTTTTCACATAATGTTATTGTTGATCTCTAGAACCAAACTTTCCTCTTTTTGTTACCTGGGGTTTATGGAAGGAAAGGAATAATAGAATATTAAGGGATGTGGAGAGAAGTAGTTGGGAGGTAATCTTGATCATAAAACTTAGATTAAGGGAAACATTGACGCTATAAGTTATAGCTTCTCCAAAACCTTGCCTAACTACAAAGAAATGAGGATTAAGTAAATCTGGGGAATTAGGAAGGATCTAACTAAACTCAAATGGTCAAAGATGCTAACCACAATGACTACTGTGTGGAGCCCTCCACAAAGGAATTGGGTAAAGTGTAACTTTGAGGGGTGCTCAAAAGGAAACCCGGGACATGTTGGTGTTGTGGGTCTATTAAGGAACCATAAATGAGAGTGTATAGTGATCTTTGGCGTGAATTTGGGGGTTTTCTCCAATAATAAAGCTAAAGCTATGGTAGCATTGGGGGATTCAATACTCTTAAGGAGCTGAGTTATCAAAATGTCATAATAGAAGGGGACTCTAAGCTTATAGTGGACATCCTAAACAAAGAGGGAAATAAAGCTGCCAATTGTGCCACCAACGTGGCATTGAGCTATAGGGGATGGACTCAGTGGACTAATGGTAATATGTCAAAGTCTTTAAGAGACTTAATCCTAAATAAAAATTTAAAATGAGTACCATATGCAAAAATGAAAGATTGATGTTATGCGGGAAAAATGAGTACCAAGTGCTGCTTTTTGGCTTTCCGTGTAATGGTGACATAGGAAGTACGGGATTGTATCAGATGATCTTGGTTGGAAGTATTATTTATTATTCTTCCATTATGGAGGTGACCAAAAATCACATGAAGATTTTCAAGTTGTTAAAGACTGTCATTTCTATTCATGCCAATTTTCCTTGTGTCAACTATTCCCGCATTTTCAAAGTAGAGAAAGGTATGAAAATTAATGGGGAGTTTAATACTTGTAAGAAAAATGATGGGATTTTTATACTAGGAAATGTGTCGTTGTCCACTTAACAAAAATAAACTTCTCGATTCACCATTCTTTATCGGTTCTCTGTGTAATTTGGAGTAAGATTTGTTGTTGCATTCTGGAAATAAAGGAGTGGGAGATTATGAAGAAAAGTCCACCGCAACTGAAGAATTTGTAGAAAAGAAAAATGGGAGGACCTAGGAAGAGAACAAAGCTGCCAAATTGTCAAGCCCTAAAACAGAATGTGGATTTATGGAGAATGTTTGAAAATGATGGTACATGGTTCTGTTCTTCCAATCCCTAAAGGGATACAACGAGAACCTAATGAAAAATTTTACCAACTCTTGGAGGAAGGTTCATGTTACCATTTGATAGTGAAGTTTGAGGTAACAACAAGATTCATTGCAAAAGCTACGGGGCTGCAAAGTCAAGGGATTATTTAGTTGCAAAGAAAAGCGGGGCTAACTACCAGAGGTTTGTCAAAAAATTCCTACATGAAGGGGAGAATCTCAAAATATTTCAGAATGGGTATGGAAGATTGGAACTCCCTCCTCCATTTTCTTTAGTTAGCCTATTTGTTATGTGATACTTTACTCTTGAGGGAAGGTATATGTCAGTACATGCATACCATTTTCCCTTGCTTAACCACATTCGACATGGTGAGAGAGTCAATTTTCCTTTTTATCTGTTGTCCTCCCTACAACTCAATATCGAGAAGGGAGCCAGTCCTCCCCTCCACCAAGGTCTAATGTTAACCCTGTACAAGTATGCTTTGGTGTTGAACCCCATGGTAACCCTTTGGCTAGAAGAAATGAAAACCCTAGCCATTTTGAAGAGGATAATGAGGAATATCCTGTGGATGAAAACCATGCTACTGTTGAAATCCCGGCTGAGGAACCTAACCCCCACTCACCTCTTGTTGTTGCTACTAAGAGGGTGTTTATTACTACTAAAAGCCAGTCCCCTATGGCCAATGTTTCCAACCCCTCTACTCCTGTGTCACATAAGAGTGAGGAAAAAAGAACATTTGAAATTGAGCTCATCAGAGCCATGCCAGAAAAAGAAAACATTCACCTATGCGACTAGAACTTCCCAAGGAAAAGAAACCCAAAAGAGACTTAAACCCTAGGGATGTCATCAATATTACTAAGGAAGGGACTCAAAATGAGGAGAAGAAGTCTCTGTAGGGGAAAGGGAGTGGTGGGAGAAGGTCGGCCCGCCTTACAAAAGAAACCTCGAAGGACAAAAAAGAAACAAAAAATGACTGTGTGTGATCATGAGGAGGACCTATGGTATGAAGAATTTGAAGCCCAAGAGAAAGATGGCTCTAAGGATATGGATTTTGAGGACTTGACTTATGAGATGGGGGAAGAAGGATCAGAGGAGGATAAGGAAGAGGAAGAGGAAGAACAAATTGAGCAATTTGAGGATGAAAATATGTAGGAAGTTGAGAATTTGGGTATGGATAATAAAACAGAGGACTCAAGCAATGAATTTTTAAAGAGTAGACTAATATTTCTGTAGGTTCAGTTTGAAGATATGGCGAAGGCTTTAGTTATGCTCATGAAGGTAACTAATAGATTGATGAGGAGGGCGATGTTGGGAGCTACTTCTGGAGAATCCAAAATCACCAAGAAGCTAAGGAAACAGGGGCAACCAGATGTCTTGAAGATGTTGGATGAGACCGAGGGACCTGACTGGAGATAATACATTGCTCTCAGGGGAGAGTATGGAGACTTGTTGAAGAAAGCCAATTAATGGATTTTTGTTCTTGCTCTGTCGTTTATGATGAGTTTTTTGTCCTTTTGTTTTAATCTCTCAGATTGCTATTTTATTATAGCTATGATATGGCGGAATACCACCTAGGACACTGTTGACTTAATTAATCGTTTACGTAGATCTAAGTATGTTGCTAGAAACTTGTTTTTTATTAGTACTAGTTGGACTATGGTTACTATGTTAAAATTTGGCTTGAAAGCTAATACTGTTGTTATTTTTTGGTTTGTTGGTAGTGTTGTTTCCCATCTTTTTTCGTTTCCTTTTTTTCTGTTGTTGTAACCATGGGATCAGGGCCCTTCCCTGCTTATCAAATCAAAAACATCAATATCTAATGCATGGATTTTTTTCATAACTTCATGTTGCATATTTTTAATTAATTTTCAAAGTCAGTATAATTATAATTTAGACATAGGTGTATTTTATAACACAACTTATTTTGTATGTATTAAAATTTATTATTACTTTTTTATTGAAATAAGAAAATCAATACCTAGGGCACACATATTTTTAGAATTTTTTATCTTTATTTTTCTACACATGTGAAACAAATATCTTGATGTTAAAGAGTAGGATGAGAAGAAGTGTGGGCGGGAGTTATTTTTTGAATTATGGGGAAGTTATTTATGAGGATGCATCTAGTTTGGATGGGGACGATGAAGTAGATGTTGATGAAGGTTCATTGGATTTGGTTCTTTTAGTGTGTGGGTTACAAAAGTTTGGTTCTCTACTTCTTGCAGTTCCTTCTTTTGCGAGGTTTCTCTTGTGGTTTGAGGGAGTTTGCTACTATCTATAGCAGATGGATTTCCTACTCTTTGGTCTCATGGATTTCTTTCTCTTTTCCTTTAGCCAGGTTTGTTTCCTTTCTAGTCTTCTTGCCTTTTTTTGACCTCTACGAGGAGCCTAAGTTGCAGTTGGACTTCATGGATTTTTGTATTGGCTTGGCACTCATGATCTTTTGGAGGCTTTTGGTCAGGTTTGGTAGTGGAGATTTGAAGAGAAGACTTAAGCCCATGGGTGGCATCAGTATCATCGAAATTCTTGCTACTCCTTTTTCTGTGGTATCTTCTCTTGGGCATGGAGTTGAGGGGTTAGTTTCAACTTTTTCTTAGACTGAGAACTCTATCTTCTTAGTGAATTCTTTCCCTCTTTTCCGCATCTTGGTCCATTTCCTATTGGGCTACATTGCTGGTGCCAACCTTACTTTCTCTTGGATTCTAGTTGTTGTTGTTTCTTTATGTACTTGTGTTGAATTTTTCTCCATGGGTGCAATTCTTTTTTTGGGTCAGCTATGGTTGTTGGTGCTCCCCTGGTGGTTTTTTGTGGAGTTGTTTTCTTTTACTCAGGGGTTTTATGTTAATGTTTAGGGTGGGATAATGCCTTTTTCCTTGGTGCAACTTCTATGCAGATCCCTTAGTTGTTTGAGGTGGTCATCGGTGTTTTGGGTGTCAAGAGGGTTGAGCTTTTTGGTTTTTTTTCTACTGATCCTGAGATGGAGTGGTGATTTTCCCTCCTAGTTTCTGCTATGGGTGTTTTCCTAGTCTTTGAAGGTTCCCCCCTAGCCTCTCTTCTTATGTTGTGATGGAGTTGTTGAGTTACTATGAGGTCTTGATCCTCCTAAACCTTGTGATGCTTTTACTGTTGTGGGGGGTTATTTCTCTCCTGAAGGATGTTGGTTGTGTTGATCATCTAGAGCTTCTTTTGTTGTATGGGATGGACCCAAAGTCTTTTTTATTGGCTGGGTTGTGTCTTATCAAGTCCCAAATGCTCTTGGAAGAGAAGGAAGCTTATGTTGCTCTTGTTCTAGATATGTTGTTATTGGCTAGGCTATGTTTAAAGATATTTCTATTATCCCAGATGTTCTTGTGGTATAAGGAAACCATTTTCCTATTGCAAAGAATCATTCTGAGTTCTTCTTGAAGGTCTTGAAGCCTAGGTTACGAAGGGATGCGGTAGTTTCTCTTTCTACTAGAGTGTTGGATTTCTCCTAGGTACTACAATTAGTGTCTTCTATTGAGGTGAAGACTATTCCTATGGAGTTGGAGTCCTCTCCTAATGAGGTGGAGATGGTTATTGTGGTTGTGGTGGGAAGCTCTCTTTTCTGGTGGGTAAACCCACAAAAGTGGTTTACAATTCCAATGAGGAAGGAAAACTCACAAAAATTGACCCCAAGGCAAAAAATGTGATTTTGGGGGTTCGTACGAACCTATTGGTTCAAGTGAACCCATTTGAATCTTTCCTGCCAAAAAATCCAAAAAAAGGGCATTAGGAAGGGTGGTTTGCTCGAACTAGGGTTCGTACAAACCCCCCTTATCCCTCATTCTCCCCCTGAAACACAAAAAAAAAAACCTAATTTTTTTCACTTCAGAGCTCGGTTTGAACATGAAAATGGTGAAGACTTCACAAACCCAACTGGAATCAAGTAGTCCTCAGAATGAGCTATTCAACGAATATAATTTTAGTATGTTTTGGTTTTATTATGTATTTGGTTTTTTAGTTTTATTAAACATAGGTTTTCCACCGAAAATGAAGGTCTTTGTTCTACACATGTGGAAAAATAGCAAATTATCAATTTTTTTTTGAAAAATATGAGTGCACCAGATATTGAAGTCCTTGATCCAACAAAACAAAATGAATTTTGATATATATACAAAAAAGGTTACACGTTATACAGTCACACTATGTCTGAATTGTAATTGGTTTGACTTTGAAAATTGATTAAAGAAAAATATTCAATAAAAAACTATCTAACCAAGTGGAAGCACTAGACATTGGAGTTACAAATCTAAATTTGAAAGAATTAGAATTTTATCCTTCATGGAAAAAAGGTTATGCGTTATACATTGTGCGTCACTTTTTTAAAATGTTGTTTTATGAAAAAAACTAGTTTTCGAGGGAGATGGAAAAAAAGTGCAATCTGATTCCAAAAATTTTGAAAAAAATATTTTTAGAATCTACAAACAAAATGTGATGAAACTCTAGTTTGCATCATCTTCAAATTCCTCACGGTTTAGCTGCTATAGGTGCCCGAAAGTGAAGATTTAGTTAAAAAAAATTATTTCAGTGTCCAGTTTGGCTAGAAATTGTAAACCACTACCGTGGGATCACTCTGGTATCCTCTTCTTTTCATTTTGAGGTGGAAGCCACTCATATTGAGGCCGAGTGTGAGGTTGTTGGAGATCTATGGCTTTGGTGGAAAATAAGCTCTTGTCCTCCTCTCCAATAGAGGGGAGCTCTCTCCTTTAGAGGTGGAGTTTGAGTTGGTCTGTTTGGTTGGAAGGTGTTTCAAGGGGTTTCTTCCTTCCCTATCTTCAACTATCCTTCTCAAATTTCTTATTGAGGTTGGGAGTTTGGCTGGGCCAGACATTTTCATAGGGAGCTCTTGTTGCCCTCTTCTTCTTATGATCTCCTCTAGAGATCTTGTTCGGGTGATCTATGGATGGTTCATATCTTCAAGGTGCTGCTTTCTCCTAGCTTGGTGATGGATGTTGTGAGTAGATGGTTAGTTGCAGTTTGGCTATTGCAAGTTGTGTAGTTGCCTAGTTGTTTTATGTAGTGTTTATGTGTAGTTTTGGGTTCAAGGTCCTTGTGAAAACTTGGTTGTAGATGGTTTAAGGTTCCCTTCAAAACCTTCTCGTGGCATCATGAGTAGTCTAGTTTATTTGTTGATGGCTGCCACTATCAAGCTACTGTTTGTAGTAGGGTTTTGGGTCCCTTTAAAATCCACTTTAAAAGGGTTTTAGGTCCCTTCAAAACCTATTTGTAAGGGTTTATGGTCCCTCCAGAACTTGTTTTTCCCCTCTAATCAAAATAAATACCTTGATGTTTGGTGAAAAACCTACATTCACAAGAAATAAAATATAAATATAATAATAAAATTAAAAATATTAAATTTTTTACTTTTTAGAAAGCTTATAATAAGGGTTGCATACATACAAAACATATAATTTTTATATGAATTTATTTGATCCCTCAAAAGGTAAAGATGTTTTTTTTGGTCATCATTTTGATAGATGTGAAGGAGACTCCATTATGGGTATGATTTAAGACTAGAGGGGTTCTATCTAAGGGGGTTTGATTTAAGGGGTTCTTATCCAACCCTTTCAATAAAATCCTTTAGATGGAACCCCTCAAGGCTTAAATCATTAATTCTTATAAAAAATATGTGATTTTAGGCAAAAATAGGATGTCCCAAGTTTGGGACCCATTATTATGAGATGACCCAATATATTGTATACTCCTAAATGACAGTGACCTCAATACACTTCCACTAGGGAAGTGTAATCTTTAGTAAGTTACTGAAGACCCATTTGGTCATGATGAGTCTAAGCCTTTCGATAGAGAAATTTACCCATTCTACATAAATATATACTTATCTTGTTTGGATGAATACCTATCTTAGATGGATAGAGGAATACTTGTCTTGTATGGACAAATACCTATTTCGTATGAATAGATGTTTGCCTCATATGGTAAGATGTCTATATCATATGGATGAAATAATGTTTGAGTATATAAATGAAGGTTTACCCATACTAAATTTGATTAAAATTCTAACAAAGAATTTTTATAAAAATGTCATGGATAACTTGAGGGTGGTATAAGAGAGAGGTTTGAAAACTAGGCTTCGAGCTTATTAAAAATAACATAGATAAAAAACAATTATAATCCAAGTAATAAGTAAAGAAAAATCTAAATTATTAAATATAAATTATTTTTAAATACTAATTAATAAAATATGGTTTCAAGAAATATAAAATGACAAAAAAGAGCATTTTATGCTAGCACTAGTAAAAAAAAAGGATACTAATAAACACAAAAAAGACAAAGGAAAACATTGATACAATTATTGAAGTAGTAATAATCTTACTAATTGAGCATAAATAAAAAATAAACTATTTAAAAAAATAGTTCAGGAAATTGGAACAATGCAGACTAATATAGAGGACATAGTGGAACCAGAGTTTGAAAATCCTTTGGAAGAGACTAATCCACTAAAAAAAATTAACGTTGTTAGCAAGGTTTTACTATCATGAAACTTTCAAAAGACTTAAAAAATATTACACCTCCCAAGTTTGATGGAAAACAGTTAGGAGAAAGAGCTGAAAATTGGTTAATAAAGATGTAAAAGTGTTTTGAATTGAGGGATTACAATGAAATAATTAAAGAATCATGGGATTCCTATCAAATAATTAGTGAAACTATAAGTTGGTGAATGAACATGAAAGAAAAAAGTGAATATACCAAAAGTTAGAGTTTGTATTCCCAAAGAGTATATATTCGTATTCAAAGCTAATCTAAAAACTCGGTGTTAGGTATGTATTTTATTTTAAAGTATTCTTTTGAGGTATAATCATATCTCATTCCCTCCTAAGGTATTTGATTAAAAAAATAAAATAAAATAAAAATAAATCTTTTTAAACTTATATGCAAAACATGCAATGACTTCTACAATAGACATGTGTAAACATATAAGTTTATCTAAAAGATTAAATGATCTCTTCCATATTCTCTTTTGAAATATTGGTTATCCTCCTTTATGTAAGAATACTTGTTTGATAGGGCTTGCAAATTATGTTTTTATGTAAAAAAAATTAACATTTTTGTAGTGTGACTACTATTATATATATAAATTTATGTTGAATGTTAAATAGCTGTGAATTTTATTTATTTATCCACAAGAATATCAATGTTATATTGAATCTATAAAGTTATCAATATTAATGGTCTTGAAATTGTTAACTTGTAATAGCCTATATAATGTTGACTCCTTCTACATAATATTGAGAATAGGTTTGTAAATTGATAGATTCCAACTACATCTATACAATGAGATGTCATATTTTTCATTTTTCTTTTACTTAATATTGTAAATTTAAATATTATATTTTAAGTGGTTTAGAGACATCGATTGGTAGTTGGTGTTCTCATGATTGATCTATATAATGTGTGGATTTTATTTGTTATTCTTGACATTTAATTTTCGCTTCTCATTGATTACCCTAGATTTGCATCTATGGCTAGTTCTTTCATCCACACAGAACAAAAATAAAGAAAATCATAATCAGCAAATAAAATAAAGGAAATGAACTAACCATATTCAAAATCAATTCTTCATTATAAATTATTAAAAATATCTTAAATTATCACATCTCCACTTTTAAAAATTAATAAATAACACTTAAAATAATGTATTGAATGAGTAATAAATATAAACATTTATAATTCCATTGATTTAATATAAATGTAACCATTTTATACAACCTAAATACATTTAAATTAAAAATATTGATGATGAAGAACTCTAAATATTTGTAGTTCACTTAGCTAGTCAATAAAACTTCAGAATGTTATTATTAATCTAAAACAAAATCTAAGACATAATTTTAATACCATTGTACATAATACATTTTTTAAATCGGAAGCATCTAAATGGTTTATAATGAGACATAGCTGGCCATAAATTGCACTACTTTCTTGCAATTATAAAATTATTGCCGTGTGAGAAAGGAGCTCCTCGATCCCACAGTTTTGGGAATATCAAAGCTAATAAGTATTACAGTAAACCACAGTCACTTGAGATTTGAGCCAAGTGTATGAAATCATTGGAAGGTTAGCGCTCAATCAGGTCCTCCCCCTAGTAAACCACCTAATAGGGTCAATGACTGTCCAAAACCAAATACAAACAGCCCTCCACTAGCATACGTATTCACTGAAGACTTTTAATTTCCGTTGAAACTTTCGATAAAAGGGGCAATGAATCTTTTATCTATTCACGGATTCACGAGGAGGAGTAAGCAATTCCAACTGCAGCTGGATTATTTCTACTCTCAGATATGAATAATTTGG
Source organism: Sequoia sempervirens (assembly GCA_007258455.2). Taxonomy (NCBI): domain Eukaryota; kingdom Viridiplantae; phylum Streptophyta; class Pinopsida; order Cupressales; family Cupressaceae; genus Sequoia; species Sequoia sempervirens. The sequence continues at coordinate 62,526 of VDFB02273303.1, read as the reverse complement.
AAAGGCCAATGAATTAAATAGGTCAGTTCATTGTTTTACTCATCTTCGCTACTTTTATCTTTGTTACATTTTCGTCCAATGAGTTGCAATTCCAGAAGCAGATTGATGCAGAAGCTTTGCTTGAATTAAAAATATCTGTAAAAATGGATCCAAGTCTTTCCTTATCCAACTGGGTAAATGGAAATAACATTTGCAACTGGACTGGAATAAGTTGTGATCAGAATCAATTGGTTGTAAGTGTGGTTCTCAAATACAGGAGTCTGGCTGGTACTATACCACCTCACATTAGCAATATGTCCTTCCTCACAATTCTTGACCGGTCTAATAACCGTTTTTTTGGCTTCATTCCCCATGAGCTTGGTAAATTAGAGAAGCTGCAGTACATTAAGCTATATGAAAACAGTTTGCAAGGTTCAATTCCAATTAGTCTGGGTGAATGCACAAATATTTTAGAACTCCGGTTGAACAATAATTTTTTGAGCGGAAACATTCCCTCAGAGCTTAGTTCTTTGCACAAGTTGCAAAAACTCCACCTCTCTTCCAATAATTTGAGCGGTATTATCCCTCGAGACTTGGCAAATTGCACTGCGCTTAGAAGATTAGATCTTGGCTATAATCTTTGAACTGGCAGCATCCCCAAGTCTCTGAGTAACGGCTCAAATTTGCGTTTTTTGTCGTTATGCGACAATGCGCTTGAAGGACCAATTTCATCTGAGATATTAACGAGATTGACTAGATTACAATATCTGTATCTGTACTCCAACAAACTCAACGGTAGCATCCCCAAGGAGTTTGGCAAATTATGGAGATTGAAGGAGATTGTCTTTCATAACAATAGTCTTACAGGTAGCATTCCCACGGCTCTGGCGAACTGTTCATCTCTGGAGGTGCTGGATTTCTCTACCAATCACTTGTATGGCACCATTGCAGCGGAATTGGGTTCACTTACCCGACTGCAGCAACTGTGGTTAACTAATAATAGCTTTGGAGGACCAATTTATTTTCTCTCGAACTGTTCTGAACTGGAGGTATTGTTGCTAACTTGCTAGGGAACAAGAAGTTTGAAGGTACAATTCCAGAGTTTATAGGCTATAAGCTACCCAAATTGCAACAAGTGGAATTGACGATGAATCAGTTCAGCGGCAGCATCCCAAGATCTCTAGGAAGTTGTTCTGCGCTTAATCATCAGCCACCGCTGTTTACCATTAATACCGGTCCGTCTGGAGCGGTTTTCCAAATGAAAGGTCCGGTCTTCGGGCAGAGTACCTTATCCTAGGGATGCCCCCTAACGCTTAAGAGGGTGGCGTCTTACTACCAACCGGCTTCTTTGGTGCAACCAGAATTCAACTTGGTATTAGAGCTGCTCGCCAACCTATTGGGTAGGTTTCAGCTGAAATCAGAAGTTACAATTGAACAACATGGTTATTCCCAAGAAGCAGTTAAATGCCATGATGAGAAAATTGGAGAAGCTTATACAAAGTCAGGAAAAGAAGGTTGAATGGCTTTCACACCCGGCAACCATAGATAGAATTATGACTTCCATTTCTAAGAAGCCTACATCACAAAATGAAAGGAAGGAAGAACAAGAGGTCTCTACAAGTGAGGTATCTAAAAACCTCTACAATGAGTTTTTATCAGTTGGTGACCAGCAGAACAAAAATTAGACCTTAGAAAACGAATCAGAAAATTCATTTGATGACAATGAATCCCAAGATCATGATGTGGATGGACACACAGTCACCTTGGAAGTGGAAGTGTGTGAAGATATTGTTACATCAGCAGCTTCTACCTCGCCAGTTGAGCCATCCTATGAGGTGCATAGCAGCAGTACCCTAGATGTTGAGGTGTGCATAGATGATAGCATACACGATGCTGCTTATCATGTGGTGAGTGACGTTGATTCAGCCTCATATTACAGTGCGGATGACAAATTGGAAGATTTGTGTGGAAATGTTTCGTCACAAGGGTATCATCATTTAGCAAGCCAATTGAAGGTTAATGACAGGATGGTTGCCACAACCGTTGAGCATTTTGATGTTGCTCGTCAGATGGTGGCCACGTATGGTTGGAGTACTCCTTTGACAGATGAGCACGGTGATAGTGTTTTTTCCCTTGCAGAGATACATGCACTTCGAGAAGCGATTGGAATGATGAAACAAAATTACCTACAACTACTTGCAGACAGAGATTTCCTTCTCGAGTGGGATTGCATTTGTTATGATGCATTGCAGGGAAAGGAGGAGAAGGTTGATGAGCTCACTCATGAGCTTGAGGTGACTATGGACTCATTGCAGAGTGCCCAGTTGGCCCTTCAAGAGTCACAATTACAGATTGAGAAGCTTACAGAGGAGTTGAGTTTGGCACAGTCTCCACCAACTGCAAATATAGTACAGTTACATACAGAGGCAGTTGATGAGGATCTTATATCCACGGGTTGTAGTGAGAATGTGGTTACATCTATCACAGGTATAGGTACAAAGTTTTCAGCTGGGATGAGTACCTTGGTTGAGAGAAATAGAGAACCACTAGTTGCATCAAGTTCTCCTAAGGCCAGTATCGTGACAGTTGATGTAGTACAGTTTACTGGTAGCTCTTGTGTCACAATGGTGGATTCTCCTGACAGTTGTGTGGTAGTACATGACGCTACTCTGTCCTCCTCACAGGGCATTCACAGAGTGTCATCTGGTTGGGAGTATGGCTCTCATGTTGATTTGTTTCCATCTCCTGGAAGCAAATCTATCACTTCATCCCATGCAGCTGATTTTGGATGCCAGCTTCTTGTTTTTCAGAGTCAGAGGGATCAGCTGCTCGATTCAAGTGTTGTTAGTGATGAGCCATTGACAGAGGTTGGAGCATTTTACCACAACTACACAGTGAGGAGTGCTCATCATTTTTCTTTTGATCCACACACAGAGGACTTGATGATGCCTCCGTGTGGATTGGCTCCGAGATACCATCCTTTGTGGGATGGGTATTCATCATCTTCAGAAGATGGGATTAGCAGCTGCGAGCGCCCGACTCAGCGGTTTATGGGGGATTACTTGCAGGGACAGCTGTCAGTTATACATCATGCTGATATGTATCCAACAGGGTTTGCTACTTCTATGTCACAAAGTTTTCTTATGGGTACATGGTTACAGGATGACTATGGTGTCAGTGGGCATGATGGTTTGGTTAGTTATCACATCCATGGGAGTTTACCGAGAGCTGTAGAGAGATATTGTGTTATAGACACTTCCAGATATTTTTATCTCTATATGGCGAATGAATGTGGGGTTCAATTGTTTTGGGATCCAGGAGGCGACAGGTTTGGCACAGTGTATTGGATGCGTCCCATTGGTTTGCTTCACCACTTCTGGCATGGTGAAGTTGAGATCATAGTAGCGCAGAGGAAGTCAGAGGGTATTAGGCTTGGCAGACTTCCATTCCGGGTTTGGGATCCAGGGATATTTTGCGCAACTATGTTTATGTTGGTGCTACAGGAGTCGGTTAGGGATGTGTGGGACATTTCACAATTCTTCTTTTGGGCCTCCCGAGGATTGGAGTTTCTTTGCAGTGGAGATTGCTTGGGGACAAGCAATTTCAGGGAGGGTGGACTGTAATGTCCCCATTTTTCGAGCATTAGAGTTCGTAAGGATTAGCCTATCAATTGACCCTCGTAGGCTAACACTAATAGTTAGAGGGTCCTTCGTGGCAGTAATCAAGGTGTTTTTCTCCTTCAAAGCTCAATATGAGTTCAGTTTGGCCTTTGTTTGACTCAGTTCTTCATACTTACTATTTATAATAAGTCACCATTTTAGGGGAGTCAGGGTTACTAAATTTAGTAAGGCACCTGAACAGGTCTCAGATGCAGTGTTGACCTCTTATTTGGTTGGATGGGCAAAATATTAAATGATTAATGATTAATTATCATTAAAGGTACTTTAATGATAATTAAATATTATAAAGTTAAATTATTAATTAAAAGTGTACTTTATTTTCGATGAGGCCATGACCCTCAATTTAAATCACTTAAAGTACATTTTTATATTATTATTTTGGACTCCCAAGGTTAGAGAGATATTATAAAGTTTTATTAAAAACCTAAAGTGGATTTCAAAAGAGGATTAAAAGCAGCTTAAGAGGTCGACCTTCTTGAGGAATTATAAAAGGGCATCAAAGGCATTCGAATTCATTATGTTTTGAGAATATTAAATTGTGTCTTTGGAGTTCGTGCTTGGAGAGGAAACCAATTAGGGTTTTCTGCCATTTCCGCATTGGAGAACGAAAACTCTTCAGTGTTAGTGCAATTTTGAGGCTGTGCAATACCAGCTGATATTATTGCTTGAGAGGGCTTCATTCAGGAGTCCATTTGGAGCTTACAGGTGAAAAATCAACATAGGGTTGAGGCAGTTTAAAGATATATCTATTGCAGACCTAAGTTATTCATTGGCAGCCATTATCAATCAGGTTTCAAGCTATTTAATGTGTTGCTACAGTGCGCGTGAACAGTGTTTGCTACAATGCTCGTGAACAGTGATTCGCTACAGTGGCATGTCTAAAATCTGAACATGGGCTTTGTTAGAGGACTTTGGAAGAGGTGTCTGAGATGTATGAGGCTGGATGTACCAATTCTCAAGGGAATCGATTGCAAAGGAGGTGTCTATAGCTGCTGTTCGAGCATTTCGGGAACTCCTGTAACTGCTGCAACCACTTCCAGATTGGGTCGATATTATACCAGGTCTGAGTCTATATTATATTGCATCTTTCAACCTTCCTTACACTCATCATTTATTAATGTTGAGGACTCTTACTGCTGGTAATCAGGAAACCAGTGTTATATGGACTGCTGTGTGTAATCAGAATTTGTTACCCTTATAAGACAATCATAGAGTCTGAAATAAGTATGTAATAAGATGATACCAGTGTCAATACTGCCCAGAATTAAGCATGGTGGACTGTCAAACAATGTGAAGCATCCCTGTTAGTCTTATACACTTTCCCTTGAATATTATTATAGCTGACAGAAATGTTTGAGTTGTTACATTCCTGTTAGGATGTTTTTGAGCAGCCTGTGTGGTGAAATCAGTTCTATATTGTACTCAGAAAGTATATCCAAATCTGCTGTTTCAATTCTCTTGTAATGGCTATGTAATGGCTATGCTAGTGTAAGGTGCCTAGAGCAGAGATCTTAGCATTTAAATGCTGTCACAGATCCTAGACAAGTACAATATTTAAATATAATTTTGTTCATTGGAAAGAAAGTAATCCGTTGGTGTTTAGAAATTTCTCTTCTTGATGATTACTTTCATTGAATGTTACCAAGTTCATGCATAATGTTTATCATTTTATGATCAAGCGAAATCTATCTAATGCAAAATTGGAAAATTAGATATCACACTAGGGGTGGTATCTCACATCCGCAGTACCATATCTCTAATATAGTGGTACTTGATCTCAACATGCTTGGATCTGTCATGAAACACAGGATTGACAGAAAGTTTCATACAACTCTGATTATCACAATGAATGATAGTAGGCTCCATTGATTGTCCAAACAATCCTGCAAGGAGCTTACGAAGCGACACTGCTTCTCGAGTTGCCATACAAGCTACAATGTACTCGGCCTCTGTTGTACTCAATGCTACAGATGACTGCTTCCTGCTGCACCAGGAAATCATAGCAGAACCCAAACTGAAGCAACAACCAGAGGTGCTCTTCCGATATGTGACACAACCTACCCAATCAGAATCAGTGAAACCATGTAACTCCAAGTCTGCATCTGAAGTATACCTCAACCCATATCCAACTGTGCCACGCAAGTATCTCAGGATATGTTTAGCTGCAACAAGATGTATCTGTCTCGGATCACACATAAACTGGCTAAGTGCACTCACTGCATAGCAAATATCAAGTCTAGTGTTAACTATATACATCAAGGATCCAATCAGCTATCTGTACAATGTAGGATCCACCAAATCTGAACTAGCTGCAGCCTCCTTCAATTTATGTAGATTGGTCTCCATAGGTGTAGGCATGGATTTGCAATCCATCATGCCAAATCCCTTAAGTATATCAATGGTGTACTTTCCTTGACTTAGAATCATCTCATCTGGTTTCTGCCAGACTTCTAATCCAAGGAAGTAATGCATGAGCCCAAGGTCCATCTCAAATTCAAAAGTCAACTCCTTCTTACACTCAAGAATCAGATGATCTTCTCCAGTAAGGATCAGATCGTCAACATATAAAACCAAAATTAAAGCATCACCATTGATTACCTTGAAGTAGAGATTTGAATCAGCATCATTCTTCAAGAAGCCCAAGCTTGATAGGTACCGATCAATCCTTTTGTACCATGCACGAGGAGCCTGCTTAAGACCATACAAGGCCTTCTTCAGTTTGTAAACATGTGACTCCTTCTCATGAATCTCAAATCCATCAGGTTGCTCTATATAAACCTCTTCCTCAATCACTCCATTGAGAAAGGTTGTCTTCACGTCCATCTAGTGAATCTTCCATCCTTTAGATGCAGCAATAGCAATGATGGTTCTGACTGAAGTGTAGCGAGCAACAGGAGAAAAAGTCTCATCATAATCAACTCCCTCTTTCTAAGAGAACCCACGAGCCACAAATCTTGCCTTGTACTTCTCAATGCTTCCATCTGCAGCATGCTTAATATTGAATAGCCATTTAGAAGATACCACAGACTTGCCCTCGGGTCTAGGAACAATATCCCAAACATCATTTTTAAGAATTGACTGATACTCCTCAGCCATAGCATCTCTCCAAACTTGATGACTAGATGCTTCCTCAACACAGGTAGGCTCGGATTCTATAATCTGACTCATCAAGGCAACATAACTCGAGAACTTATGTGGCCTTTTGCTTTCTCTGAATGTGCCTCTAGGAGCTGCAAAGCTTTCAGCCTCTTGCATAGTACGACTGGCCCATAGAGGTCTCTTTCTCCCAATAACAATGTCAGTAGGCCCATCAGTAGGTTCCAAGGGTTCAGCAGGATCAATATCTTCTTTTGGTTCTGAAGTCTCCCTCTGAATCTTAGGAGTATGGTCAACTTCCATATCCTGAGGAGACTCTTCATTATCGATCTCCATATGAATCCCCTTGGATCTCCTGAATGCAACATCTTCCTCAGATCATGACATCACGATCTCTCGATCAACTTCTAACCTGGAATGTATATTTTGTAGGCTTTTGAAGTCTCACTGTAGCCCACAAATATTCCCTTCTTGCTAGAAGGCTCCAACTTGGTTCTCTTTTCCTTGGGAACATGAACATAGACAGGACATCCAAAGATCCTCAAGTGATTGACTTCAGGCTTCTTCCCTGTAAAGGCTTCTTCTGGAGTCATATTCTCCAAGATCTTATGAGGACTTCTGTTCTGAACATACACAGCTGTCCTGGAAGCTTCTGCCCATAGGAAGGTTTGCAAATCTTGATCATGGATCATGGCCTTTGTTGCTTCCACAATAATTTTGTTCTTTCTTTCTGCAACACCGTTGTGTTGGGGATTATAGGGAACACAGAACTCCCTCTTAATCCACCGCATCAATACAAAAATTCGAAAACTACCAGAGGTGTATTCTCCACCATTGTCGGATCTAAGGACTTTAATTCTTTTACCAGAAAGATTTTCTACCGAGGCTTTAAACTCTTTAAACCTATCCAACACTTCCTCGGACTCTTTAGATTTCAAAAAATAAATCCAAGTCTTCCACAGAGTGATCATCAGTAGAAAAGAACATAATACAAGAAACCACTTTCGAAGAAGGAAAAGATTTTCTAGGACCTCTTGTACCCCAAAATTAAAATTTTTGTTACACTTAGATATTTTGAAGAAATCAATAAAAGTCTTGTCAAATTAGTCAAAAAGGTCAAGATTTAGGTGTGCATGTCTTGCATGAGGGGTTAAAACACAAAATTTTCAATTTACGGCCGATGCAGATTACGCTAAGAGCAATAACCTACAAAACCGGATCCTGGAGTTTTCATCCCTAAATTTTAGGAAAGCTGCTTTATTTTTTAGAAATTTTCTCGAAATAGTAAGTTTTACAAGGTTTTTGGGTTTCTTTTAAGAAACGGATCTTGGCAAAATTTTTCTAAAATAGAAAATTTCTAAAAAATAGAAAGTTAGTCCAGCGAGTCAGGCCCGATTTTGATTGGCTCAAAATATTGTCCGTATCAGTAGTGCGGTCGGAGATCTTAAAATAATCAGTTTTGCCCTACTGGGTCTATTCAACTTTTTCAGAAGCATATCTGGAGTTCCGAGGTCATCAATGGAGGTCATCCGACTGCCAGGCGTTAATTTTAGCATTCAAACTTCCAGCAGAAAGTGAAACGATGAACATGCACAAGGATCGAGGAAGAAAAGTGAAAAGTCATGAAAATTTTCTAAGTCTGCTAAGTTTGGGCGCCCCAGTTGAAGAAAGGCGCCCACCTTTTTAGGGCATCAGATGAAGAAATTAGGGTTACGGTCTCCAATGGAAGTTGCTCAGTTTTCAGTCAGCTTCGCGATGGATATCCCCGTCAGAGCATCTGATGATCCAGTCTCCGGCAAATTCAAGTCAAAGTAGAAGGTATGAAGTGAAAATCTGAAACTTGAAGTTGAATAAATTATGAATTTTTCTAAGTCTGGAGAAACTGGGCGCCCTAAGAAGAGAAAGGCGCCCAACTTTTCAAGGGTGCAAACAGAGGAATTTGCAGTCGAAGTTACAACGAGATGTCTTCAGAATTCAACTGGCTTTGCAGTGAGCTATTCAGCAAGACAAACGGAGCTCGCAGTCATCAGATTCAAAAGGCTGAACAGAAGGTCCGACGAGAGGTAAAAAGAGAAATTCAAAGCAAAAGTAAAAAAATCAAAAAATAAACTAAGTGTTGGTAAACTGGGCGCCCCCAGCCAAGATAGGCGCCCAACCTTTTGAAGGGTAAAAATCCACTTTTGACAAATGTGCCTCCAGAGCACCCCCCTTCATTCTTCGTCAGCTTCGCGATGAGCACAGCCATTCAGCAATCCGACGCCCGGAGCTCAAGATTTAACGAGATCGTCTGCGGAAGAGAAGTTAATGAAGAACTTGGAAATCAGGAAAATGGCTAACACTGAAGGATTTGGGCGCCCCTAGAAGGAAAAGCCTCCCGTGAATTCGGAGGTCGAAATCAAGTTTTTAGCAGGAGGTGCCTCCAGAACATCTTCTTCAGAATCAGTCCGGCTCCGCAGTGAACCACTCAGCTCGCCTGTCGGGTAAACCTGTCAACGGGAAATCAGAGGCGAAGTGGCGTGTTAAAATGAGGAAAGTTGAAAAAGTGGAAATTTTGACTAAGTCTGGTGAAGTTGAGCGCCTCTCTTGGAGAAAGGCGCCCAAATTTCCATGCCTTAGAGATTTTTGAGATTTTCAAAATTTCAAAATTTGAAAAGGAAGAGGATGGCGTCCAAACTGAGAAGATGAGATTTAGGGTTTTGAAATAAAAGCAGAAAAAAGCAAAACCTAAATCAAAACCTAAGTCTATTTAACTCTTCTTTTCAATGTATTTTTCATTATTTTTGCAGGTAGCATCCAGAGGAGAAAGTTGGAGCAGCAAGTTTGAAGAATTTTTGTGATTAAAGAATTCATAGTTGCTGGTTTTACATCAGATTTTTCAGACCAGCAAGCATAAACCCTTGCTTTTTCATTCTTTCTGTTTCAGAAGATCAAGTTTTTTCAAGCGGAAGGCCAAGGCTTTCAATTTTTCAGTCATCTGGGTCTTTTTGCCTCTATCTTCTGAAGAATTTTTCAAGAACTTCATCAAGTTGCAGCAAGTGCTTTTATCTTGCATGTCAGTGAAAACCTCAGTGCATTCAAAATTCAACCATCTGGGTCCTTTCCAATCAGTCTTCTGAAGAAAACCCATATCGCAGCTTTTTTCAAAAACCTAGGGTTAGCCGCTTTTTCAATCAAACGTCAGAGTTTTGCAAATCCAATCAACTGGGTCCATTTCTAATGATATTCTGAACAAAACCCAGATGCCAGCTTTTTTCGGGAAAAGTTGAAGAAATTAGGGTTTGCTGCTTTTTCAGTCAAAATTCAAGATTTTCAAAAACGGACGATCTGGGTTGTCTTGTATCGTCATTCTGAACAAAACCCATATCTCAGAAAAATTCTCAAAAAATTCGTCCGTTGAAGCACAAAAATCAGCATTCTAAAAATAGAAATTGCTTGAAGACTTGTATGCGGATCGAGTGATTCTGATCATTCTTCAAGTTTTACTGGAAATGGAGTACCTCCTAATGTTTTCAAGTCGAATCAGCACTTTTCATAATTACATCAAAGCAGTGAGACCGGACTTGCATCATGTCAAGCCGGTGTTACGACCTACGCCTTGGAGAGAGCGGTAGCGCTTCAATCGAGGAACACAGGTCATTACGGACTTCTTGCGGCATCTATTCCTATATCAGTTCAGAGCCTTGAGTTCGTAATCGCTTGCATTAAGCATTACAACCCGGCTACTAGGGAGATCCAGTCAGCAGATGGCAGGTTGATTTGCAGTTTAAAGCCTGACATGGTTGAAAAGTGTTTTTCCATTCCCCCATGGCCTGAAAGTGTAACTCTTTCGAGGGATGAGTGTGAAAAGATGTGGAATATGCATAAAGACAAATACAGCAAGAAGATTGCCCAGAGATGGATGAAAGAAAAACATAAGACATTGCCCAAGAATGTCGGGCGAGGGGAGTTCAAGGACGAGGTTGCCATCATCATCACTTTGCTCAACAGGGTCACTGGTTCCGAGGATGCCACCAAGTTCCAACCTTGGATGTTTTATGCCATACCTCACATTATGAAGAAAACCGAGTTTTATGACTGGCCTACTTTGATTAGTGACTGCCTACATCAACAAATAACAGAATATTTCCAGTTTCATGTATTTCACATGGTGTCATATCTAGTCTACCTGGTGGCCTATCAAGGTCAATTCAGAGGATTGAACACCGAGGGATCTTTGAGCGTTCAACACATATATAATTATTATCCTCAGCTGGAGTTCACAAAGTCGTTGCACCACTACAAAAGGGTGAACGAGGCATTCTTGATGTACACGGTGCGTGACTTAGACAATGAATTGCACGTCCGCATATCTTCAGTTGCTAGGGCAGCAATGGCGGAATGGGCAGATTGGTTTATACAGTTTCCTACCTTTACCTATCTCAGGGTTTATGGTTATTCAGGTGCCCCGCTCATGTTGCCAAGGTATCCGTCAGACGAGGTCATCTTCATGGAATTCTTGAGGCAAGCTCACGGTGTCCACACAGTCTTGAGAAATAGAAAGAAACCCTCTCTTCACTTTCCATTAGGGTTGGGTATTTATACATGCAGGACTGCTGCAGATGCCAGGACAATTGGAGAAGAAGTTAGATAAATTCGGTCTCAAATCCTACAGTGAGAGGCGGTCATTTGATCCTCATGGTGTCTATGCTGGCCGGTTGGAGAAGAATTACAATCACATACCCGCACTTGAAGATTTTTGGGCTAACTGTGCAGATGAGTTTGAAGTGCGAAGGCGTAGTTACAGCAGGTTGACTCTCCATCAGATGAAAGATTGTTTGAATGAAGATATAGAAGGGCTCTCCGATGATGATGAAGATGTGCTTCTACCAATGTACACTCAGAAAAGAATCGAGGATCAGCCTCTTCCGCAAGTTAATTGGGCAAACAAGGAATCTCTTTCAGTTGAAGACAAAACAAGACAAGTCATTGAGTATAGTAAGGTTTTCTTAGTGCTTAAAAGGAAGAACTCTATTCCAGTAGCAGAGCCGCCAAGGATAATTCCCTCTTCTTCCACAGCACAGTCAAAAGGAAAGGGTAAAAGTTAGTCTCAAGATGGCGTCAAAGGATGTAGATCAAATAAAAATGTAAAGAGAAGGTTGGATTTCTCAGGCATAGTCATATAGGAACAGCCTACAGTAGACTCAGAAGTTCCTCTTGATGAGCCCATACCTCAGAATGAAGCAGAGGAGCCACCTTCGACACGTGTTCATGTACCTTTGACGGGCTCATCACCAATTCACATTGATCTTGATATCGAAGATGATGAAGAGATCGCAGCAGTACCTCCTGAGGAAGTTAGTAAAGATACTACGGTGTCTTGGCTTGAGAACTCCTTAGGAAGGGTTAGGAGAAGGCCTTCATATCAAGTGAGTGTTGATGATCTCGATAATATTTATCAGGAACCTCCTAAGAAGAAGGCAAAGAAGCAAGTTCACTTTGATAGGAATCCTGATAACGAGATTGTCGTAGAGACTGCTGTGTCTCCAGAAGATAAGAATAGAGATGAGGTGAACATGGATGATTTTGTAATGGTCAAGGCTAATCTTGGTAGAAATACCAGACATGCAGATTTGAGTCTCTTCAAAGTTGTATCCGAAAACCTTCATGAAAGAGTGCTTAAAGATGGAGAAGACAAGGCAGCCCTCAAGGCTGAAAATCAGCAGCTTAGGCTTTTCATCTCTAACCTTGTTCGTGGTTCTTCACAAGCAACCCAGTTGCTGCCCCAGGTCTTAGAGACACCAGCTGATCACCATCAGTTAAGACAGCTGGTCATATGTGGGAAAGAGACTCAGGAATGGATTGAGAGCTTCATTGTCAGAGGAAAGGAGATCTTGGCTCGGATGTTCCAGTTGAGAGAGAATGCTCATAAACTTCGTCAAAGCATCCAAGGATTTGAACAAACATGGGCTGAAGTAAAACCTAGGCATGAGATTATCATCACTGATTTAGACACAGCCTACGGTTCAACAGTTTCAAAGGAGCACAGAAGACAAATCCTTGCATGGAGAGAACGTCATGTTTTCAAAGTTAAAACCTATGAGAGGATATCTGAAGAATTCATCGCCTACAGACAAAGGGTGGTTGAAGCTCTCCTTTTCATCAGTGAATTTGTCATAGAGATCCCCTCTCAGTACAGTCTTGAAGATGGTTCTTACATCGGGCTTGAGGAGGTGCAAAATCAGTTCCAGAACGTTGTTCATAGTTGCAGCCCAGTTGGCGGAAGGATAGGTCATATTTCAGTGTTGTCAGCAAAGTTCAATAAAGCGGCCAATGAGGTTGAAGATTTCCTGAGATCCATTGCAGATGCTGAAGATATTCTTGAAAAGCGGTGTTTTGCTGTTGATGGCATAGATGCACCAACCGGGACACAATCTCAACTTCCTAGCGGATGTGATCGAGCTTTAAAGCAGCTTTCTTCTAGAAGCTTTCTTTCCCGCTTTCTTTCTATTCTTGGAATAATCCTTATCTATTCTTTGAGGATAGAAAGAAGATAAGATGTAATAGTTGGCGTTTCCCGCTTTTTCTGCTTTCTAGGGTTTTAGATGTTATCTTGTTTCTAGATTTAGCAATAAAGCTTGCTTGCTGAGCAAGCCCTAGATTGTGAAAGCAAGGAGATTTTAGGGTTCCCTACTCCTCTGCTTCTCTATAAATAAGAGCCTTTGCTCATTTAGTTTCTTTAACGGTTATTGCGATAACAAACTGCTGAGTCTCTTTTAGCCAGTAAGTTGTTATTCAGTGTCAGTTCACTTTGTGTTGGAACGGTTATTGTGTTAGCAAATTGCGAGCCTGTATTGCAGCAAGTTGTTATTCAGTTTCAGTTCGGTTGTGTTGTGATAAGCAAATTGTTGAGCCTCTTTAGCCAACAAGGAGTTAGTGAGATTGCTGTTTTCTATTGTGTTAAGAATAAGTTTGCAAGCCTCCTTAGCTGCAATTTCTTGTTCAAGGCATGTTAGAAGGGAGTTTTGTTTCAGAGATTTGAGTAATAAAATCATGAGCCTCTTTTGCCTTGGTCGAAAATCTCAGATTTCCGTTATCTATGTTATGCTTTCATGATCTTTATTTCAGCTTACAGTGAAGTGTGTAGGTGTTTGTTGGGAGAGAGATTATTAAAGTATTTTTGTCAGAGAATCTACCTTGTTAATTTCTAACTTCTCTTGCTCTGCTATTACTTGAGAGGTTAGGAACGTCTTTAGTTTAAGTTAGTCGTAGTTGAACTTCTTATCAGAAAATCTCAGCTGCGGCGTTTGTGTTTAAAAAACCTTGTGCTCTAAGCTGATCCAAAAAGATAGGCAACTTAGTTTTAGTTTTCTTTCTTTCAAACATCATCAGCAAGAGGGAGCTTCCCCTCCTAATTTGAAGAGCAGTTTATCTGTGCATAGCTGTCCGTTTTCAAATCCGCATTCCAGAGGTGCGAATTTAAACGCCAACAGGACCACATAAATCAGAATGAATAAGCTCTAAAATACACTTAGATCTATTTTCTCTACTATGAAAGGGGGCTTTTATATTCTTACCTAATGCGCAGCCCTTGCAAGTACCTTCATGCTCTTGAGTGAACTTAAGAAGGCCCGTCACCATCTTCTCCATGATAGGTAGAGCTCGGAAGTATAGATGAGCCAATCTCCGATGCCAAAGATCACATAGACTTGAAGAGTCATGAACCAAAGCTTGAAATGAACGTGTGCAGACCTTGTAAAGGTTTTCATGTCTAACTCCAATTACATGAGCATCCTTGAAGCTAGAGTTCTCCATCCATACTAGAACTTTGCCTTTGGAGAAGGCAACTTGATATCCTTTATCTTCCAAAGCTGATATAGAAATAAGATTGCGCTTGATTCCAGAAACATAAAGAACATTACCCAATTGAAGTGATATGCCGGAATCCAAATGAAGTGTAGAGGTCCCAATTCCTTTCACGGAGTAGCTAGCATCATCTCCAATGATGACTTGTTCAGAAGAGTCCTTCTCCACCAAACTTGATAAGTGCTCCTTGAAACCGGTGATGTGACGTGAAGCACCATTGTCGATTATCCAAGTGTTGGTGTCGGAAGGTACACTGCTTGATAATGCTGAATAGAACAAATATTCACTTGAATCCTTTTGAGGAGAGGCATCATCAACATCCGCAACTGTGACCTGCTGCTTAGGTCTAGTTGGACAATACTTGGCGAAGTGCCCAAACTTATCACACCTAAAACATTGAATCTTGGACATATCCCTCTTCTTCTTAGATGAAGGTGCATCATCATTTCCCTTGTCCCAATTCCTTTTGAAGAATCCTTTCCTTCCATCTTTTCCTTTCTTCTTTGAAGTATGGGAGGCGAGAACATGAATATCTTCATTCTTTGAACTTTGGCCAACGCCTCTTGCCATCAACCTTGATTCCTCTTGAATGCAATCAGATCTTAGGCGATCAAACTTAGGCAATTTTGACCTTGCACTGATTCCCTGAATGTATGATTCCCAAGATAAAGGAAGCCCATTGAGAGCGAGCATAGTCAGATCCCTGTCTTCAACCATATGCCCAATTGTAGAGAGCTGATCTCTCAAATCTGCAATCCTCATAAAGTATGCAATCACAGATTCACCTTTCGTCATCTTCACATGATGAAGTTGTTGCTTCAGTGCAAGTGCCCGACTGGTATTGTTGATTTCGTACATCTCTTCTAAGGTCTTGAGCATATCTCTTGCTGTCTTCAACTTAGAGATGATGGGAACAATGTGATCCTTTACGGAATCAACCAAAATCTTCATTGCTTTAATGTCTTTCTTCAGCCACTGCAACTTTTCTTCTTCCTCCTCAGGGGCAGAAGTGCTAGACTCCACGAACTCACCCAAGTCATTTTCATGCAAAGTAAGCATGATCCTGAATCTCCATGATGTGAAGTTGGATGCACCTTCGAGTCTATCTTCAACCTTCAAACCATTCACCATCTTGATTAAGTGAACAAAAGGGTAAGCTGATTAGCAATAATCTGATCACGATCCTCTCAAACCCGCTCTGATACCATGTAAATTTTAGTGAACAGATTATATGCACAGAAAAACAATTCAAAATCAGACAAAATAACACAGCAGATACCCTGGGAAAACCCTCCTCTTGAGGGAGAAAAACCCAGCAACAAAGATCTCTCTTATATTTATAAACAGTGGCAACAATTCTCTTTACAATAAGGCCTAACACAAGACCAATATTCAGCACCTGAACAAGAAGCAAGAACAGAAAACAACTGACACTCCTTGAGATTGAAATTTAGCCTTAGAGGAATTCGCAGTCTGCTGCTTGAATGATTCGCAATCTGATCTTGGAACAATTTGCAATCTGAACTTGAAACAATTCGCAATCTGATCTTGGAACAATTCGCACTTACTGAAATTTCTCTCACAAAATTCGCACTTGAAAAATATTCGCACTAGATAATTTGCACTTGATAATGTTCGCACTTGCTTGAATTCGGACTTGACAAAATTCGCACTTGAATAGCATAAACTTGGTGTTTCAAATGATAAGATGAACTTACATATATACATGGCTATGAGAGGTCGCACCTTCTCAAGAACAAAGTCGGCCAAGATACAATATATTTTCCAATGAAAGTCGGCCCAGAATTATAATATTGCCAAGAGAGAATATCGTAGAAAATAAGGAATGAGGTCGGCCTCATAACATTTGCGCCTCCTCATTAAATATAAGTCAATACAAAATTGTATATAAATGAAATAGCCGAAGGGCTATCATTTAATTTATGTTTCCTCCAATTGGACTGAGTTGGAAGGATCGCCTGAAGCTGTAATTATCATTAACAGCTTCTCTGCCTGGCAAGCTCTGCACACTCCATGTGTCTGCTGCTAAATCTCAAGTAAGCCTTCAACCAAGTTCTCTCAAGCCAATTGAGAGAGGTAGGCTATGTTGAGATGTCTAAACCATTGATGCCAAAGAGTGTTGATGGATGAACTCTTTGCAGCCATTGCATGCTCTTGAGAATCTCCACCTTCAACCAGCTGATACAAACCATGATCCTCAAGCCCAATTGCAACAATTTTCTTGGACTCTTATCAACAATGCGGCACTTGTGTGAACTAAAGATTATGTCCAACTTCGGGAAATCTCGTATAATCTGACTCATAGAGAGCAGATTGAGCTCCATGCCCAACACATAGTATACATTCAGAAACATTAGATTTCTCCCACTAGATGTGATCTAAACATTGTCCTTGCTGACAACTATATACTCTTCGCCACCACCAAAGATGACAAAATCGGAGCAAGCCATATACTCCATGAACCAATCTCTCCTATTTGTGAAATGTCGAGAGGCTCCAGAATCAATGTACCATGCAAATGATTTGACATGATCTGCTGGTCTTTTGGCCATGAATGCATAAAAGGCAGACTCCTGCTCAAAATGCTCCAAAAAGCATCCCTCCCATTTCCAAAGACACAAAAATGAGGTCATCAAAGGCTAGCACAATTTGTTTTTAAATCGCCAAAAAGTCAAAGGCTTGAAATCACACGATTTTGTCAAAAAATCAAGAAAAAAATTCTAAAAATTTTTAATAGTCGAGAAAAACCTCTAATTTTTTATCAAAAAAAAAATTCAAAATTTCTTAAGGTAAAACTACGAATTTTATTTCACCAAAAATACCATATTGCTAAAAATAGTGTGTCCAAACTCAAAATAAGCACATTCTAAGATGCAGTTATGAATTACTAAAAATAGTAGTGATTGCCCACCAAGGATCTCAGAAAACCCAGAAAGACCCAGAAAATCCCTCTGGCAAACTCCTACAACAACCTCCTGACACACTGACGAGAAACCTCCAAGAATCTTGGAAACCCTAAAATTGCCTCTGAGTAACCTACGAGTCTCCGAAAATAGGCTAACGGTCACAGTAGTGTGTTGTACCCCAAAATTAAATTTTTTGTTACACTTAGACATTTTGAAGAAATGAGTAAAAGTCTTGTTAAATCAGTCAAAAAAGGTCAAAATTTGGGTGTGCAAGTTTGCATGAGGGGTTAAAACACAAAATTGTCAAAATATGACAATCTGGGTCTACTAAGAACAACTTAATCAACAAAACCCAGATCTCAGTTTTTCATCCCTAAATTTTAGGAAAACTGCTATTTTTAGAAATTTTCTAAAATTAGTAACGTTTTTTGGGTTTTTCTGGGTTTCTTGGGAAATGGATACTGGCAAAACTTTCTAAAAATAAAAAGTTGGTCCGATAGGGTCCAAACTGATTTTGATTGGCTCAAAATAAGTCCATATCAGGCTGGTGCAGTCAGAATCTCAAAATAATCAGTTTTTCCCTACTGGGTCTATTATGCTTTTTCAGAAGCACATCAGGAGCTCTGAGGTCATCAATGGAGGTCAGTCGGCTGCCTGGTGTTAGATTCAACATTCAAAGCATTCAATGGAAGGCGAAATGATGAACATGCACGAAGAATTAGGAAGAAAATGAAAAATGATGAAAATTTTCTAACACTGCCAGACTTGGTCGCCCCTGGTGAAGGAAGGCGCCCACCTTTTTAGGGCTTTAAATGTTGAAACTTAGGGTTTGCGCCTCCAACCAAAGTTGTTCAGTTCTCTGTCAGCTCCGCGACGAGTCCGACGGTGCAGTCATCAGATTACCCAGTCATCCGGGATTTGAAGCTTAACAAGAAGGATTCACACAGAAGTCAAAATGAAGAGCATGAAAATTATCAAAAAATTGACTAAGTGTGGAGACTTTTGGTGCCCCTGCTTAAAGTGGGCGCCCAGCTTTTTGAAGGGGCAGATCTAGTAATTAGGGTTTAAGAAGGTACTCAATCTCTTCAGTATTCAGCCAGCTTCGCGATGCCTGTCTTCGTCAGATCTTTCGACTGGTCATTCTCTGGCAAATTCAGAACGAAGTCAAGGGTACAGAACAAAGGTTTCAAACTTGTTGGTTGGAAATTTTGTATTCTTGTGAAAGCATACAAAATTGTGGTTTCAACCACAGCACGTGAGATTAAACTCTCCTAATTAAGGGAAGGCTCCCCCTTTAACTAAATAAAACTAAATGGGTAGGACAGCAATCGTTCCTCTTATTTCAGGAAAGATTATGTTCTTTTCTCTTCTCAGAAAAGAAATAGTAAAAGTTGATAAAACTTATTACAGCAGCTATGCAGTGGAATTAGGAAAGAGAAAATAAAGTTTCCTGAAAGCGCAAAGACTTCCGTTACTTCCTCGGGACGAGAAAACAATCAATAAGCACAAAGTCTTGAAGAATGAGATCTTATCTACCCTTTTCAGAATAATTACTTAATGAAAATATACAACATAAAACAGCGCAAAGTCTGTAACTATGTAGTATCTATTAACTATTCTAGATGAGAATTAATACGAGCACAAAGACTTGCAATTGTTCTCAATTTCTAATACTAACTATAAATTCAATTTTCACATTTACAGCACAAAGACTGCAGATATTTAAATCGAATCTCTCTTCAGCAATATTCCACAATTCTCAAGTAGTTACAAAATGACTCATGAAGGATGCAAAATAAAATTCAGCTCAAAGTCTGAAATTCCAACTTCTTGATATTACTTGAAAATTCACAATTATCAACTATAAAGCTCAAAGACTTTATGAGTACAAAATTCTGCAGAGTTTTCTTGCTTGCTAAAAAGATAAAAGATTACAATAGACCCTCTCAAGTATTTATAGGAGAGAGGTCTGGAGAAAAAGGTGGGAGGATCTCAACAAACTTGAGAAAATCTCTCAACCGATAACTAATTGCAATTGACTTATTCAAAATTACAATCCAAATTGTGATTTGTTTTGTAATAAATTACATGTAATTACATTTTTCAAAACTGCAAGGAAAGAACACTTGCAATTGCAAAACTTGTTTTTACATATATTTGTCGAAAGTAAAAATACATAAAACAACCTAATATTTTAATGTCTCATTCCTATCTTTGAAAGACAAGAATTTGCTGATGATCATCTGCAATTCATTCGCATCGGGGCCCAGTGTGTTCTTGGCTACTGCAACAGTCTTCAAGATTACATCAAAATATCTGATTGTTGCAAGTCTATGTTCTTCATAAGCAGTTTGCATTTTATCAAGGATTATTTGATGATTAACAAGTTTATGAATTGAATCCATGGTAAACTGCTCAGATTCCAACTGTTGACGAAGGTTTGCTGCCATTTCTGTAGTAACTAAATCAGCTGCAAGTAATTTGTCTTCATGATTCAAAATTGTGCAAGGGATTTTCTCAAAACTTGAAAGAATATCCTGCTGAACTTCATCACTCATTTCTAATGTGGCCTGGATATCTTTGATAAGATCTTGAATAACTAATGACTTATTTGTCATAAGTTCTTCAAATTCTATGTATTTCTCTCTGTTTGGTAAGATTGAATTACTGCATAGAACTTGTAGCTTGGTTTGATCTATCTCATGCCAGATTTTTAAATCCTTTTCAAGTGAATCCAAACTTTCCTTGAAAGCTTCCAAAGTCTGATTCAACTTTATCTTTGCTATTCTGACATTGTTTAGAACTTGCAATGTCTTTTCAATCATTGGAATGCTTTGATCAATCAGCAGTGTTACCCATGAATCAACTGCTTTGGCCTTTTGTGCAATTTTCTCTAATTGTCTGACTGATTTATTAGGAGCAACTGTAGATATTGAATCAGTTGTTTCTGATGATCCAGTAATCCTTTGAATAACTGAAATTAGCTGATCATTATCCTCTTTAAGCTTCTCCTTTTTGGCTAGAAGTTCATTGTAGCTTTGTGCCAAAATTGTTACTGAACTCTGAGCATCTTGCATCATGTTAGCATGAGTCTGCTTGCCTAATTCCACCCTAGTGAACCTGTAATCAGACACTTGCATTTCTTCATGTGGTTTGTCAACAAAAGGTTCTGCAATCTCAGCATATTTCATTTTATTGCTGTCAATAAACACTTGCGAAACTGTTTTTGCCTTCTTTGCAACCATTGGTTTTGATTTCTTCAATTTTTGGAAATCAAAAACATCAGGAGACACTGCTTGTTTCTTTCTTTTGGGAGCAATTGAATTTAACCATGGAGGAAGATCCAAGGTTGTCACATCAGAAATAACAACTGCAGTTTGTGTAGAAATAGACTCAATTTGTGTTACAACAGAAATTCTAGGGGGTGCCTCAGTTTGTATAGCAACTATACTTTGTTCAGAAGACAAATTACGACTAGGATCAGCCATGAAACAATTAAAGCTTGTTACTGATGTATCAATCTCTGGGAGAGTTACTTCTGACATGGCTGGAAAGATTGGATTTACATCAAAAATACTCTCCAAGTTATTGGGTAAGCTTCTCATGGGTGTACTTATTATTGATGAGGACTGATGACTAGCCCCTGGAGGTAGGATAGAAGGAACAAATACTGTGGAGAAGGAATCAACATCACTGTCGATAGGGGAGATAGGAGATATGGCTGAATCTGGTATTGGAGCTTCAATGAGAGGAGTTATTTCACTCAGAATGGTAGAGGTTTCAAGAATCTCCTCTTCTTCTTGCTGATCCAAAACTTGAATCTGTATTTTCTTAACTTCTTTCCCCTTTAATGTTTCCTTTTCCAACGGTTCTTCCACAGCCCGGCTTACCCTTAACTTTATTCTGGTACCTGAAGAGGAAGCTCCTTTTGATTTGTCTCTAATTTCTGACTTCAATCCTTTAGGGCCAGCTGGATCATCTTCAGCTCTAACTCTAATTTTAATAGTCTTGACACCTATGCTTTTGAGCCAAGTGTTGGTGTTTGCCAAGACTGATTGAAATCTATCAAAAATAGAGACAGATTCTTTTTGGGACCACTGGATTGCAAGAATGGACGCATTAGCAACCTCTTGTTCTTCATATTCAGGATCTAAAACCTGCCTATCATCAATTACACCTTCTGGAATTAGGGTCAGATTGAGATCAACAATTTGCTCCGCTATGAGCCTGCAATAATCCATTCTGTATATATCTTTTTCTGTCCAGAGGTCTGCCCAAATGTCTTTAATGCGGTGCACATGAGTGAAGGCTCTTTTAATTTTGTCTTTCATCCTTCTATAATCGAAATCCATTCTGGCCTGAAATCTCTTCAATGTTATTTCCTGAAGTTCAGTCTCCATTGCTTTGGCTCTTGAGGAAGTCGTCAAAGAATATCTCCCAATTACCAATGGATTATGTGATGAAATACTGATTCCAACCTTGTGTTGTGTAGCTTGACGTGCATGCACTGCCATCAACTGTCTTCCTAGCTCCATCAAAATAATCTTATTTGTCGGATACCTTGGAAGCATATAAGGTTGGTCTTCAAAACAGCCGACTCTCATATAAGTGAAGGTAGGAAATTGAAGAAACAAGCAACCATACTCATTTACTTTATTCCAAGCCGCCTCAGATACCCTGTTGTTTACCAATGCTTTGTCAAATAAATGCATAAAATGACCAAAGAAAGCATCTTGAACTCTTCTATAATGTGCCCGGCTTGGTTTTAAAGTCAGCTGATCATAATATTCCCATACAGGCACCAATGATCTGTCACCTTGAGGAGATAGGCCTGGAAAATGCCTCAATGAAGCTGCTATATAAACTAAATATGAGTTCATATAAAAGGTGAGAGTGGTAGGGACTTGTGCAAGCTGTTCACACAAACTGTCACTGATTATTTCACCCCAAAATATTGGATGCTGTGCTTTTCTGATGACTACAATGAACTTATACATCCAATTTTCAAACATATTGGAAACCTTCAACCCTGCTATTCTGCTCAAGAGAGTGATCATATCATTAATCTCTTCCTTAAAATCAGACCGATACAATTTGGGTATCCGGGTCACACAAGGTCGTGATTTGAGAAGCCACTTAGAATTGATATGTTTGATACAGTCATTCTTTTTCTGCTCATAATGTTTGTGAGCACTCTTCAATGTGATTTCTGAATATGTAGTGGTATCAGGAACTCTGAAAATTCTGTTGATTGTCTCAGCATCAAGTCTAATAACCACGTTGCCGTCATCGTCCTTGATAGTTCTAGATTGACTGTCAAAACGGGATGCACATGCAAGAACAAATTCAGGCTCAAGAGCAGCAACAGGAAAAGAAGATACCAGGTGAATATGACTTCTCAGCAACAATTGCATGTCGTGAGAAGTTGATTTCTCAGCTCTCCCCAAAAACTCGGACATATCAACATGCCCAATTTCTGTGTCCTTGATTTCGTCAATATTTGAGACCACGTGAGACGGGGAAATCTCATTCTGATACTTATCAAATTTATATTTCATCTTTTTGCTTATTGGAGAAGCTGGTTCGTCTGTCATTGAACAGGAATCTGCAAGGCTGCGGTGAAAACCCCATAAGGTAAGAACATCATTAATATCAACGTGAGTGGACATGGTGAAACTCAAACCCTAGGACAATGAAAACGTCTTTAGGAAAAATGATGGAGAATGAAGGATGAAGACGAATTTGGATCTTGGTAGAATGATTGCAACAAAAAGCAACATTTTGTCTTCTTGAAACAGCAAGACAAAGAGATTTTTGAATTGGATTGGAGTTACGTCTAAAAAAGTTCAACTTTTGAGCTATTTTAAGGCATTTCGGGTTTTTCAATGACTTCAGCAATTTTTCAAAAGGCGGTCGGGATTTTTTGGACATTTGACAATTTTACAATTTTGCAATTTTTAAAATTGTAATTCTAGCTGTAAATCCCGATTTGCATATTTGGTTCTCAAAACCCGAAATATGACTCAAAGTGAAATATATTTTTGTGAAAAATGACAATGGAGGATTTGAGGTGGATGAATGGAAACGGAATGAAGTGAAAACTTTATTGCTGGGAAGAATGGCATAATGAAAAACGCGTTTTGTATGAGGTATTTGGAAAATGAAAAATGCATTTGATATGGAGTATAAGAATGGAGGTATGGAAGAAAATGAAAAGCAAATATCGAAGGGATGAAGAAAATGGAGGGCGCACGGCTTATGAAGGGTATATGATAAATGAAAAATGCGTATTTAGTGAAGGCGGGTTAAATATGTAATGTCCCCTTCTCGAGCATGATCTTCTCTGATGACCGTTGGCCTATTTTGGAGACCCGTAGGCTACTGGGACGGTTTGATTAGGGTTTCTTGTGTGGGGGTTGCGGTTGCTCGTGAATTGGTGTTCGAACTGCGGATTCCTTCTGGGTTTTTTGTGGGCTTCGCAATGATATGTTTCTCTGGGCATTCTGAGCACTTTCTGGAATTTACTATTTTTAGTAAATTCTATTTCTGGTAGTGGTCCTTTTGGTCTCGGCATAGTTGACTTTCCTCTTCAGTCGACTCAATTGGTTTATTCAGATTTTGGCTTCGGGATGCAGTTTCGAAGAGATAAGTTCATTTCACTTAAATAACATTATATTTTAATGTTATATTACCCCTTGGCCTAGTCTATTGACTTAATGTTGTTTTAAAAAGTGGTCTTTTAAGGGTGGCGCCATCATTGAGATTATTTTATAATTATTAAGGTTGAATTAAAGCCTTAAGTTGGATGCCATTATTAAAGTGATGAATTTAATTAAAAGAAGTCAAATTGAAGCTTTGAAGAAAGGGACGCCATCTTTTGGAGGATTAGGGTTTGACTCTGAAAAGAAGTTAGGGTTTTGAGAAGGTCAACGATAAATTATAAAAGGAAGCCTTTGGGTCTCTTTTCATCATCTTTGGTCTACAGTACTGTTATGCTGCCGGTTTGGCTCTAGAACTGCTTCGAGGAATGAAGGCCTCCTAGCTCGGGCATCGCTTCTTGTTTGTAAGACAACAACTAGTGGTGATTGTTAGTCAAGTTTGTGAGTTCATTGGAATTAGTGCCTTGTAATCTGCATTTGTCTAATTAGGTTCAGATTTTGCATGTTAGAAGTTTCTGGTTTTTGGCATTCTAGCTTTAGCAGATTCGATGTTTTATTCATAAATCAAAAAAGACAAAAAAATCAGTTGTGGGTATTGTTTATTTCCTTCCATCTTGGCTAGGCGCCATAGTATGCAAGTTTGTAGATTTTTGTGAGAAGATTCTGATTTTTAAAAGAGAAATCGCCTTTCAGCTGGGGCCGTACTTTTCAGTTTCATTGGGAATTGTGCATTTCTTGTAATCTGCATTTTAAGTCTGTTTTATGGTTCTTAGTTGAGCGCCTCCATCTCATTAGAGTTTTGCAATTGATATCAAGCATTTTGGATGAGTAAAGAGTGAGTTTTGAGCATTCCAAGAAATCTTCTGTTGCTGGTTATTCATTGAAAGTTGCAAGTCTGTTATACAGTCTTGAGAAATCTGCTAAGTTCTTCATTGGATGGTGGTGAGAAATCTTCAAAAGCATTGTGGAGACTTCAGTGAAGATTGCCCAAGTCTGGAGAACAAGGTTGGATCTAGTTATTGCCATTTCCGTTGATCTTTACTTCGCAGCAACTAAATTCACGAATATTGTACAACTCTATTATATGCTGATTTATATTGTTAGCAAGATTTCATCTCTTGAATTGTAAGCTGGCAGTAGTACTGACAGCCATTAGATTCTTGCTTTATCAGATTGTAATAGTCTTTTCACTTTCAGCATTTGATATTGTATTTAATTCATCTCCGGTCTATGGTAGCTACTTTCCCACTCTGGGTTAGCAAGCACATTTTGGGTGTTGAGAATTTCCAGTTTTCAGCATTTCCTTTCAAGCATTGAATTTTGTAATCACTCCACCATATGGTCGCCCCTCACTCCAGTCTGGATTGGGTAGCACATACTTGGTGTCGAGTTCCCTTCCAGTATTTAGAGTAGGAGATCCTCTGACCATATGCTCGCCATCATCGGCGCCATCCTTGGTTAGAGTTATAGCATAAGCAATTTGTTTTAGTCCTCTGACCAATGCTCACACCTTGCCCACATCGGGATCCTGGTGTACATTCTGGTTAGAGTTGCTTTTGCACGTTTTGGTTTATCTTCTAACCTTAATGGGTGCATTGATTGTAATTTGCAATTGTTAAAAAATCGAAAAAATTTGGCTCGGAATATTTCAAAATAAGAGTGGCGACACATTTTATGAAGGTAAATAATGACAATGAAAACGCGTTTTTGTAAAACAAAAGCGAATACTAACAAATATGTGTAAATGAGAGTAAACAAAGGCGGATGTCAGTGTAAAAAGTGTAAAAACCTTGAAGGAAAACGCGTTTTCAATAAAAGACATTAAAATCTAAAGTGAAATGCATAAATGAAGATCACGTTTTAATACAAAATGATAAGTAACAGAAAACGAAATTAGAAAGAAACAAGGAAAAGAATAACATACCTGAAAAGAAGTTTGTAAATGAAAATAATGACGAAATAAACCCTTGCGCGTTCAGAAAATGAAAGAGAATTGGCTATTTACTGATAAAAATCTGAACTTCAAGCTTTAAGATCGATAAAAACTCCTTGAAACAGAGAAGTCAAAACAAAAAAGGATTCAAATAGCTCGAATCAGAACAGCGTCGAACTTTTTAGAGTTCATTGCATCATAAAATGTCATCAAAAACTGAAATCGGGCTTTTAAAATGATTTAGCAATTTTATTTAAAACAAATTCAGACCTTTTTGATCAAATAACAATTCACTTAAAGCAAATCGGGTTTTTAAAACCATCTAACAATTTCACTTTTGACAAAAATGAGCACTCATAACAAATTCGGACTTTTTGACTCACTTAAGCAATTTCGGAATTTTTAAGAGCTTTAGCAATTTTGCCTTTTAAGTCAATTTCCCTATTTGTTGAGTTGCTCCAAAAACCCGATTTTGACCAAAAAGACAAGGAAAAAGACTCAGAAATTGACAAAAACGGAAAAGAAAGAGAGAAAAAGAGAGCCCAAAGGTTTACAAACCTAAAACTGAGATTTGCCACTCCTTGCACCTCGTAATGCATGCCTTAGAGAAGAAAATCTTCAAATTTTATGAAAATTTTGAGTGGTTATCCAAATTTTAAAACAAGTCAAAAATTCGGGATAACAAAACTTGAAGTTGAAAAATAGACAAAATGGCTAAGTCTGGAAGGTTTGGGCGCCCAGGAGAGAAAAGGCATCCAAGATTTCAAGGGGTGAAATAGATGAATTTGCAGATGAGACTCTAACGTAATCCCTTCACAGTTGATCCAACTCTCCAACGAGATATTCAGCTCGTCAATTGGAGGTCGCAGTCGCTAGATACAAGAAGTTGAACAGAGGGTCCAACAAGAGCTGAATTTCAAAGTTCAAAAGCAAAACACAAAAAAAGTGGAAAATAAACTAAGTCTGGTGAACATGGGCACCCCCAGCCAAGATGGGTGCCCCCAGCCAAGATGGGCGCCCAAGCTTTTGAGGGTTTAGAATTTATTGTTTGACAGAGTTTATCCCAGAAGACCCCTCCTCATATCTCGTCAGCTTCGCGATGAGCACAATAGGCAAACAATCCGACGCTTGGAGCTCCAGATTCAACGAGATTATATGTAGAAGAGGAGTCAATGAAGAAATTTGAAGATCATAAAAATGGCTAACTTTGGGTAAAATGGGCGCCCCTGGAAGGAAAAGGCTCCCATGAATTCGAAGATCCAAACGAAGTTTTTCGCCAGAGGCACCTCCAGAATATTCTCAGAATCAGTCAGGCTACGTGATGGATCTTTCAACTCGCTTGTCGGATCAATCTGCAAAGCGGAAATCAGAGGCGAAGTAGGAGGTCAAAATGAAGAAAAGTTGAAAATGCCAAAAATTTGACTAACTCTGCTTAAAGTGGGCGCTCCTGGTGAAGAAGGGTGCCCAACTTCTCATGCTTTAGAAAAATTTTCGATATTTTCAAAAATTTCAAAATTGCAAGAGAAGGGAGATGGCGTCCAAGTTCAAGGAACTGAGATTTTAGGGTTTTGGAAATAAAAGCAAAGTAAAAACAAAACCCTAAGTCTATTTAACATCTTTCTTTCATGTAATTTTCATTATTTTTGAAGGTAGCATTCAAAGGAGAAAGTTGGAGCAGCAAGTTTGAAGAATTTTTATGATCCAAGAATTGATATTTGCTGGTTTTTCATCAGATTTTTCAGATCAGCAAGCATAAACCCTTGCTTTTTCAAATTTTTTTAATCCAGAAGATCAAACTTTTCAAGAAGAAGGCCAAGGTTTTCAAATTTTCAAACATCTGGGTCTTTTTCACTCAATCTTATGAAGAAATTTTCAAAGAACTTCATCAAGTTGCAGCAGTTGCTTTTATTTTGCATGTCAATGAAATCCTCAGTGCATTCAGTTTTCAATCATCTGGGTCCTCTCCAAACAGTCTTCTAAAGAAAACCCATATCACAGCTTTTTTTAAGAAAGTTCCAAATTCTAGGGTTGGCTGCTTTTACAATCAGCCATCAGGGTTTTGCAAATCTAATCAACTGGGTCCATTTCTAATCATATTCTGAACAAAACCCAGGTGCCAGCATTTTTCAAAAAAAAAATTGAAGAAATTAGGGTTTGCTACTTTTTCAGTTAAAATTCAAAATTTTCAAAAACGGACGATCCGGGTTGTCTTGCAACAAAGTTCTGAGCAAACCCCATATTTGTCCGTTGGAGCAAGAAAATCAGCATTCTAAAAATAGAAATTGCTCAAAACTTGTCAGAACCAAGGCGAGTTTACAGTCATTCTTCAAGTTTTCTTAAATGGAGTACACTCCCAATGTTTTCAAGACTGAATCAGCTCTTTATCATGATTACATCAAAACCGCTGAGATAGACTTGCATCACATCAAGCCGGTGTTCGATCTACACGCCTTGGAGAGCGCAGGCAACACCTCAATCAGGAACCTGGGACATTCTGGACTCCTCGCAGCAGCGTCAATTCCTATATCAGTTCAGAGTCTTGAGTTCGTAATCGCTTGCATTAAGCATTACAACCCGACTACTAGGGAGATTCAATCAACAGATGGCAGATTGATTTGCAGTCTCAAAGGGTGAATGTGAAAGAATATGGGAGATGCATAAAGACAAATACAATAAGAAGATTGCACAAAGTGAATGAAAGAAAAAAACATAAGACTCTGCCAAGTCACACTTCCATGATGTCAGCAAAGTTTGAGAAGGCAGCCAATAAGGTCGAAGATTTCCTGAGATCCGTTGCAGATGCTGAAGATATTCTAGAAAAGCGGTGTTTTGCTATTGAGGGCATAGATGCACCAAACCGGGACATAGTTTCTAATTTTCTAGCGGATGTGATCGAGCTTTAAAGCAGCTTTCTTCTAGAAGCTTTCTTTCCCGCTTTCTTTCTATTCTTGGAATGATTCTTATCTATTCTTTGAAAAGAGAAAGAAGATAAAATGTAATAGTTGGCGTTTCCCGCTTTTTCTGCTTTCTTACGTGTTAAATGTTATCTTCTTTCTAGATTTAGTAATAAATCTTGCTTGATGAGCAAGCCCTAGATTGTGAAAGCAAGGAGATTATAGGGTTCCCTACTCCTCTTCTTGTCTATAAATAAGAGCCTTTGCTCATTAGTTTCTTTAACCGTGCTAGTGAGAACAAAATGCTGAGCCTATTGTGCCTTCTATTTGTTACTCAAGCATTGTTCAATTATGTTGTGATAGCAAATTGTCGAGCCTCTTTAGCCAACAAGGAGTTAGTGTGATTGTTGTTTCTATGAAATATTCCGAGCCAAATTTTTTCGTTTTTACAATTTTCAGATTACAACATTACACCCGTTAAGGTTACACGATAAACCAAAACGTACTGAAGCAACTCTAACCAGTATGTACACCAGGATCCCGATGTGGGCAAGGTGTGAGCATTGGTCAGAGGATCTGAATCAAACTGCTTATGCAAAAACAACTCTAACCAAGAATGGCGCCGATGATGGCGAGCATGTGGTCAGAGGATCTTCTACTCTAAATGCTGAAAGGGAACTCAACGTCAAGTATGTGCTACCCAATCCAATGCGGAGTGAGGGGCGACCATATGACGGAGTGATTACAGAATTCAATGCTTGAAATGAAATGCTGAAACTGGAAATTCTCAACACCCAGAATGTGCTTGCTCACCCAGAATGGGAAGTAGCTACCATAGGGCGGAGATTCTATCTATTACAACAATTACTGAAGAGGAATGAGTATTACAATAACGATGAGCAATAAGAAGAACAACTGGTCAGTACTACTGCCAGCTTACAAAGATGTTATTGCCTGCAATATCAAGACTTAAGATGCTCTTTCAAATGATGCATTCAACAAGGAAGCTTCTGCAAAGTATACAATGAAATCTCAACACCAACCAGATAAGGAAGATGCAGATTTTCTTAAACTGTCATACAAATCTGCACTTTTTTATCATAAAACCAGCAACCTATGAATTTACTCATATGCTCATAACTCTCTCGTTTCTCACCCAAATGATCTCAAATCTGATGCAATAGACCCTCAAAATGATGGCGCCTAACTTAGTAATAAGAAATGGCATCTAAAAATGGTTATTAATTACTGACACGAATCCCAATGCACTCTAGAAAGTACGGCCTTCAAGGAATGACGGATTTGCATTATAAAATCATACGCTTCGTATTAAAATCTGCAAATATTCATGAAGGGGCGCCTCTAACAGGGAAACACAATGAGACAATACCCAGAACAACTCTTTTTGTATTTTTCAAGTTATGACCAAAAACATAAATCTGCTGTATTAAATCAGCAACTCCAGAAAGGTTATGAAATGCAGAAATCTGAACTTCAAAGCAATAACTCTACAACAATGCAAACCTTACTAGAAAATCACACAAATAATCGAACCTCTCTACTAGGTGCTGTCTCTCAAGCACGAAGTCGAGCCCAGACTAGGAGGCATTCATTCCTCGAAGCAATCCCGCAACCATTTCGGCAACATAACATTAGCATAGACAAAGATACCAAATGATGCTCCAAGACTCCTTTTTATAATTCTCCAGTTGACTTCTCAAAACCCTAAAATCCGCTTTTAGGTCAAAAACCCAATCTCCTCAAGGATGGGCGTACTTTTCCTTCAAAGCTTTAGATTTGATATTTTAAATAAATATCATACTTTAATAAATGCGCCCAACAAAGCTTGCTCAGACTTTAGTAATAATTAAAATATTCCTTAATGAGGCGCCACCCTCAAAAGATCACCTTTTTAAAACAACCTTAAGTCATTAACTCTAGGCCAAGGGTCAACGTTAAAATATAATAATTAAAACGTGACTTTTTAATTAAATGACTTAACTTATCCTTCCGAATGTGCCCTGAAGCCAATACTGAGCAAAACATCTGACCAAACTGAAGCAGGAAGTCAACCGAGCTGAACTCAACTGGAAAGCTGCTAAAAATAGAATTTACTAAAAATAGTAAATTCTGGAAAATGCTCAGAATGCCGAGATGAACACACCACTGCGAAGCCCTCTGAAAACCCAGAAAGGATCCGCCATTGAATCCATCATCTTTGAGCAATGACCTCCTCAAAAATAGGAAACCCTAATTTATCTTCCGACTAGCCTTCGGGTTCCCAAGGAAAAGGCCAACAGTCACTAGAAAGATCAGGTTTGAGAAGGGGACATTACATTCTATTGTGTGAAGAGCAAGATTGCAAGCCTCTTTAGCTGCAATTTCTTGTTCCAGGCATGTTAGAAGTGAGCTTGTTCTAGAAATTTGAGTAATAAAATCACGAGCCTCCTTTGCCTTGATATAAAATCTTACGTTTCCGTTATTTGTGTTCTACTTTTATGATCTTGATTTTGACTTGCATTGAAGTGTGTAGATGTTTGTTGAGAGAGAGTTTATTGAAGTATTTTGTCAGAAATCTACCTCGTCCATTTCTAGTTTCTCTTGCTCTGCTTATTACTTGAGAAGTTAGAAACGTCTTTAGTTTAAGTTAGTTGTAGTTGAAGTTCCCAAAACAGAAAATCTCAGCTGCAGTGTTTGTGTTTAATAAACCTTGTGCTCTAAGCTGATCAAAAAGACAGGCAGCTTAGTTCTTAGTTTACTTTCTTTCAACACCATCAACAAGAGGGAGCTTCCCCTCCTAATTTGAAGAGCAATTTATCTGTGCATAGCTGTCCGTTTCAAATACGCATTCCAGAGGTGCGAATTTAAATGCCAACATAGTGCTTAGAACTGAGAAGGGTACATTACAATGAAGTCAAAAGAAGGTGTCATCATCCACATGCCTATAATCAAATTTGGGGCTACATCATCATAAATATAGGAGTGATAATTACACGATATAAAACAATAATGTGGTCATAAATGTGATTTGAATGCTCAATTCACATGATTTATTTTTTTATGTTTGTTTAATTGGTGTGATTTATTTGTTGTACTCATTAGTATCTTAAAGATATTCACTAGAAGCTCATTTAATTCCAACTTGCAAAGATAAAGGACAAAGAAACACAAGACCTCATATAATGTTCCCTTTTGGCACTTAGCCAATTCATGCACATTTAGCCATTTTCCAAGTCTTTCGAAGGCTAACTGGGTAGTTAGAGAGAAATCCAACATTTTTGAAGAAGCATTTGATCAATCTTGTAGAGCAATTGTTCTTAGGTTTGAGTTCAACTGGTTAGTTGGAGCCCTTTGATGCTTTTGGAATCAATTTCCAACCTTTTTGATGCTCTCCAAACTTCTTGGAGGAGTAGGCTATTTTTAGAAAGTCACTAAGTTGATTTCAATCATCTTCCTACTGCTCTAGTTTCATCATGGTGTGGTCAGAATTGTATTTTGATGACGTTGCAGTACTTTCCACAACTTGGGTGAGTTATTAAGTTATTTAATTAATATTTCACTAATGTTGTCTAATGTTGAGAAATAACTAAAGGACAACTTAGTGTAATAGCTCGTTGGAAACGTGATTAAATGTTTGCACATAATGAATTATTTAATTTAAAGAAAAATGTTTTTTGGAAAAAAATTAGCAAAAAACCAATAAAGTGCATTTTTAGAAAAAAGCAAAAAAATGTTTTTCCAAAAAAGCAACAAAAAAGCAAAAAACACTCTTTCAAAAAAGCAACAAAAAAAGAAAAAACACTTCTTCAAAAAAGCAATGAAAAAAACTATAAAAGGAGGTGTTGGGGGCTCATTTGGATATGCTGAAGATTACACATATTGTTATGCTGCCGGATTGAACCTACAAGTCCTTCCAAAAACTGTTTGAAGACGAAAATTGTCATTTGATTCCTAGTTTCAGATTTGAAAGATAATCCCTAGCTAGTGGAGTGGTTCTATTCAAGAATCACATTGTGCTTCAATGGAATTTCAATTCTAGGGTTTCAAAAAAGAAGATAATTCAAAGTATTTTGATTGCAAATTTTGATGTTTATGTTTGGTGAATATTTGCAGAGATATTGCATGTGGTTAGGCCATGATCTTTGGTGATTAGAGGAAGTTTGATGATTCATCGTGGCTGTTTTGACCTACAACAGTTGTATATCAAACACTGCAACAGTGTTTCTTGTCATAACAGACTTGACACTGCACATGCAGCAATCTATCCAATGATTTTCAGACCTACAATGTCCTTTACTTGGGATTTTGTGTTGTTTGATTAAGGGGATTGCATTGAAAACCATTTACAGTAGACCATGCTGCCTTTTGATGAACTGAGTATGCATTCTTTGTGATTTCTCAGCAATCAACTTGTTGATTTGATGTATGATAAACCTGTACAAGCCTGAAACTTTGACAACAGACTATCGTAGCATCTTTCCAAAGCTTTGGGGGGTGTTTGTTTATGAGGTTTGAAGTGCTCTTTCCATGTAGAAAGTGTTTGATGGTGTTTAGGAATGAAATAATGGTTATTTTTTAGTGAAATCCTTCGCTGTCTAGCCCTGAAACAGCAAGTTGCAGAGGATATCAGACATGCAACCTTTACCATTTGCATTTGTTTAAGGTATATCTCTTGTTGAGAACTTGATTTCACTGAATCACATAATATTTGACAACATTTGGGGATATTACAGCAGTTTATATTGTATCAGCATTATTAATCTTTATCAGCACTTTATGAGAGCAGATATATCATTGTTTGACATGTTTATGTTGAGCTTAAATATGCTTATGGACTAATGTTGTAAGTGCTTTGGATAGTCATACCACCAAAGTCATTCCTTTCTTACACCTTGGATTGTAACATTGGATGGTAGTACCACTAGTGACTTGCTCTTGTTAGTTGTTGATACTTACACCACTAAACAAGTGTCTTATGGCACTCACTCACCACTAAAAAGTGGAAGAGTTTTCTTGCATTTTCATTATTGTATAAGGTTTCCCACTGGAAAGTGGAAGTGCTAGCTAACCCCACTGAATAAGTGGATACTACTTTCAGCCGTTTATTTTCAAATGAATTTTTAATCCCGTACAATGTATGCTCTCACCTCGCCCACACTAAGAACTTGGTGATCAAAAAGTGGAAATGAAGTTTCTAAGCATTCCATTTTGTTTTGAGCTAACAATTTTCAAAAAAAAAAATAGGGCTGTTCATTATACCTCAAGAGGACAGCAATGCCCATATGATGAAGAAGGCAATGCTAGAAAAAAGCACAACTTATCCATGAGGAAACAAGGGAGCTACAGTGTTATCAACCAGTTCGTGACACAACTTGGGCATTATGAAGTCCTCATCTATAACCATAAATCAATATATGCATTTTTAACAAGGAATTCAATATAGGTACATGCATGGTTTCAAAATTACACACAATTTGACCCAAGAGGCATGCTTTTTGCAGTGTTTCATGGCATTATGCTAATATGCAGCCTTACATTATAAAGTCAAATTAATAAACTTTTAATAAATATTAAATGCCCAAGTAAACACTATTTGTTCATCAGATCATCAAACTGGGTCGAAACTGAGCTGACCAACTGAACCAGGTGCCCTGCTAAAAATAGCAACTCCTGCCTGCCTGACTTACTATAAATAGTAAGTATTTGTAAATCACTCTGGAAATGTCTGCTAGGGCCCAAACCTGAATCCACTGAAGGAGTAATGTTCCCGAACACCAGATAACTGCCTCAAGTGATCCTCTACACACATCTGTTAGCCTACGAGGATCAGAATGATAGGCTAACCTCTAAACCAGCTATACTGACTAGGAAGGGGACATTACACATAGGTTGTAACAAATTTGGAGTATTGTCATTCTTATAAGAAATTGCCATTTTTCTTTCACTACAAAATCGATAAGCAATGGGATATTAAAAATATATATATATTTCTGTAATTTCATCAAAACTGTAAATACAAGGAATCATTCATTATATTTTATTCGAACACTCTAGGAAAAAATCATTTTTAATCAATTTTATTTCCTAGAGTTTAAATTTGGTTTTTCTAAAGTCTTTAGATAACGTGTAAAAAGATTTTTCTCAAAAGGAAGAACTTTTATCCCTTACTGTTGCTTATGAATTCAGCCCAATCAAGAAAAGGTAGACAAATGTAATTTATGAGGGAGAACTTACAAACAATCAGCAAATGATATGTAAAATGCTTCAGAGTGTATCAATACATGTCATTAAGAGCAAACCATAAACAAACTAATTTGATAAATTTGTTGTCCTATATAACTATGTATGCAATAAAATTTCAAAAGATGATCATACAAATGTAGCTGAGCTAAGAGAATAAAAATCAGTAACATAATATTAAATTTGATAGCCAATTACAATTTTGCTCTAAGCAATTGGAAGGCTCGAGCTTTATTCTTATGCTGAGATCGTGCTTCAGTGCAAAATATGCGGATTCCTGTTGGCTTATGGAAAAGATCGACAGCAGTTTCAACCTTATTCACATTTTGACCTGCATATTAACAGAAAATTTTCCATGATGGCAATTAATCTATGTGAAAAATTGTAGAAGCA
Source organism: Sequoia sempervirens (assembly GCA_007258455.2). Classification (NCBI taxonomy): domain Eukaryota; kingdom Viridiplantae; phylum Streptophyta; class Pinopsida; order Cupressales; family Cupressaceae; genus Sequoia; species Sequoia sempervirens. Next base: position 26,883 of record VDFB02273303.1, on the reverse strand, counting down.
TACACCTAAGGACTATTTTTTGATATTCAAATGGAAACACAATTATGTTTGATAATGAATATAGTATAGTATTAGTAAGCATACTTGCAGTATGTAAATTTAGGAAATGGAAACCATAGGATGTGCATTGCTACCTACCACCAGCTCCCCCAGACCTTGCAGTTGAGAGCTCTATATCCTTGGGATCTATTACCACTTCAACTTCATCAACCTATACCATAACATTCAACAAACAACAAAAAATTACATTTTTCAAACATAAAAGGCATTTGAATATATAAACAACCCATTTTGATTGCATTATTATACTTAGCCAGAGGTAAGACATATTCTGTGAAAAGACAATACAAAAAGAAAAGATGAAAGCAAAAAAATAGCAGGGCTTCTAGTGTGAAATATCAAATATGTGATAACATTGGCAAAGATCAGTGTATGAATATAAGATAACCACATGCAATTAATAGATTATGGTTGCTGTTGGATCATGAAAACACTGAACAAGCCAAGGGTAAAAGTTTAAAGTATGATGTAACCACATTTACAACCAATCACATTCAAATCTTCCTCCCCAATTCTTTTCACAGCTATGGTTTTCCTGCTAACTTTAGTGTTAATTTTTCACCTTAAAAGACATGTTTCTTTGATGAAAAAACATTGCAACAATTTTATCCATCAATAAAAAGGAACTCCTAGTAGTCTGTTCATGGTTGAAAATTGAACAGAGAGAATACAAAGAAAACTAGGGAAAAAACTTAAAATTTCTACAATTGCCAGTATGTCATTATTAAACTTTATTTCTGAGGTTATCATATACTCTAATCAGAAACAGGAAATGCATGCATTTTTTAATGTTATTAGAGAATTACCTCATATAATTATGTAAATAACTATCCATCATTGTAATATTTGAAGGTCATGATTAAAATTCCAGACTATGGATGTTAATAAGAAATTCACTTGCAGATCACAAGCAATATTTTTTCAGCTTTGGTTATTGCTGCAAATTGATGTGCAAAGGTTTTCATTTCCCAAGATACATTCCTTGTAGGAGATAATGTAATGACATTCCTAAGATCTTTTAGTATCAATATAATTTCTCTTTTGTATCAAAATGTAGTGACATTTGTGCATTTTGATGTAGAATGAATGTGAATCATTTAACAATCTTTTCAATGTTAGAATAAGTACACAGAAACAACAAAGCTAGGGAAAAAGCCTATTTTGTTCCATTATTTGCCAATGTGTAAAGGCCAAAATTTTCTTTTCAAAGATATTGAACACCATAAGCAAACATAAGAAAGATATGACAGTCTGATGTGATTTGTTTTGATCCCTAATGCATAGTCTGTCATCCTTCTTCAAAAATATAAGTTAAAGGAGAAATTTTATACAATTAAGAAGTTGAGTTCTTGTGAAGCTCCTGTTCATAATGAAGAAACACACATGAATACTGAGGGGGGCGAGTGAATCAATATAGATTAAAACTTTACTCCTTAACTCAATATAGCAATATTACTTCACGCCCTAATTATCCTTAGCAATATTATTCATGCAAGATGTAGCAATTTGAGAACATGAACAAGAGAGACACACAATTTTATGTGGAAACCCTTACAGGAGAAAACCACAGCAAAATCTTGCTTGTATTAATCTTCTTACAAGAATTTGTAGGCACCAACCCACATGAAACTCCAAACCCCTCCACTGAGCACCGTCTTAGCAAGAAACTCCAATCTCTTCAATACAAGGCTCCAACCTCACAATCTCCCAAATAGGAGGCTCCAATCTCCACAAGAATTAAATGAATAATTTTGACTTGCAACTCCTCACATCTGCCCTAATGCCTTCTCACAAATCTGTAATATAGTTTTCACAATGTCAACAATAATGTCTTCTCCTAAGTTACCGGATTCGCTCAGGAAGGCCCCGGGTTCAAGTCGAGTTCGATTCGGGTCCGGAATTCGGGTCTGGTCCGTGGAAATTCGCTCTAGGTCCGTCTTTTGGACGGTGGGTTCAGCCAGGGTCCGGACCCATGACTGTGGGTCCGGACAGGGTTTGAAAATTTCGAACCCGAGTTCTATTCCGCGCCCAGGCGCATTTTTTCATTTTTTTTTTCATTTTTTTAATACTTTTTTGACTCGTTTTTGACTTTTAATGAATTTTTATTCTTTTTAACCCTAATACTTGCCTCAAAAACATGAAATAGGTAAAGTGAAACTCATTTACCAATTTGTGAATGAGAAAAAAGGATTTTTTGCCTCCATTGCTGAACTTTCTCTTTTGCTTGCACAAGCTGGAATAGACTTGAAGGCTGATCGTAGATTGTTCAAAGTTGATTGTTGTGCTATTCCTAAGCACTTGCAAGTGTCTATTCGTTGCTAAGAAGATCGTAGAGCAAGATTTCTTCAAAAGAGGTAGGTTTTTTGAAGTTTTTTGATTATTTTTTTTACATTTTTTTTCACAAGTGAACTTCAACTCTTTTGTTTTGTTTTTTAGTTATTGTTTTGTTTTACTTTTCATTCCTCTAAATGTCTATAACACATGTTCAATTTTTTCATTTTTTTGAAATTAATTAAGTCTTTTAGTTTCAAATTCAATGAATCAATACCAAAATTTCAATATGTTGTGCCTTAGGTATTCACTATTCCGTATTACAATGGCAACCGGTACCTCCTCAGGCTCAATCCAATCTCGTTTCAAAATAAACCCAACCTCTCCCCTTTGAAAATATGTAGAAATGGTTCAGCAACTTCCAGGTGGTGGAGGATATGTTTGGATTTGTAATCATTGCAATGTTCAATATTCGAGCTCATACAGTCGAGTAAAAGGGCACTTGTGCGGGATCCCTGAAACAGGTATCAAAAATTGTCCAGGTGAAAACAACAATGGCATTCCAAAAGATATAGTGTTGAAATATATTGCTGAGCAAGAAAAGGCAGACCAAAAAACAACCAGTGGTAAAACAAGCCATCCTTTGAAGAAAGGATCTCGATCCATGAAACCCCCTACACCACCTTCTTATTTTCCACCTACAGAAAGCCATCCATTTATGGACATCCCTCAAGAGAAAACCATGCCCTCTTCAAATAAAAGATCTAAGGGACCATTGGAAGCTTCATTTCAGAATGAGGCAAGAGAGATTGCTGATCAAGACATAGCAAGATGTGTCTATGCCAATGGATTGGCATTCAATGTTGTCCGTTCACCATATTGGCAAAAAATGGTGAAATCTATTAATGAGGCTCCAAAGGGGTATAAGGGCCCAGGTTTTGAGAAGGTGCGTTGCACCTTATTGGAGAATGAGGTGAAACATGTAGCAAACTCTTTGAAGCCCATAAGGGATTCGTGGATCGAAACAAGAGTGACCATAGTTTCTGATGGATGGAAAGATGCAAGAAATCGCCCATTGATCAATATTATTGTTGTGTCCCCTAAAGGGGCAATGTTTTTGAGAGCAGTGGATTGTGAAGGACAGGTGAAAGATGGTCCATTTATTGCTGACATCCTTTGCCAAGCTATTGAAGAAGTGGGCCATCAAAATGTTGTGCAAGTTGTAACCGACAATGCCAAAAATTGTAGGGCTGTTGGGTTATTGGTTGAGGAGAAGTATCCACACATTTTTTGGACACCTTGTGCTGTCCACTCCCTCAATCTAATGCTACAAAAAATTGGATCCAAAATTGAATGGATCAAACAGGTGTATGCCGAGGGCGAAGACATCCAAATGTTTCTCACCAACCACCATATCACGCAAGGAATATTTAGACAATTCTCAAAATTGGAGTTGTTGAAGGTAAGTTAATTCTCAATATTTTTAAATTTTTGACTTTTCTTTTAATTTTAATTTTTAAATTTTGATTTTGTCTATTTAAATTATATTTTAATTTTAATTTTGATTTTCAAACAGGTTGCCGAGACCCGTTTTGCCTCCAACACAATTGTGTTGAGACAACTTATAAAGGTTCGTGAGGCACTATGTGCCATGGTAATCAGCCCTAATTGGGTTGTATGGAGGCAATCTAGCAATGAAAGGGCAAATAGGATCAAGCAAAGGATCCTAGATGATGGTTGGTGGGATCGTGTTGAGTATCTCGTCAGTTTCACCGAGCCCATACTGAGCATGATCCGTTACACTGACTTGGATAGACCTTGTTTGGGTGAAGTATATGATGGTATCGACTCAATGATTGAGAAGATGAGATCCATCATCAATGCAAAAGAGGAAGATCCTGAAGAAAAATTCTTCAAAGAGCTACAGGAAATCATGGTTGATAGATGGAACAAAATGACCACTCCCTTGCATCTTCTCGCTTTTGCATTGAGTCCCAAATATTATAGTCCTGAGATACTTTCTACTTCATCAAGAGTTGCTCCATATAGGGATGGTGAAGTGGCCCAAGGGTACAAGGCAGCAATTCGTAGAATCTTCACTGATCGTGACCAACGTGATCGAGTGAGGGCTGAGTTTATGGCTTTTGCATGCTCTGGGAGTGTTGATCAGAATATGGATGCTCTTCGAGACAAGTGCAGGGTGGATGCTCATAGTTGGTGGTACTTCCATGGGCAAGAATACATGCACCTCCAACCTATTGCAATAAAAGTTTTATCCCAAGTAAGTTTTATATTTGTAATTTTAATTTTAATTTTTAATTAATAATTTTGTTTAGTTAAATTTTGTAACTCTTAACTATTTATTAATTTAATTTGGTCTTAATAGGTTGCTAGTTCATCCTCTTCTGAGAGGAATTGGAGCACATACTCCTTCATCCACTCGATAAAACGCAATAGGCTACATTCAAAAAGGCTGAGGACTTGGTGTATGTGCATTCAAACTTGCACCTCCTTACACACAAACATAGTTCCTACAAAGAAGGAGACACAAGGAGGTGGGATATTGAGCCAGAGCAGCTTGACTTGGATGCTTCCACAAGTCACTTAGCTGTACTTGATATTGATGATGACTATCAGCCTGAAGCAGCTACTACTAAGCATGAGAGCGGTAGTGTTAGTGCTAGTAGTAGTGCTTGTGCGAGTGCCACTAATGCTATTTGTGGTTCTACAAAAAATGTAGCATCTAATGATGCTGATGATGCTACTTTTTTTGATGACCCATATGATTCAGATTGATCAATGATCAATAATTAATAATTATTAATGGCTGATTGTAAACACTTGACATTTTTATGTTTGAAGTTTGAACTTTAATTTATAATTCTATATCATGACATTTGACTTTTGAGTATAAAGTGGTGGTGTATTTTTGCTATGTTATTTGACTATTAATATGGTGGTGTATTCTGAACTTAATTACTACTGCAAATATGTATATATTTCTGATTTTTATATGTTTTTGTATTACCGAACCCAAACCCAAAAAAAAAAATTCCCGAACTGGCGAACCGGGTTTTCGAACCCGAACTCGAACCCAAACGAACTAGTAACTTAGAAAATCAGCAACAAATGTCTTCTCAAATTTGCAACAATGTCTTCACAAATTTGGCAATAATGTTCTCTTCAAATCTGCAATAAGGTCTTTGTAATGTCCCCTCTCAAAATATGACGGTAAATGTTTTAATTAATTTAACACTAAAGTTCCTAAGCTAAAATTATTATTTAATTTAGCGTTAAATTAATTGTTGCAAAAAGGAGTTATAAGGTAAGCTTTTAAAAAGGGGTGAATAAAGTATATTTTTGGTGTGTTTCAAGTGAAATGAAATTTTAAACCAAAAGAAAAAAGGAAAAAGGGAATTTTCAAAGAAAAGGTGATCAATTGTAGAAACCCTTGTTTCCTCCGTTTCACAATTCTGACAGTTTTGTTTGTCTTTTCTGAAGTTTTTGATTTTTTTGTAGTTTTTTTGGGTTTTTGTGCAATTAAAGAGAATTGGGATTTTTGCAAATAATAAAGAATAAATTCTATAAAATAAATCCACTCTGAAAACAATAGATTCTATTGCTAAAAGCGATGCCAGTCTATTCAACAATCTTCTGGAATGTTTACAAATAGAAATCAATAACATGCAATCTGGGAAATATTGATTTCTTAAAATAAAGAACCTGATTTCTGCAGCAAACTGGTGATATCCAGATCTGGTACGGCAGCATTAAAAGATCCTTTCTCCCTCAGTATAATGTTTGCAACTTGTTCCAGATGCTAAAGCGCCTCCAAAGAAGAAGATAGAATGCCTGAATGAAAGGCGTTTTCTTCAAGATAATAGTACGGCTCCAAAGAAGGAAGTACGGCCTGCTGCAAGAAAGTACGGCCCTGGTACAGCAGATAGTACAATGGTACGGCCCTCTCTAGAATCTCCACCCTCACCAATATGATGCGCCTTGATCACAACTGCTTCCTGGATGAATGGAATAACTGAAACCGCTGAAGAATGAATCACTGTGAAGTTCTATGATTTCCTCTAAATGAAGAAACCTCTGTGCTGGCAATAGATCAGGCGATATTCCACACCCTCTGAACTGCTTTCAATGGAGATGGCTCGTTCCCCAAAGAATTCGAGTTTGAAACCCTAAAGCTTCTTGCTCAAACCAAAACTTGATCAATTTCAATTATCAATATGCATAATGGCTCAAATCCCAAGGCAAATGCTATATTCTTCTCAAAAGTGCGAATTCCTCAATAATAGGGATTATTAAATAATTCGACTTTTATTCTTTTAATTTCTCAATAGTCTCCAGCCAAATATTTCATTAATAATTTAATAGTCAATTGGCCCCTTCTGATGATGGCGACCCCCTCAAATCAAAATCACTTAAGTTATAATTAATCATTATAACTTTATATTATAATCTCCATATAATTAATATTTAATTAATTCAATTAAATATTAATATCTATCTCGTTAATCATCCGATGCCTGATCCGTCTGAAGCTGACGAACGCTGAAGTGATTCTGAACACTGCCAAATCCATACTGCTAAAAATAGCAGGGGTCCCACGCTGACTGCCAAGAACTGCTAAAAATAGCAACTTCTGCAAGAAGTCTCCGAATGAGCCCAAACGAAAGCCAACTGATCAAGAACTGCCAACTGAGGCTGAGCCAAGCTCCAACGTGACCCTCTATCCAGCTATCAGCATACGAGGGTCGTGTGATAGGCTAATCCTGTGCTCCGAGAGATGTCACCGAAGGGGACATGATGCCCCTCCGGAAATTGCTTGTCCTCAAGCAATCTCAATGCCGGATGCCGCAGAATATCCTCGCTCTCCCATGTAGCATCCTCAACCGGCAAATCTCTCCATTTCACCAGATATTCCCTGATAGTCCTCCTACGCAACTGCTCTCCCTATACTCCAGGATAGACTCAGGTACTAAAATCAGCTTTCCCTCATCATCTAAGGGAGGTAGAACTGCAGATGGTACCACACGATGCCCTGTAATGTCCCCTTCTCGAGCATGACTTCTTTTGGTTGACCGTTAGCCTATTCTGGACACCCGTAGGCTTCTCGGTGGTGAAATTAGGGTTTCTTGGTTGGTGGTTTCTTGTGCTCACGGATTGGCGTTTGAATTGCGGATTCCTTCTGGGTTTTTCGTGAGCTTTTCGGTGATGTGTTCGTTTTGGCATTCTGAGCACTTTCACGAATTTACTATTTTTAGTAAATTCTATTTCTGGCAGTGGTCCCTGTTGGGTTCGGCTCGATTGACCTTCTACTTCAGTATGTTCAGTTGGATTTGCTCAATGTTGGCTTTGGGGCTCGTTTGGAGAGATAAGTTGAATTATTTTTAATAAAGGCATGTTTAATGTTATATTTTGCTGTTGACCCCCCCCCTTAGCCTAGTGTTGGAACTTAAGTTGTTTTTAAAAGGTGGCTTTTGAAGGGGTGGCGCCCCATGAGGTTATTTTATATTTTCTAATGTTCAAAAATCAATGTTGGAGAAAAGGACGCCATCTTGGAGTTTATTGTAATTTAAAAAAAAAGTCAAATTTGCTTAAGGCAAAAAGGACGCCACTTTTGGAGGGAAAAGGAGTTACTCAAAATTTGAAATGCTGGGTTTCTAGAAGCTTCTAGACAGTCATCTCAAGTCTTTAAAAGGAGGTCTTGGTCTTCAGTTTCATCATCCAACTTCTTGAGTAAAGTTATGCTGTCGAAATGGTGAGAGGATTGCTTCGAGGAATGAATGCCTCCTAGCTTGGCTCAACTTCGTGCTTGTGAGACAGCACCTAGTGGAGATATTTCTTGTGTTGAGTGCATTTTGTAGTGAGGTATGCTTTGTTGAGGGTTAATTGCATTGGTAGTTCAGTTGTTTGCACTTTTATGTCATTTTCAGAGGTTGCTGAGTTCATAGCTAAATTGTCGTTTTCACTCATATTTCAAAAATACAAAAAGATTGCATTCTGGGTATTTCCTATTTGCATTTGTCTAGGGAAGGCGCCAACATCTGTGAAGTTTCATAGTTTTTAGTCAAGTGCTGATTTTTAAAGAAGAAAATCACCCTTTCTCTTGGGCCGTACATTTTGTACTTGCATAAGATTTGAGATAAAATTAAATATTGCAGATTGGGTCTGTTCTCTGGTTCTAACTTGGGCGCCTTGATCATAGAGGGCTGTTGCATTTCATTTGGGGTCAATCGGTTGAGAATTGTGAGAGCTGTGATCATTTCAATTTAATTCTGTGTTGCTGTTTACCAGTTTCAGACCTTGTGACAGTCATATTAGTTTGCATTTAGAGTGGGGTTTGAGTTGAGTAAGTGATAGAAAGCTTTGAGAAAACATTGAGGAAGACACACTTATCTTTGCTAACGTTAAAGAGCTCTATTTACTTGATATTGCAGACATTCTTCATCATATTGTAAGCTGAACAGTAGTACTGTCAGCATCTTATTATTCTTGCAATTTCAATATTTGTAATTGCCCATTGAATAAGTGGAAGAGGCTGGCTTGCCGCCTATTTGCTTAAGTTGCTTTGTATTTACATAAGTCTCCGCCATATGGTCGCCTCTTATCCATCATGGATTGAGTAGCACATGCTTGGTGTTGAGCTTTTCCAGTATTGCAATTAGATAGGGATCCTCTGACTGAATGCTCGTCGTTCGCCGGCGCATCTCTTGGTTAGAGTTTATGTTCAGCATTTTCCTTTGAGATCCTCTGACCAATGCTCACACCTTGTGAAATATTCCGAGCCAAATTTTTTCGTTTTTCAAATAACAGATTGCAAAGCAGTGCACCCGTTAAGGTTAGAGAAAGAAACCAAAATGTGCAAGAAAGCAACTCTAACTAGAATGGCGCCGATGATGGCGAGCATTGGTCAGAGGATCTAAAATAAACTGCTTATGCTGGAAAAGGAACTCGACGCCAAGTATGTGCTACCCAATCCAAAGCGGAGTGAGGGGCGACCATATGACGGAGTGAATACAAGACAATGCTTGAAAGATAAATGCTGAGAAATGAAACTACTCAACACCCAGAATGTGTTTGCTAACCCGGAATGGGATAGTAGCGACCATAGGGCGGAGATCTCACTATTACAATAACTTTGAATGGAAATGAGAACACAATCTAATTTAAGCAATAATGAAATGACTGCCAGTACTACTGTCAGTTTTACAAATAAGGAGCCTTTGCCTGCCAATGTCTTATGAATTTAAAGGATCAGCATTACATCATTTGGAACCACCGTTACTTTGCATAGTAATACCAAAACCAAATGCCTTCAAATATCAAGATACAGATTTCTGATTTTATTACAATCTGCTCATTAAATGTTTAAAACAGCAATCTAAGGAATTGCTAAAATGCTCATATCTTCCACGAATGACCTCCGATTAACGAGAAATCAAATGCACTAACTCTTAACTAAGCACACGCCTAGGATGAGACACTTAAAACATATCTAAAGCCCATATATTAATTATGCACAAATCCCAATGTCCCTAAAGGGTACGGCCCAGCTGAGAAACTCGACTTGGCTTTAAAAATTCAATTCACAACATTAAAATCTGCAATATGGAGCATAAGGGCGCCTAAGGCTAACACAGACAATAAGCTAATACCCACAATGATATTTTTGGTATTTTCTGATTTATGAAGCAAACATGCAATCTGCTGTCTTAAAACAATGCAATAAGCTGAAACTATTAAATGCTAACTTCGAATCTAACTATGCAATGAACTGATGAACAAAACACACTAAATGCAACTCACAGTACAATGATTCACCACTAGATGTTGTCTTCCAAACACGAAGTGATGCCCAATGCTAGGAGGCCTTCATTCCTCGAAGCAGTCCCAGAGCCAATCCGGCAGCATAACAGTATAATTTCCAAAGATGAAGAAATGATGCACAAGACTCCTTTTTATAAGTTCCGTTTGACTTCACGAAACCCTAAAATCCAACTCAAGCTCAAACCCTAACTTTTCCTTCAATAAGGCGTCCTTTTCACCTTTAGCTCAATAATCATATTTTAATTAAAACATCACCTTGATAAATGCGCCCACATTAATTTCCTTTGACTTTGGAAAATTCACCAAATATTAATTATAACCTTAATGAAGGCGCCACCCTTTGAGTCCACCTTTTAAAACGACATTAAGTCATTCGACTAGGCCAAGGTGATAAAATAACATTTTAATTATAATGTTATTTTTAAGTGAAATGAGCTCGACTTCCCAGAACTGCATTCTGAAGCCCGAAACTGAATACGCCACTTGAATCAACTGAAGGGGAAAGTCAACTGCCTGATACCATCCTGATTACTGCCAAAAATAGAATTTACTAAAAATAGTAAATTCCAAGAAGTGCTCTGAATGCCGAGATGAACATACCACCGCGAAGCCCTCTGAAAACCCAGAAGGAATCCGCCATTGAATCCACCATCTCTGAACAACGACCTCCTCTAAAATAGGAAACCCTAATTTATCTTCCGACTAGCCTTCGGGTTTCCAGAAAAAAGGCCAACGGTCACAAGAACAATCAGGTTTGAGAAGGGGACATTACACCTTGCCCTTTCCGGGATCCTGGTGTACATTCTGGTTAGAGTTACTTTAAGCATCGTTTTGGTTTTCGGACTAACCTTAACGGGTGCTTGATTCATTGTAATTTGCCTTTGAAAAATTGAAAAAAATTGGCCCGGTATATTTCAGTGGTATCAGAGCCACGCATCCTGCCATCCTGTGAAATCAACATTCTATAAGTGACAGAGAACAGAGGTACTTGGCAAGGGTTTACAAGAGGGACACAGTTCAGACACAGTTGCATCAAGCTCCAGAAGGTCAGACAGCATCAGAGGTTTTGAGGGCTCATTGGGAGCCTTCTCAGGAGACAGAAATGGGGGATAGTGAAAGGACTTCAGGGGGTAATGAGAGGATTTTCGGCAACAGAGGTGACAGTGGGAAAGGTATAGACAATTCGGCCAATCTATGTCAAGGGCTTGATAAGAAGATGGATGCCTTGTTGGATATGTTTTCTCTCATGTTGGGGAGAATGAGTCAGAATACTCCACAAAACAATACAGTGCATACCGGTGAGCACAGTGCTTCCAACCTGCACCATAGTCATGTTGCCCAACCTTCAGTGAGCAACACATACATTTCTGCTAGACCCTTCAAACCCACATTTTTGGCACCAGCAAACCCACATCCTGATCCAGAAGAAAATGCTTCATCTTTGGAGAGGCTTAGGATCGGCCGTACGGAATATGACACCCTTCCTGATGAAGTCAAGCTTGACATGTCCTTCAATGATTACATGGAGTATAGAAGGAAGGATAGAGGCCAAGGGAGAAATTATGACCAAAGAAGAACTCCAGCACAAGGAGACTTGCATCAAGCTATCAGCAAGGTTACGCTTCCCCACTTTGATGGAAGTGATAGTAGTTCTGCTCGAGCTTGGATACAGAAGCTAGACAACTACTTGGCTCTTAGACCAATGGCTGAAGAAGAAGCGATTAAATTCGCTACGCTACACCTAGATGGGGTGGCGCATGAGTGGTGGTACCATGGCCTAGTCACCTTAGGTCATGGGTCTATCACTACCTACGATGAGTTCACCAATAGACTCATTGAGAGATTCGAGAAGAAGGATCCAGAAGTGCATTTCAGGGAGTTGGCACAGTTGAGGCAGTATGGCACTGTTGATGCCTACATTGCCGAGTTTCAAAGACTTTCAGTAATGGTCACTGGAATCACGGAGAGAAGGTTAGTGATCCTATTTAGCGAAGGATTGATGGAGCCACTCAAGGGTTGGATTAAAGCTTTTGATCCACCTTCCTTACAAGAGGCAATGAAGAAAGCTAGAAACATGGAGTGGGCTGCTCCAAAAGCAAAGTTCCATTCCAAACCATCATTTCACAAGGGGGATAGAGGGAAAAAGCTTCATCAAAAGCCTCACCATAAAGAGTTTAAACAGCAGAAACCTCATGGCACAAGATTGGATCCAGAGACTATCAATGAACTCCGAAGAAAGGGGTTATGTTTTCGTTGCTGGGAAAAATGGTCCCAAGATCATGTTTGTCCAAAGGGGGCTAAAATCCATCAAATTGAGTACTATACAGCTGACGAAAGCAATTCTGATTTTTCTGATCAGCAAGCTGATTTTGAGGACAGCGAAGAAGAAAAGGCTCCAGAAGAATCCGAAAGTGAAAAAGAAAGTGGTGGTACATTGGCTCAACTTTCGAGCTTTCAAAAGAATGAGTCTTTCAAAGTTCGTGGGATGATCAAGGGGCAGCGTATAGTTGCTCTAATTGACACTGGGGCAACACATAACTTCATAGACGAAGTTGTGGTGGCAAAGAAGGGGCTGCAAACAGAAGATTTTGAAGGTTTCAGAGTTATGGTTGCTGATGGGTTTCACATCTCATGCACCAAGAAGATTCCCAACATGTCAATGCAATTGGGCAATTACGAAGTCAAGGATGACTTCTATGTGGTTAATATTGGAGATACGGATGCTGTCCTTGGCATTCAGTGGCTGCGATCTCTTGGAGAGATCTCTTTAAATCTGCAAACCATGGAACTCAAATTTCAATCCGATGGAAAGAAGGTGGTGTTGAGAGGCATGTCAAATGGTGGTCCTCGGATTGTGTCATTCAAAAGGATGGCAAGGTTGATACGTCATGACCAAGTGGAGTGGGCTGCGGAGTGCATGATTCTTCCAGCAAGTCCAGTTGAAACGAAAAGAGAGTATCCTCCAGATATTCAGTCTTTACTCACTAAAAAGAGTAAAGTGTTTGCCGATTTACCTCCTGGACCACCTCCTGATCGAGGTTCAGAACATGTCATAGAGCTCAAGGAAGGAGCCAAGCCAGTAATCACAACTCCTTATCGGTACCCCAAAAAGCAAAAGGATGAGATCGAAAAGAACATTAGGGAGCTCTTGGAGATGGGCTTCATTCGGCCTAGTAAGAGTCCCTTTGCCTCAGCTGTTGTTCTAGTAAAGGACGGTACCATTCGGATGTGTGTTGATTATCGTGCTTTGAATCAAAGCACCATCAAAAATCGATATCCAATTCCAAGGATAGATGAGCTCATTGATGAGCTACATGGAGCTAAGTTCTTTTCAAAGATAGATTTGAGGTCGGGCTACTATCAGATTCGAATGAGAGGATTTGACGTGGAGAAAACAGCCTTCAGATGTCATTATGGTCACTTTGAGTTCTTAGTCATGCCATTTGGGTTGACTAATGCTCCTACCACCTTCCAATCCTGCATGAACAGAGTCTTCCAGAAGCAGTTGAGGAAGTTTGTGCTAATATTTTTTGATGACATCTTGATTTTTAGCAAGACTTGGGAAGAGCATCTCAAGCACTTGGAGGAAGTGCTTAACATCCTAGAATCAGAAAGCTTGTTTGCCAAAGAATCCAAATGTGAATTTGGAATGACGGAGCGGCTTTACCTTGGTCACATCATCAGTGCCGAAGGTGTGAAGGTTGATCCAGAAAAGATCAAGGCTATTGTTGATTGGCCACCTCCTGAGAACTTAACTCACTTGAAAGGGTTCTTGGGCCTTTGTGGATTTTACAGAAGGTTTGTTAAGGGTTATTCTCAGAATGCTGCTCCTCTCACTGACCTTACGAAAAAGGGAGCTTTTTGCTGGTCAGAAAAGGCACAGAGTACTTTTGATAAGTTCAAGAAGATAATGAGTTCATGTCCTGTTCTTGCAATTCCAGATTTTTCCAAGCCCTTCGAGCTGCAATGTGACGCATCCGGAGAAGGTGTTGGGGCTGTTTTAATGCAAGATAAGCACCCCATCGTGTTCGAGAGCAGAAAATTAAGAGGAGTTGAGAAGACCTATTCTATCTATGACAAAGAAATGCTTGCAATCATGCATGCATTAGCCAAGTTCAGACAGTACTTGGTGGGGAGTAAGTTTGTGGTCAAAACAGATCACAATAGTCTCAAGCACTTCATGCATCAAAAGGATTTGAACGAGAGACAGCAGAAGTGGGTGAGTAAGCTTCAAGCTTACGATTTTGACATTGAGTATGTCAAGGGCAAAAACAAAATAGTGGCTGATGCATTATCCAGAATACCTCATTTGGGCTCATTATGTGAGCTTACTGCTGACTGGAAGAACACCTTGCTTGCTGATTATGCCAAAGATCAGTTTGCAACCAGCATTATGGAGCGTCCTTTTCATGACGAAAGGTACAAGGTGGTTGAAGGGCTGATTCAATACAAGGGGAGAATCTTTTTGGTGGCTGATTCTAAGCTCAAGAAGAAGATTTTGTTGACATTTCATGATATACCACTTGCTGGTCATCAGGGATTCTTCAAGACTTATAGGCAGATCCGAGAAAGATTTTCTTGGAAGGGGTTGAAGGGTGAAGTTCAGCGTTACATTCAGGAGTGTCCTATTTGTCAGATGAATAAAAATGAGCATACACTTCCAGCTGGTCTGCTGCAACCTCTTCCCATTCCCAACCAAAAGTGGGAGAGCATCTCAATGGACTTCATCACAGGGTTACCCAAAGTTCAAGGAAGAGATAGTATCTATGTTGTGGTAGATAGATTGACCAAATTTGCTCATTTCTTTGCCATTACCAGCTCATTTTCAGCAGCTCAAGTTGCTGATCTGTTCTTTCATGAGGTGTTCAGGTTGCATGGGTTGCCAAAAAACATTGTGAGTGATAGGGACAGCAAGTTCCTAAGCACCTTTTGGCAAGAGGTCTTCAGAATGAGTGGTACAGTGCTTACTCCAAGCACTAGTTATCACCCACAAACGGATGGGCAAATAGAGATAGTAAACAAGTGGTTGGAAGGTTATTTGAGGAATTATGTTTCAGAACAGCAAAGGGCATGGGTGAAATGGCTTCACTTAGGAGAATACTGAAATATTCCGAGCCAAATTTTTTTTTGATTTTTCACAATTTCAAGTTACAAAGGAATGCACCCGTTAAGGTTAGAGGAAATAACCAAAACGTGCAAGAAAGCAACTCTAACCAGAATGGCGCCGATGATGGCGAGCATTGGTCAGAGGGTCTTCTAACCTAATTACAGAAAGGAACTCAACGTCAAGTATGTGCTACCCAATCCAATGCGGAGTGAGGGGCGACCATATGACAGAGTGAAAACTGAAAGCAAAGCTTGAAAGAAACTACTGAAAATTGAAACACTCAAAACCCAGAATGTGCTTGCTGACCCAGAGTGGGTAAGTAGCGACCATAGGGCGGAGATGGATTACAATACAATATCAAAGCTGAAAGTAACACTCTATTACAATCGGAAAGCAAGATTCTAAGGGGCTGTCAGTACTACTGCCAGCGTACAATTTTTAAAGAGGATAACTTGCTATCAATACAAATCAACATATGAGCATTTTGCAACAACAGTAGTGAATCCCTTTTGCTGATAAAAGAAACTTAAACAAAGAGATTGTTAAACAGATCCAACCTTGTTCCAAGCTTGGCCAATTCTCAAGGAAGTCTCCACAACGCTATTGAAGATTCTCTCCACCATTCAATGAAGCTCTTGGCTGCTTTCTCCAAGCTGTATGACAGACCCTGCACTTCTCAACGAATAACCAGCAACAGCAGATTTCTTGAATTGCTCAAATCTCACTCACCATTTGTTCAAATTGCTTAAGATCTACGGCAAACACTAATATGAAGGAGGCGCACAAACCAATGCCAAGAAACTGACCTAAAATGCAGACATTAATTAATGCACAAATTTCAAGAAGACTGAAAAGTACGGCTCAAGAAGAAAGGGCGATTTCTTTTATAAAATCAAATACTTCTCAGGAAAATCCACAATCTAGTACACATGGGCGCCTAGCTTAGACTAATTGATTTATGCAATACCCATAACCAATTTTTTTGTCTTTTTTGAGTTACAAATGAAAGTACGAATCTGCTGTAGGAACATGCAATTTCCAGAACTTAACTAAAATGCAGAAACAGAAAACTAAAGATTCGAAATGCAGATTACAATGCACACTATTCAATGATCTCACAAAACTAAGCTGAAATCACTACTAGGTGTTATCTTGCAAACACGAAGCAATGCCCGAGCTAGGAGGCCTTCATTCCTCGAAGCGAACCCAGAGCCAATTCGGCAGCATAACAATACTGTAGTCCAAAGATGGAGAAATGATGCACCAAGACTCCCTTTTATAATTCCTCCGTTGACTTCACAAAACCCTAAAATGAGTTTTTAGGTCAAAACCCAATCCCCTCAAGGATGGGCGTACTTTTTCCTTCAAGGCTTTAGTTTGACATTTTAATTAAATATCATTCTTGAAATATGCGCCCCTCATACCCTTGCTTTGACTTACGGAATAATTAAATCATCTCTTCATGAGGGCGCCACCCTCAAGGGCCCACTTTTAAAACAACATTAAGTCATTAATTCTAAGCCAAGGGTCAACGTTAAATTATAATAATTAAAACGTGACTTTTTAATTTAAATGACTTAACTTATTTCTCCGACAGTGCCCTGAAGCCAATACTGACGAAGTCAACTGATCATTCTGAAGCCGGAAGTCAACCAACCTGAGCTCATCTGGAAAGCTGCCAAAAATAGAATTTACCAAAAATAGTAAATTCCAAAAAGTGCTCTGAATGCCGAGATGATCATACCACTGCGAAGCCCTCTGAAAACCCAGAAGGAATCCGCCATTTACTCCACCATCTCTGAGCAATGACCTCCTCAAAATTAGGAAACCCTACTCTAATCTCCACTAGCCTCGGGTTCCCAAAGAAAGCACATCGGGTCAATGGGAAATGTCAAAGCCGAGAAGGGACATTATACCGCCCCCAAGATTGCTTGTCCTCAAGCATTCGCAAACTAGGATGCTGCAATATCTCATCACTTTCCCAAGTTGCATCCTCTATAGGCAGGTTCTTCCACTTTACCAAACATTCTCTGATAGTTCTATTCCTCAAGGAACGTTCTCTGACATCAAGTATCTCCTCAGGAACTAGAACCAACTGTCCTTCTTCATCCAACGGTGGCAACTGTGGAGAAGCAACCACATTGTGTCCAAGTGCCTTCTTGAGGCGAGACACGGGAAGACGCGAGCACTGCTATCCAGTAGCTCTAATTCATAAGCTGGCACCCTCAACCTTCCGAAGAAGGACCCTAGTAGCCCGGTCTGTGAGAAGCGAGGTTTGAGTTTCTCGCCTCCACTCTTCTTGAGAGTAGAATCGCCCAGGTTGTAAACTAAGATAGACCATATCCCTCAACCTCAAAAGCACTTTACTCATTCCCGATCAAAGATGCAACTTATTGATTTTGGTAACTGCAACATCTTTCAAGGATCTCATTATGTTCTGACTATGTTGCAACAACCTCTTATTAAGGTGCTTAACACACCAAACAACAACCGGTGTCGTTTCAGCAACGGCAAGCCAAGAAAGTGGTATACATTTTGATTGACATATGAAAAGTAGAGTTGTAGCAGTACTCGCCTATATGCAGCCACTTAACCCAAGCTTTCTGCTGTTCTGACACATAATTTCTCAAGTAGCCTTCCAACCACTTGTTCACCACTTCTGTCTGCCCATCAGTTTGGGGGTGATAACTCGTGCTTGGAGTAAGCACAGTACCACTCATCCTGAATACTTCTTGCCAAAAGGTACTTAGGAACTTGCTGTCCCTATCACTTACAATATTCTTTGGCAACCCATGAAGCCTAAACACTTCTCGAAAAAACAAATCTGCAACTTGGGCTGCAGAAACAGTGCTGGTAATGGCAAAGAAATGAGCAAACTTGGTTAATCTGTCAACTACCACGTAAATGCAATCCTTCCCTTGGGCCTTGGGCAACCCAGTGATGAAATCCATTGAAATGCTTTCCCATTTTTGGTTGGGAATTGGAAGTGGTTGCAGCAAACCGGCTGGCAATGTATGCTCATTTTTATTTGCTTGACAAACAGGACATTCCTGAATGTAGCGCTGAACCTCCCTCTTCAAACCTTTCCAAGAAAACCTTTCTCGGATCTGCCTATAGGTCTTGAAAAAACCTTGGTGACCAGCAACTGGAATGTCATGAAAATTCAAAAGAATCTTCTTCTTGAGCTTAGAATCAGCCACCAGAAAGATTCTTCCCTTATACTGAATCAATCCCTCAACCACCTGGTACTTTTCATCATGGAAAGTACCTTCCAGAATGCTGGTTGCAAACTGATTTTTGGCATAATCAGCAAGCAACATGTCCCTCCAATCTGCAGTAAGCTCACACAATGAGCTAAGATGAGGCCTTCTGAAGAGAGCATCGGCCACGACATTATTTTTTCCTTTGACATATTCAATGTCAAAGTCGTAAGCTTGAAGCTTACTCACCCATTTCTGTTGCCTCTCATTTAAATCCTTCTGGTGCATAAAATGCTTGAGGCTATTGTGGTCAGTCTTAACCACGAATTTGTTCTCCACCAAGTACTGCCTGAACTTGGCTAATGCATGCATAATAGCAAGCATTTCTTTATCATAGATTGAGTATGTCCTCTCCACACCCCGTAACTTTCTACTTTCAAACACGATAGGGTGTTTGTCTTGCATCAGGAAAGCCCCCACTCCTTCACCTGATGCATCACATTGCAGCTCGAATGGCTTGGAGAACCTGACAGCCAAGATCAAGTAACGAACCAAGATCTTCTTGAATTAACAAACACCTGAGCTCGACCAAGGCTCCCTTTGGTGAGATCGTTAGCGTGGTTTACCCCGGTGACACTTTGGCAATTCGATAAAAACCATGCACTCTTAAAATTTTCAACCTAGCCGTTTCGTGAGGTGGCCAATCAACTAACGCTTTGATTTTTCCTTTATCCACTCTTTACTCCTCAAAGACTGATTATGTGGCCAAGGTACACACCCACCATTCCAAATTCATTTGGAAGCTTTAGCAAATAAGCCTTTATCTCCATGATACTAAGCACTTCCTCCAAGTGCTGAGGTGACCTCCCAAGTCTTGTCAGACTCCAATATTTACTGGAAAACATTGGCACAAACTCGAATCGATTCAAAGAGTTACTTGCTCATGCAAGACCTAAGGTTTGATACTAGTCAACCCAATGGCAAGGACTATGAACTGTACGACAGTGACATCCGAAGCTGTCTTTCTTCCACATCCTGATCCCCTCACTGTATCCTGATGGCACTTCACCTCGTGATCTAGTCTTCAAAGACCTATTTCATGTAGCTCATCAATGAGCTCATCTATTCTGGGAATGGGGTATCTATTCTTGATGGTGCTTTGGTTCAAAGCACGATAGTCCACGCACATGCGCATGGTACCATCCTTTTTCTTCACAAGAACCACTGCAGATGCAAAGGGGCTCTTGCTTGGGCGTATGAAACCCATCTCCAAAAGTTCTCTGATATTCTTCTCGATCTCATCCTTTTGCCTCTTCGGATACCAATATGGAGTTGTGATCACCGGTTTGGCTCCTCCTTTGAGCTCTATGATGTGTTCTGAACCCCGTTCAGGTGGTGGTCCAGGAGGCAAATCTGCGAAGACTTTGCTCTTCTTCGTGAGTAGTGACTGGATATCAGGAGGTTGGTCACGCTTAGTCTCAACAGGACTAGCAGGAAGTATCATGCATTCGACAACCCACTCAGCTTGATCGTGACGGATCAACTTTGCCATTCTTTTGAATGACACTACTCGAGGACCCCCATTGGACATGCCTCTCAAAACTATCTTCTTCCCATCCGATTGGAATTTCAACTCCATAGTCTGCAGATTCAAAGAGATCTCTCCAAGAGATCGCAGCCATTGAATGCCTAGAACGGCATCAGTATCCCCAATGTGAACTACATAGAAGTCATCCTTGACTTCGTAGTTGCCCAACTGCATGGTCATGTTAGATATTTTCTTGGTGCAAGTAATATGAAAACCATCGGCAACCATGACCTTGAATCCTTCGAACTCCTCTGTTTGCAGCCCCTTCTTGGCTACCACAACTTCGTCAATGAAGTTATGAGTTGCTCCAGTATCGATCAAAGCAACGATTCGCTGCCCTTTGACCATCCCACGAACCTTGAATGATTCATTTCTTTGAAAACTGGAGAGTTGAGCTAAAACTCCACCACTTCCCTTCTCATCTCCGGACTCTTCTGGAGCTCTATCGTCTTCGTTTCCTTCAAAATCAGATTGCTGGTCGGAAAAATCAGAACTACTTTCCCCAGCAGAATAGTACTCAATCCGATTGAACTTGACCCCTTTAGGGCAAACATGGTCTTGAGACCATTTTTCCTGACACCGAAAACACAACCCCTTTCTTCTGAGTTCATTCAGGGTTTCTTGATCCAACCTGGTGACATGGGGATTGCGATTCTTGAACTCCTTGTTCTGGGGTCTCAAATTATTTTTATACTGAGGCCTTTTTCCTTTATCCCTTTTCTGAAAAGGGGAGTTTGACTGAAATTTCGCCTTAGGAGCAGCCCACTCCATATTTCTTGCCTTTTTCATGGCCTCTTGCAGTGTTGGAGGATCAAAGGCTTTAATCCAGCCTTTGAGGGGTTCTGTCAACCCTTCACTAAAAAGAATCACCAATCTCCTTTCTGTGATTCCAGTCACCATGACTGAGAGTCTCTGAACCTCCGCGATGTAGGCTTCAACTGTGCCATACTGTCTCAATTGAGCAAGCTCTCTGAAATGGATCTCAGGATCTTTTTTCTCAAACCTTTCGATGAGCCTAGTGGTGAACTTATCATATGTTGTGATAGACCGATGGCCTAGAGTGACGAGGCCATGGTACCACCACTCGTGCGCCACCCCATCAAGGTGTAGCGTAGCGAACTTAATCGCTTCATCTTCCGCCATTGGTCTGAGAGCTAGATAATTATCCAGCTTTTGAATCCACGCTCGGGCTGAACTTGTATCACTCCCATCAAAATGAGGAAGTATAACTTTGTTGACAGCTTGGTACAAGTCTCCTTGATTTGATGGTCTTCTTTGATCAAAGTTCCTTCCTTGCCCTCTGTTCTTCCTCTTATGATCCATGAAATCATTGAAGGACATGTCCATCCTGATGTCGACAGGTAGAGAGTCATACTCAGTACGGCCAACTCTCAACTGCTCCACCCATGAAGCATTCTCTTCAGGTTCGGGCTGATTGACTACAGGAACTAAAAAAGTGGGCTTGAATGGTCTGGAAGAGATGTAAGTGTTG
The DNA here is from genome assembly GCA_007258455.2 of Sequoia sempervirens. Taxonomy (NCBI): domain Eukaryota; kingdom Viridiplantae; phylum Streptophyta; class Pinopsida; order Cupressales; family Cupressaceae; genus Sequoia; species Sequoia sempervirens. The sequence continues at coordinate 5,326 of VDFB02273303.1, read as the reverse complement.
TTTGACACTGTCCGTGCTGCATGCTCATCATGCTGGTTGGAAGCACTATGCTCCCCTCTGTGGCCTGAGTTGTTCTGTGGAACATTATTCTGTCCCATTCTCCCCATCATGAAAGATACCATGTCCATCAAGGCATCCATCTTTTTTCCAAAATCCTTCCCGGGACTCGTAGATCTCTCTCCTCCTTTTCCACTGTCATCTCTGTTGCCAGAACTTCTTTCACCGCCACCAAGAATCCTTTCATTATCCCCCATTGCTGTTTCTTGAGAAGGCTCCCAATTTGCCCTCAAAATCCCTGAAGCTGTTTGACCTTCTGGGGCTTGATGCAACTGTGTCTGAACTGTGCCTCTCTTGTATACTCTTGCCAAATACCTCTGTTCTCTGTCACTCATAGAAATCTGATTTCACAGGATGGCAGGATGCGTGGCTCTGATACCACTGAAATATTCCAAGCCAATTTTTTTTGATTTTTCACAATTTCAAGTTACAAAGGAATGCACCCGTTAAGGTTAGAGGAAATAACCAAAACGTGCAAGAAAGCAACTCTAACCAGAATGGCGCCGATGATGGCGAGCATTGGTCAGAGGGTCTTCTAACCTAATTACAATCGGAAAGCAAGATTCTAAGGGGCTGTCAGTACTACTGCCAGCGTACAATTTTTAAAGAGGATAACTTGCTATCAATACAAATCAACATATGAGCATTTTGCAACAACAGTAGTGAATCCCTTTTGCTGATAAAAGAAACTTAAACAAAGAGATTGTTAAACAGATCCAACCTTGTTCCAAGCTTGGCCAATTCTCAAGGAAGTCTCCACAACGCTATTGAAGATTCTCTCCACCATTCAATGAAGCTCTTGGCTGCTTTCTCCAAGCTGTATGACAGACCCTGCACTTCTCAACGAATAACCAGCAACAGCAGATTTCTTGAATTGCTCAAATCTCACTCACCATTTGTTCAAATTGCTTGAGATCTACGGCAAACACTAATATGAAGGAGGCGCACAAACCAATGCCAAGAAACTGACCTAAAATGCAGACATTAATTAATGCACAAATTTCAAGAAGACTGAAAAGTATGGCTCAAGAAGAAAGGGCGATTTCTTTTATAAAATCAAATACTTCTCAAGAAAATCCACAATCTAGTACACATGGGCGCCTAGCTTAGACTAATTGATTTATGCAATACCCATAACCAATTTTTTTGTCTTTTTTGAGTTACAAATGAAAGTACGAATCTGCTGTAGGAACATGCAATTTCCAGAACTTAACTAAAATGCAGAAACAGAAAACTAAAGATTCGAAATGCAGATTACAATGCACACTATTCAATGATCTCACAAAACTAAGCTGAAATCACTACTAGGTGTTATCTTGCAAACACGAAGCAATGCCCGAGCTAGGAGGCCTTCATTCCTCGAAGCGAACCCAGAGCCAATTCGGCAGCATAACAATACTGTAGTCCAAAGATGGAGAAATGATGCACCAAGACTCCCTTTTATAATTCCTCCGTTGACTTCACAAAACCCTAAAATGAGTTTTTAGGTCAAAACCCAATCCCCTCAAGGATGGGCGTACTTTTTCCTTCAAGGCTTTAGTTTGACATTTTAATTAAATATCATTCTTGAAATATGCGCCCCTCATACCCTTGCTTTGACTTACGGAATAATTAAATCATCTCTTCATGAGGGCGCCACCCTCAAGGGCCCACTTTTAAAACAACATTAAGTCATTAATTCTAAGCCAAGGGTCAACGTTAAATTATAATAATTAAAACGTGACTTTTTAATTTAAATGACTTAACTTATTTCTCCGACAGTGCCCTGAAGCCAATACTGACGAAGTCAACTGATCATTCTGAAGCCGGAAGTCAACCAACCTGAGCTCATCTGGAAAGCTGCCAAAAATAGAATTTACCAAAAATAGTAAATTCCAAAAAGTGCTCTGAATGCCGAGATGATCATACCACTGCGAAGCCCTCTGAAAACCCAGAAGGAATCCGCCATTTACTCCACCATCTCTGAGCAATGACCTCCTCAAAATTAGGAAACCCTAATTTTAACTTCCGACTAGCCTTCGGGTTCCCAAAGAAAGGCTAACGGTCACTGGAAATGTCAGGCTTGAGAAAGGGACATTACAAATACTGCTACAATTCTTCCTTCCACATGTCGATTAGGATGTCACCTTTCGTGGCTCTTTATGGTTATGAGGCCCCTAGCTTTGCTGATTTGATGTTTGGAGATAGCAAAGCCCCTCAAGCCAACGATATGTTACAGCAAAGTCAAGATATATTGAAATCCTTGAAGAACAATCTGCAGATTGCACAGAATCAGCAAAAGATGTACGCTGATCAGCGGCGTGTTGAGCGCTCTTTTGAGGTTGGAGATATGGTTTATCTCCGATTACAGCCCTATAGACAGTCTACTCTCAAGAAGAGTGGAGCAGAGAAGCTTAAGCCTCGCTTCTATGGTCCGTTCAAGGTTATCAGAAAGGTGGGAGTTGTAGCTTACGAGTTGGAGCTGCCTTCGAGTAGCAAAGTGCATAATGTATTCCATGTGTCTCGCCTCAAGAAGGCACTTGGGCACAACGTTATTGCTTCATCCCAATTGCCACCCTTGGATGAAGAAGGACAGTTAGTTTTGATTCCTGAGGAGATTCTTGATTCCAGAGAGCGTTCTTTGAGGAAAAGAATAATCAGAGAGTATTTGGTGAAGTGGAGGAACTTGCCCATGGAGGATGCAACTTGGGAAAATGAGGAGATTCTGCAGCATCCGAGTTTACAATTGCTTGAGGACAAGCAATCTTGGGGAGGGCGGACTGTAATGTCCCCTTCTCGAGCATGACTTCTTTTGGTTGACCGTTAGCCTATTCTGGAGACCCGTAGGCTTCTCGGTGGTGAAATTAGGGTTTCTTGGTTGGTGGTTTCTTGTGCTCACGGATTGGCGTTTGAATTGCGGATTCCTTCTGGGTTTTTCGTGAGCTTTTCGGTGATGTGTTCGTTTTGGCATTCTGAGCACTTTCACGAATTTACTATTTTTAGTAAATTCTATTTCTGGCAGTGGTCCTGTTGGGTTCGGCTCGATTGACCTTCTACTTCAGTATGTTCAGTTGGATTTGCTCAATGTTGGCTTTGGGGCTCGTTTGGAGAGATAAGTTGAATTAATTTTAATAAAGGCATGTTTAATGTTATATTTTGCTATTGACCCCCCCCCTTAGCCTAGTGTTGGAACTTAAGTTGTTTTTAAAAGGTGGCTTTTGAAGGGGTGGCGCCCCATGAGGTTATTTTATATTTTCTAATGTTCAAAAATCAATGTTGGAGAAAGGGACGCCATCTTGGAGTTTATTGTAATTTAAAAAAAAGTCAAATTTGCTTAAGGCAAAAAGGACGCCACTTTTGGAGGGAAAAGGAGTTACTCAAAATTTGAAATGCTGGGTTTCTAGAAGCTTCTAGACAGTCATCTCAAGTCTTTAAAAGGAGGTCTTGGTCTTCAGTTTCATCATCCAACTTCTTGAGTAAAGTTATGCTGCCGAAATGGTGAGAGGATTGCTTCGAGGAATGAATGCCTCCTAGCTTGGCTCAACTTCGTGCTTGTGAGACAACACCTAGTGGAGATATTTCTTGTGTTGAGTGCATTTTGTAGTGAGGTATGCTTTGTTGAGGGTTAATTGCATTGGTAGTTCAGTTGTTTGCACTTTTATGTCATTTTCAGAGGTTGTTGAGTTCATAGCTAAATTGTCATTTTCACTCATATTTCAAAAATACAAAAAGATTGCATTCTGGGTATTTCCTATTTGCATTTGTCTAGGGAAGGCACCGACATCTGTGAAGTTTCATAATTTTTAGTCAAGTGCTGATTTTTAAAGAAGAAAATCGCCCTTTCTCTTGGGCCGTACATTTTGTACTTGCATAAGATTTGAGATAAAATTAAATATTGCAGATTGGGTCTGTTCTCTGGTTCTAACTTGGGTGCCTTGATCATAGAGGGCTGTTGCATTTCATTTGGGGTCAATCGGTTGAGAATTGTGAGAGCTGTGATCATTTCAATTTAATTTTGTGTTGCTGTTTACCAGTTTCAGACCTTGTGACAGTCATATTAGTTTGCATTTAGAGTGGGGTTTGAGTTGAGTAGGTGATAGAAAGCTTTGAGAAAACATTGAGGAAGACACACTTATCTTTGCTAACGTTAAAGAGCTCTATTTACTTGATATTGCAGACATTCTTCATCATATTGTAAGCTGAACAGTAGTACTGTCAGCATCTTATTATTCTTGCAATTTCAATATTTGTAATTGCCCACTGAATAAGTGGAAGAGGCTGGCTTGCCGCCTATTTGCTTAAGTTGCTTTGTATTTACATAAGTCTCCGCCATATGGTCGCCTCTTATCCATCATGGATTGAGTAGCACATGCTTGGTGTTGAGCTTTTCCAGTATTGCAATTAGATAGAGATCCTCTGACCGAATGCTCATCGTTCGCCGGCGCATCTCTTGGTTAGAGTTTATGTTCAGCATTTTCCTTTGAGATCCTCTGACCAATGCTCACACCTTGCCCTTTCCGGGATCCTGGTGTACATTCTGGTTAGAGTTACTTTAAGCATCGTTTTGGTTTTCGGACTAACTTTAACGGGTGCTTGATTCATTGTAATTTGCCTTTGAAAAATTGAAAAAAATTGGCCCGGTATATTTCATGCCCCAACGCCTTCTTGAGGTGTGATACATGAAATACATTGTGTATCCTGCTCTCTGCTGGAAGCTCAAGCTCGTATGCCACCTCGCCAACTCTCCTCAGGATCTTGAAAGGACCGTAATAATGTGGCTTAAGCTTCTCTAACCCACTCTTCCTAAGAGTGGACTGACGGTAGGGCTGCAGCATGAGCTAAACCATGTCACCAACCTCGAAATGCCTCTCCGTCCTCTTCTGATCCGCATACTGCTTTTGTTGATTCTGTGCCTTTGCAATATTCTCCTTGAGAGCCTTCAGAGTATCCTGACTCTCCTGCAATAAGTCTCCAGCACTCGGCACTCTACTGTCGCTCAGTAGCAGATCTAGAAAACTCGGCGCCTCATACCCATACAATGCCATAAAAGGAGACATCTAAATAGTCATGTGGTATGTCGTGTTGTAGCAATACTCGCACAAATGAATCCACCTGACCCATGCCTTCTGCTGCCCTGCAATGTAATTTCGGAGGTAACCTTCCACCCACTTGTTCACAATCTCCGTCTGCCCGTCAGTCTGCAGGTGGTAACTAGTGCTCGGAGTGAGCTCGGTCCCACAAAGTCTGAATACCTCCTGCCAGAAGTTACTCAGGAACCGACTATCTCTGT